>VWZP01000141.1:415877-496979 GCA_013396995.1 Dicaeum eximium | reverse complement strand
GGGCACCGGGACGGGCACCGGGACGGGCACCGGGACGGGCACCGGGACGGGCCTGGGGCCGGGCTGGGCACCTGCGGAGCGGAGCGGGCTGCGGGACTGCGCCCGGCCCTGCCTCAGCGCTCTCCTTTTTACCTGCAGAAAATAGAGGACGGGCATTTAAACAACTCGCTTGGATCTCCGGTGCAAGCTGATGTGTACTTCCCTCGCCTGGTAAATCACCTTTGTTTTGGTTTTCTGTTGGGGTTTTTTTGTTCGTTTGTTTTGTTTTTTTTTTTTCTGGAGGGGATGGTGGTGTATTTTATTTTGTCAGCCCCTTTGCTCTCCCCCGCCCCTGCACAAGGGCGGCTGCTGCTGATGCCGAGCTGACCCTCGCCACCTTCCCCCTGTCCTTTCCAGATCGTCCCCTTCTGTGGGCACATCAAAGGAGGAATGAGGCCGGGAAAGAAGATCTTAGTGATGGGCATAGTGGACCTCAACCCCGAGAGGTAACACCCGGACAGGGCTGCCCGGGGAAGGGGCGAAGGGGGGCGGCCACCCGCACGTACACACACAAACATCCGCACGGATCCCTCCTTTCTGGAAAGGATTATTTTTATCATTTTAAATATAGCATGCTGATTTCTCCTTTGACCCATAGAGGGGGCATTTCTTCAAGGGATTCCGTTTTCGCTTGGGAGTGGAGGAGCATATCAAGCATATGGATCTGCCTATATGTGCAGATATATGCACAGCGCCATGCACACACACACTTATATATATATATATATATATTCCATAACCATGTTCTTGTCCCTGTTGAGCTTCCAGAGAGCTCTGAACGAGCTGAGCTGTCTTCCAGCCTGTGCCGCTGTATGGCTTTAATAAGCTGAGAAATAAGACTGGCGGCATTTGGGGCTTATTTGCTTTATTCTGGCGGAATGAGAGCTGTTGTGTTTGTGTTGCAGCTTTGGCATCAGTCTGACTTGTGGGGAGTCAGAAGATCCTCCTGCGGACGTAGCCATAGAACTGAAGGCCGTGTTTACAGAGAGACAATTTGTCAGAAACTCTTGTGTAGCCGGAGAATGGGGGGAAGAGCAGTCGTCTATTCCTTACTTTCCATTTATACCGGACCAGCCTTTTAGGGTGAGTACCAGGATGGCAGTGGCCTTACCCCAGGTCTGACAGAGTGTCATTTGATAGGAGTTGCAGCAGAACCTGACGTGCCTCTCATGAAATCACAGTGTAGCCCGTGCTGCTCTGCTTGAGCCACCAGTTGCTGGTTTGTTTGTATCCGTGGGGTTGCGTGGAGATCCCGCTGCTACGTGCAGCTGCAGGCAGCTCAGATGGGGCTGTGAACACCTCACCTGGGCACTGTGACATGGCAGAGGTTTAATAACTGTGTGATGAAGTGCAACTTCCTGAGCTTAGTTTTATAACCATAAATTAAGAGATACCTCTATGTTATTAGTGCATTACAAGTTATTACTGGAGAATGTTAATATTCAGTGGGGCTGCTGTGTGTATTGATGGTTTTTTTAATGGACATAATGTTTGCAGTTTAGTGCAGCTAATGAGGATCACGCTCATCCTTTGTCTCCGGGGATGTTACGTTAAGGTTGACCATGGCTCTTCGTGTTAGCAGATTAAACAGCTAAGAAATAGTGGTATTCTTTTCTGAACCCTGGGATTAAACCTTCCATCAAATTTAAACCTGTAGTCCCTTGAAAACAGTGTACATGGAAGTGCTGTGGATGGACTGGGTTGACCTAGAAGCAGATTCCCATCTGTAGTGTTTATGCTTACGTGAAGATGTCTTTGCAAATCAGGACTAACAAAGTATGCGGCTGCAGAGGGCTGCTTCCCTCTCACTACACCGAGGAAAAAAGGCTGCATGCCTTTTCCATGCAGCTGACCCAGAAAACCCCTCCTCCTCCTCCCCTTCCCTCTTACAAAACCTCACTGGCCCCTCTGCTAAATGCCAGTGTTATGACCAGCTGCCAAACTCTCCTAATCCTCCTTGCCCCCAAGATAATCTCCCCCAACCCCAAAAGCTCACCTCTCCCCAGATGCTTGGTGCTAAGAGGGTGTTTATGACTGGTTTTGCTGCAAATTGGTTGCGCTCTACTTGCTTCTACAAACTCACCCTCCCATCAGAACTGGCAACACCCTTTGGTGGTGTGGGAAATGTACTTGAAAAGGCTTGGAGGCTGGGTCCTGCTCCATCTGAGAGGGTTCCACTGCCTTCTGCACTGGGTGGTGACTGGGCCCTCAGACGAGCCAGACAAATTACCCAGAGCAAGTTTTGTGCATGTCCCACTAATGACATGATGTTACAGGACAGCAATATTGCACATCTAGCACGGGAGACTGTAGAAGGGGAGTTGTTATTTTGCCTTTTTTTCCTTCCTTTCTTCCCCAAATGCCCAAACAGAACTGAGGCTCCCAATTGACGTTGTACCTTTGATGGTCTCCCTGTCAGTGCATAAATTAAGACTATTAAGCGTTCTTGCCAATTACTTGTGATCCAGTGCAATTAGAGCGGTGGCGTGGCCGCAGGTGCTGTGAAAAGCGGGCTGTGAGCAGTGTTAACCATATCTTTTACATAACAGGGCCTCAGGCAGGCACTGCTGCAGTGACATGGCGTGGCAGCACAGCTGCTTCCCTGGTACCTGGTGCACTACCAGGGATGCAGGAGTTCCAGCTCTCCTGCACTGCCTGCTGCCACTTCTCCCGGTGCAGCATGCTCTAAGTCACTTGGGCTTTGGCTCAGCTTGTCATGGGCCCTGTTCCCATTTTTTGTACACTCTAATAGCAGCAGAGTCAAGTGTCTGGTAGCAGTGCTTCACTCCGGACTTCCAGCTTCTGGAAATGACCCAGGATTTACATGTGGCTCCCCTGAAGATTTTCTCCTTAGTGTGTCAGGACCTGGAGGTCTCCAAGGGCCTGTAAAAGTGCACATTTTGTGCCCTCATGTCCCAGCTTCCTGCCGGGGCAGTTCCAGCAAAGCTTAACAACAGGGCACCCTCTCAAGCCACCCCAAACATCAGGAATCTCCCAACGTGTCCAGGCTTGTTCAGCTCCAGGCTTTGCTGCTTTTCCAGAGCATTTCTGCAGGTCTCCCAGGAGGAGGGATGAGCTGTGTCCCTCCCTGATCCTGTTTGTGCCTCCTGAGAGCTGTGTAGCTGAATTCCCAGCCATCCTGCACTGCATTTCCTTCACTGCAGCCCCAGGATGGAGTCCAGTCTGGCAGGGACTGTCTGCAGCCACGGCAGTGAAGGGGTTTTAGTTCTGCAGCAGCTGTGTATGTGTGGGAGGGGAGGACAAACTTATATGCCCTTTCCATGTTTACTCCCTTCCAGTAAATTAAAAGTAGTGTGGAAAGCATTGCAGAGGGAACTGCCTCTTTATGCAGTAAAAAAAACCCAATCAAAACACCAAAACCAACAACTTTGTAGCAAGTTTTGGGAATGCAAGGTTTAGGTTGGAGGTAAAATTTCTTCCTGCTGTGATTAGCAGTTTGAGTCTGTTTCTGGCATTATTCCAAGACACAAAACCTCCCAGTAGCCAGTGGACTGGGCTGCAGCGTGCTTACTGCTAGGACAGCGTGAGATTGGATTAATGTGCAGAAAGAGCAGATCCATCATAGTGTAACTGGTGTCACAGGGGCCAAACTGGTGTCACCTTTGTCTCTTCCTGCACCTAAGTAGCACAATGTGCAGCTGCACCAAGGCTCTTTGAAGTGCTCTTCCCGTGCTCTGAAGCAACTTCCCAGTTACACTGTGAACAACACGCTTCAACATTTTATCTTTTACAGGTTGAGATCCTTTGCGAGCATCCCCGCTTTAGAATATTTGTGGATGGACATCAGCTCTTTGATTTTTACCACCGTATTGAAACACTCTCAGCTATTGACACAATAAAGATAAACGGAGATCTTCAGCTTACAAAACTGGGCTGAGCTTGTTGGGACTGCAGATTCCAACCCAGCTCAGGTGCCCTGGTCCCTTGGGAGCAGTGACAGCCGGCTCTGGACACAGCTATGGTAGGAAGGCTGCCCTGTTCCTTTTCAGCATGCAGTTCTTCACTTCTGTGCCGATGAACCGGGCTGTTTTTTATCCTAACGAAGAGCACTGCTGGTTTATAGACACTGAGCCGTTTTTCTTGGATCAAAATAGCCCACCTGTGCTGGATAATCAAATTGGAATGGATTCGGAAAGACTTGCAGTCTCCTTTCAAATCTCCCAGAAAAGGCAATCTCTGAAATGCAGCGCTAAAACCGGTTGCTGAACAGTAGTGACGACAAAAAAAACGAGTTTTTCTTTTGCAAATATTGTTTCTGCACTGAAGTGGAGTAGTGTAGCACAACATAGGGCCACGTGCTGACGTCCTTACCCAGGGCCTGAGCCTGGTTCCATGGAAATCAATGGCAAAACTCCCACTCACTTTAATGGGGTACAATCAAGCTGTCTAGTCCTTAGTCAAGCACAATTCCCACTGATTTCTATGGCATTTTTGCACACACCTTGGGGCCTGCACTTCTGCTGGTGTAAATCAGCATTACCTCCATAGCTTGCCATGGAATTTTGCTGATTGCCCTCAGCCCCTGGTTTGGCCCAAGGACTGTGCAAAAACTGACTGAGGGTGTGTGGACACAGCCTGTGTATTTTAGTCAGGGTATTTGCATAGAATGTAGATCATTATGAGTTTTTGCACAATGTATTGTTAATACAATTTTTAAAACTTATCTGTAGTTTATTTATTTATACTCATTGTATGTATTATTAGTAAAAATGAACAATCTTAACTGACGATTAAGAACAGCAAAGTGTAAACATTTTGAATGTACAAAATGTCTTAGGTTCTTCGGGTAAACTTTACATATCGTTCTTGAAAAACCATGTTTCCTATCACACATTTAGTTACATTTTAATGGAGCCCTCTAGGCCCTGGGAAAATGTGGGCATGGTAGTTGGTGGGGGAGAACTCTGCATATTCACTAGAATCTGTTTTTCAGGGCTTACTAACTTTGCTGCACAGGATAGGTTTGAGTCGAAGTCGAACCATTTAAAAAACTTAAACAGCAAATTTGTGGGTTTTACTGTGCTTTCATAACCTGAGAAAAAATTATATTGGGCAATCTCTTCATTCAGAAAGAGAACCAGCCTCTTTCCAAGGGAGATGGGAGATTCTTTACACTTGTTTGAGAACACATTTGGCCTTTGATATGGCAATTAAAACTTGTCTAGACAGCCAAGTTATTAATGCTTGAAAATCAGCTACTGCACATGAATAATAACTTTTCAAGTAGCTTTTTAAATAGTAGGTATAGCTGTATAAACACAGTCATTGTGCTACACTATAAATGAACACAGCCACTTTTCTTGACTTCTTTAGGACTAAATACACTTCTTTTCTTGGCTGCTCACAGTGGACTTGAGTGGGTCTTTCTGAGTAGTTGTAATCATGTATAAACATACATTTAGGCAATTTTGAAAACACATAATATAGGGACTAAAAAACAGACTATAAAAACATCCTTTGTAGCACAGTATTTAAGAAAAAAACAAAAAAAGTATCTCACAAACGGAACTATGTTAAACCTGCAATAAAAGTGTGGTTTAAAGCAACCAGAACTGGAATATCCAAAGTTAAGGGTAGAATGCCAATGCAAAGCCTCATTTTGTGCTAATTTGGCCTGCAGTTAAGAAGCCTTAGACTTGCAAGCTGAAATTCTAACTGTGGCTCTAGTCCAAAGCCTGTTGAGGTCAATCAGAGTCCTCTGAGCATAGAAGGCTGATTCTTATTTCTTGCAAGTGCAAATCTCTTTGTAAAGCAGGGGGGTTGTTGCTGCTGCTACAGATGAATTAAGAATCAGGCTGCCACTTATAAAATACAAGTTAAACTTTTAATTTTTAGCCTTAACATTTGACATTCCCTGACTTTTCTTCCTATTTCCAAAATAAAAGAGAACCTGTTGTTTTCAAAAGATGAACTTTTTTATCTGGTGTGTGGCTTTTAAGCTGTACATCAGATTCTATTTGTACTCCAAGTTGAACTGAAATGTTCCTGTCTTGTTCTGTTTTTACTCTTTTACATGATACATAATGACTGTGTCATTTTCCATTGTATAAAGAATGCTGACAGTGTTTCGGTACAAAATATATTCTTAAAAATTATGATAATAAAAATCCGAGGGAAAGGTGCTTCTACATGAGGTATTTTGGATTTTTCTCCAGCTTGGAAATTCCCTGTGGTTCCAAAGCTGATGCAGGCTGAAGATGAATTATTTTTGGAGATAAATTTAGCACCCTCTGTGCCTAGGGCTTTCTCCAGCTGGACATCCAAAGCCAGGTTTGCTGATGCAGGGCCAGTGGGGAGTGTGAGTAGCACCATGACCCTACAGTAGCACAAACCCAAAGGGAATCTCCCTGACCGCCCACCAGCAGAGATTCCCTCTCCATGCCTTTTCTGTGT
Source organism: Dicaeum eximium (assembly GCA_013396995.1). NCBI lineage: Eukaryota > Metazoa > Chordata > Aves > Passeriformes > Dicaeidae > Dicaeum > Dicaeum eximium. Next base: position 490,526 of record VWZP01000141.1, on the reverse strand, counting down.
CCTGGAAAAAGCATTTTGGCTGCCTTGGATTTTCACAGCCCCCACGCCGGCTCTGCCGCGGGGGCCTGGTGCAGCACGGTGCCTACACCAGGGGTGCCAAGGGGAGCTCAGGGCTGGTGATCCTGCCTGCCTCCTGTTCCCACCCACTCTGCTGGGCTCTCCCATTTGTTCCTGCTCCAGCAGTTTGCTCTCTGGGGAAAATGCTCTTTTGACCCTGGCTCTAGTTTTACCTTTGCATAACTCCAGCACCTGATCCTGCCCTGTTGTGGGTTCTGAGCCAGGCTTCGAGGCAGGAATGGCTCTGAATCCTCTTCTGATGGGTTAAGGCTTGGCTGAGAGCTCAAGAAAGGGCAGAAAGTCACAGTTAAAAGAAAGCTTCCACTTCTATCTGTCAATCACCTGATTGGAAGCCGTTTTATTTTTCTTTGCTCTTGGCACTACTGGTTGATGGCAGGCAAAGAAAGGATGATGTCTGCGTAACCAAGGGCTGCTCCACTCGTGCTTGACTTACACTGGCTGATCATTTTAAAATGCAACTGCAGAACACTTGCACGTGCAGAGTAAGTCAGAAAAAACTGAGGCCTTAATTGTTCCTACTCAGCTGGACTTTGGGTCAAATCCAAATGTTTCAAATGGGAGACTCGGCTGCAGAATTTATATCTGAATTTTTCACTCTCCACAATTTGGGGATTATTCATATCTTCGTTTTGGATGTAAGCCCTAATAGACATGAAATAAAGACTGTTTCCACATTAGGCCAGGTTTATAAAATGCTTTTCAGTAGGGACAAGTAGTCTGTGAGCCTCTTGGAAGCTGCAATTCTTCAGGACTTCAGGAGTGAATGAGCCACCCTTTGAAATCTTATGCTAAAATTTATTAGCTGAATATTTCTGTGGTTTCCTCTGAATGGGGAAGTTGATTCTGCAATGAAAGAAGTCTTGAATGGGTAAAACCCATGTGGAGTGGAAACACTCAACTTAGCATAGCTTTATTTCTCCAAAGAGGAAAAAGAAAAAAACCCACAAGTAACCAAAAAAAAATCACAACCAAATTATTTAGTTATGTTTGGGATTGGCTGTGATAAAGCTGATTTGATTTTAAAAAAAACAAAACTAGGTTATTGCCTGCTCAGAAAGAGCCTTGAAATATTTCAGTGTCATGTGAGGTAGTCTGTCTAAACATATTTCACACAAACGCTTTTTCACAGGCAACTTGTTAAAACTGTTACAAAATACCTTCTTTTTGTGTCACAATTAGAAATGTTTGCCCCACCTCAAAAGAACATTTTGTACTAAATATTCATGTGTTGTCTATGAGAACTTGCACTACCATATTATATTCTCCCTCCCCTCCCTGGCTAGTTTGAGCAGAAATAAGTGTAATATTGCTAAACCGGTTGAATGTGACATGTGCTTGAGGCCTTGCATCTTTCTCAAGGGCTGTTTTGAGTAAACAGCCTGAAAACCAAAGGGAGAGCCTGAATCCCCATTCTGCTGTGCCAGCTTTCCACCCCTGTCACTCTCCTGCAGTGAGGCTGAGGCTGAAGCCCAGAGGTTTTTCACACGGGGAACAGCACTGAGATTTTTATCTTTGGCTTTGGAAATATTCACTGTGGAGAAAACAAGGCCATCAGCTCATCAGCTTGGTAGTGAGCTTGGGGAATCATGATGTAGTCCTAACAGAGCAGGAGTTCAGAGGGCATTAGTGGGCATTTCAGGCCAGACAAGGGCACAGGCTAAGGAGATGCAGGGCACCTTCCCAGGGATTTTCCCCATTTGGGAAAATGGGCTTCCATGGGCTTTTTTTCACATTTTTAGCTGCCACCTTCTGCAGCCCCCTACCAGGACTTGGGCAAAAAAACCATCATTGCTTACAAGCTTGGACAGCATGGATTGGTTCATGTATCCTACTCACCTGATGAAAAAGAAGCTCCCAAATAAATAACAGGAGAATATAGGAGTAGCCACACCACTAAGGTATTTTTTTCCCCATAGACATTCAAGCAGGATATCTGATGTGGGGCTCATTTGGCCTCCTATCCACAGGAAATGCTTCCCCCAGAGAACTCCAGCACAGCTTTCTGCACTGAGGCTGCACAGAGACCTTTCCATGCAGAAAACTGCAGAACAACAATTCTGCTGAGCCAGTTAGCAGCCTCCCAGCACCCCTGGAGTTGATGTGAGTGTAAGAACAGGAGTCAGAGGCTGAAGGCAGCCCCAAATGCCTGCTGTGATAATCACAGAAGCAAGGAAGAAAAGCTTACACCAGTGTAGGAACAGTGAGTGACCTGCTGAGGGGTTTTGTAATTGTGGTATTGTTCTGATTTTCTCACATGGATCAGAAAGCACACAGGTGAAAGTCACTTTGCAATGAATGGTGTGCAGGGTTAGAACCAAGGCCAACCCAAACAGGAGGGAAAAAACGAGCTGCAGACGCCCTATCTGGCTTTGATACACCCTCCCAGCTCCTCCCAGCAATCACTGCTGCAATGAACACAGACAATTACTACAACAAGGAGATTTCAGCAGCATGTGCAAGATCAAAATAATAAACTCCTGGTTGCCACAGGTCCTCCCTAGCTCCTGTTGCTAGGTCTCTCCATCTGTCTGTCAACAAATAACTATGTCCTTCTGCTTGTAAAATCCATGTCAAAAATCCCTTTGACTTTCATGGAAATAGGTCCCTAAGAAAAGAGTTATTTCTAGCTCTCACTCTCCAGTTATTTTCAGCTGGGGCATACTCTAAAACTGAGTTTATTTTTAAGTGTGAATAGAGGACTATTTCTGACTGCATTATACATTGGACAGAGTCAACAGGAAGCACAGCCTCTCTGTGCTGCAGAACACTGGTTTCACAGTCTGTTGGTGAAATGTCTTATATTCATTACCTTCTGATTTTAAAAAGTGAGAGTGTGCACAAAACGACTGGGCAATAACAGTAATATGTATCATTCACCACAGATCTATTTTTATGTGTTGTGCTGATTTCATAATGAACTTTTAATAACAATAAAACATGAAATCTTCACTAGGTTGTTCTGTCTTTTATCTGAACTATCAATGCTCATTACATATCCTCTTGACTTCTTTAACTTCTGGCTTTTTTTATCTCCTGAGTGTTTTTCAGACTCTTTCCCTCATTAGACTGTAGTGTGGAACTTTAGAATGAGATGTGCAGCTTTGGTAGCAGCTTGTGCAAAACTGCTTTACAGTTTAAATGCACCTCAGCTTCTCTCAGTTAAATTTATTTGAAAAATTCTGTGTAAAACCAGGTGGGTAAAGGGTGATGCCCCTACAGCCTCTTGTGGCTGTAAAACACAGGGGAGGTTTTCTGAGGGAAACCTCAAAATTCAAACAGTACTAAAGCAGCAGATGAACAGGATTTGAATACAGCTGGTTCTGTGGTTTTTCTCCCAACAAAATTACTGATTCAGATGCTGCACAGAAGTTCATCCTAGCTCTAAGGCACAAGTATTAATGTGTGGCCATCCCTGCTCCAAGGCAGACAGAAGTTGGCCCTTTGCTTGCTGCACACAACCCTAAGAAGGAATATGTTGACATGTGGAGATTCTGAGATAAAACACTGCATTTGGTAATCTCAGTGCCAACCAGAAATGGCTGTGAACGGTACAAAAGCATCATCTAGTGCCCACCAGACTAGAGCACAGCACCTGCAGAACTGCCTGCAGGGATATACATTAAATTTCACCACTTGCATGGGCTAACTGCTACAGAGGAAGGCTCTTGTTTGACCTGTTATGTTAAAGTAAACTACAGGCATGTTTTGGGGAGGAATAGAAGGGGCAAGGAGGACCCCTGATGTGGCAAGAGCTATGTGTACTTCTCTCCCATTCAGACCAGTACAGACACCCCACAGCTGGGCCTTATTTTGGTGGAGAGCTTCAAGCAAAGCCAATTCATGTTGAGGGATTTCCTCACAGGAATGCCACCACTATGACTCTTTGCTAGCACTGCACATGATTTTCTTTTTAAATTATGACTTTCACCACTTTTCTAAGAATAGAGGCTGGCTCTGAAACATCACATCAGCTCCAGCATTCTTCAGAAGTTACACATTTCTTATCCTGTTGAAGTTTTGAGGCTTCAGTTTCCTCACTGGTGCCTTGCTAGACCAGAGCTGATATGGCAGGAGGGGTCATTCTGTGAAAGAACCTGAGAAGGAGGTGTCTTCCCAGCAGGCAGAAGGAGACCTGCAGCTCTCTCTCAGGAGTAAGAAGCCACAGCAAACCAGAGCTGTGCTGACTCCTGGTTGGCTTCCTTGTGACTCTGAAAGGCAGGAGCAAAAGCCTGGTTAATGAGGAAAACTCCCCAGAAGCTGAGCAGTAGATCTAAGCAGCAGAGAGAAGCAGGATTTCAGCACTCAGCAATCTGATACTTGCAGCAGAGCCACGGGCTGGAGTTGCTTCAATGGAACAGAGGAGTAAAGCTCCATTCTTGTGGAGCAGCCTCTTGCCAAGCATGGATGGAGATGCTGGAGGTTTCTGACAGTGCTCAGTGGCTCCAAAATCCCCTTTGATGGGCAACAAGCCAGTGCTGACAGTATTGTAATGTATGAGCAGCTCCAGCAGCAGCTCCAGCACTGCATGCTCCAAGAGGCAGAGAGGATTCTTTCCTGGCTGCTCTCTAAGACATTTTCTGTTCAGTGGGAAAGATAATGGCTGTCTAAGAGAGATCCAGACCAGAACTAAGGACAGAATTTGGCTCTAGGTAGAAAAAACACTCTCGGGAAAGTAACAGATTAACTACAACCTCTAGGGGAAAACAAAGTATTTAAATTTAAAAGTTAAAAACCTGCAGCAAGGATAGAGGGGTCCCTTTTACACCCCATTTTTGGAAGAAAGATACAATGAGCTACAGTGGCTATTAACCAGACTCTGAGGGGCAAAACTGGGAACAGCTTTGGATTATTGTGTGAGTGCAGAACACAGTTTCCACATGCATTCCCCTCTGTTTCCATTGCCTTTTCTCAGGGATGGGCAGTCCTCTTCCTGGGAAAGAACCATGGCTGGAAACCCCACTGCCAGGAGAACTCTTCTGTGCCTTCAGATCTTTCTAGCAGACACCAACCAAGGTGTACTTTATGTAGCAACACTCAGTGAACAGCTTCAAAGCACTGACAAAATCTAAAATCAGCATTAATTCACGAGTGCCCCTTGCCATTTCTAACATTATTGCTCTTATTCTATGGCAGGGAGAGGGGAGAACAGGGATGCAAGAGCCATACTCAGCAGTCAGTGCTGTAATTTGAATAAAGTGATTTCCACACAATGTCTCATCACTGTGACTTTTGGCTACAACACTGAAGTTCAGGCTCCCAAGCCCCCTCCTTTGCTCACCAGGCAGACATTATTTGGACAAAATATACAATGGTAAGGTTGAGTAAGGCTATACACTGAGTAGCTCCTCTGGAATCAGTGGTCCTATTTGTAATGCAAAATCATTCCAAAGTACAGCTTTTTATAATAGTAAAATGAATGGCATTCTGTCATTTTTTTTCACAGCTTCCACTAACTCACAGTGCTTTCAACTGCCATTTAAATAATGCAGAAGAGGAGATAGAACAAGATCAGGGAGTTTGCTGCACCTAAAAATTTAAAGGATGGTGTGCACATGTGTTTCCCTAGACAAAATACAGCAATCACAGCCTGAGTGAGCAAAATCTCCCTCAATTTTGGTGGGAGTACACTGATAGCAACAGAGCACCTGCTGGAGTAGGAGCTGGTTTAAGGTTCCCATAATAAACCTTATCACTTTGGGCTACTCCAAAGATGCTCCCAAGCAAAATAACAAGATTTTATTTAGCAAAGGGAAGCCCATGATTGTTTTAATGCACTGTAAAGCTGAAGCTGTGATAATGCAGGTTAGAAGATGATGTTTTTAAGTGAAAGGGAAATTAGTTGTAATTAGAATTGTTGTAGTCTTTATGTATTACCAGCTGAATTGATTACCTTCTTCCTGTGTGTGACTGGCAACTAGGGAACATGATCCATTACCTCATGCTTGTGCTGGAGAGCAGCAGGGATTGGTGTATTTTTAGAAACAAGATTCCCACAGTGTAATTGTAGCAACGGGGTGATCATACACATGCATATTAAAATACCAACAGATGGATTCCTGGGCAGTACCAGCAAACTGTTTGGGGTAGGAGGAAAGGGAGAGAATGCACAGCTCAGAAATCCAATGACTGCAAGCACAGGGGGTTTACCTCTGAGAGTGTCCCCTGAGGGAAGCTGTGAAAAGGCTGAGTCTTTTCCTTTCTAGGATGAAAAGACTTGAGGTGAGAGGGCCCACAAGTCTGCTGTCTTACCTGATCCCATTGCACATGAAATTATCTCTGTAGCAGTGCAGAGAACTGATGGCCATCCCTAGGCATCCTTCAAGGGCTCAGTCCTGGGTCTCAGCCTGCAGTGGGCAGTGTTTGGGGTGCCCACGTTGCACAGCCCGGCACGGTGTAGAGGTCCCTGGCTCACTAAACCTCACCAGGACTGCAGAAGTGCAAGGCTTATTCCTGGGAAGAAAACTGTACAGATGTGGGCAGACAGCTGGGAGGGTCAGGTTGACTGTAAGAAAAGTTGGTTGTGAGGCAACCAGGAGCTGCCTGTGCAGGGCTGAAGTGTAGCAGCATCTGTCAGCAACTTGCAGGTCTGATATAGCATTTATATGTCTCATGTCAGAGAAGCTGTTCCAGACTCTCTGGGAATTATATCAGCCAGGTTAACAGTCCTGTCATTGTGCTGGTTTAGACAGGACTTGTGCAGGACCAGAAGAGCTCTGAAACTTTCCACTAAGAGCCAACACAAGCATCTGTAAGTAGAGCAGAATATGAGTTCACTGGTGGAAGAAATAACTAAAGTACACTTAAAGCATTCAGCAGTCACTCAGGTAGTGTCAGAATGCCAGAATCCCAGCAGACTGTTATTGTATCCAATATAAATAAACTGATGGCCACAGACCATCACAGGGGCATGGTGACTATTACACTTGATACAACTGGCAGAGCAAATAGCTCCCAGGCTTTGGCTGTGTTAACTGGAATGTGTTTTGGAGGACAGCACAAGGAATGCTGTGGCAGACAGCTATAGCATAGCTGACCTCAGAAGCCCATTCAATAATCTTGAAATTTATATTTTCATCACTGCTGTTGCAATTGGTGTGGGAGGCTATTTAATGCCTGACCTTTTGCAGGATCCTGTTACGTTTATGCATGTGGATATTGTTCAGGAATGGCAACATACTACATGCAAAGAAAATCCCTGTCTGCCTTCAATGTACAACTCTTCTGTCTCATTATATGCCCTTTCATCCTCCAATATGTGGATGAATAAAGAGAAGACCATAACCTAACTTCTTAGCTTTCTTCACGCTTTCATCATGTTTATTATCACCTTTTTCAAGGTACACAGACCTTTTCAACTTAATGACCAAATAACAAACTGGAAACTTTTCTAAAAGATGTCTTCAATCCACGCTGTAAGAATTAACAGCCACCAGAGTCAAAGTAAATTGCAGGTGGTGGTGAATTGCCTAACATCCTGATGTGAAGGTAAGATAAAGGCCAGATCTGGGGGTGTAGCACAACATGAAATCCAAATGTACAGACTTTGCCTATCAAGTTTTATCTTCATGTCAGAAAAGCCTCTAATTATGCTGAAATGTGTGCTTTCAAGCCTTCCTACACCTGGCCTTAAGAAAACTCTCCCCAGCTCAACCTGACTGCAGCCAATGACTCTTTCCATGTCTTTCTCTCCCCACGAGGGATTTTAGACAGTGAATATACATAGCCATGTCACCAGACCCAACAGACCTCCACCTTCTCAGCATGTTGCCACCTGCCTCTGGCCAGCCTCCAGATAATTTTTGTGTCTTCCTTTACGTTAAAGCCATCTTCTTCTACCTGCAGTGCTGGAAGGGAGTAGCCAGACCTGGCCTTTCAGAGCACATTGCTCCACAGAGAACACCTTGTTCTGGAGAGGGCATGGCAGGAAGGAACATCCTTGATGACACTCGGGGTGACGTGAGCCAGGCTTCAAACAGGAGGTCACAGCTTTCACTGCCAGAGACTGCCACCCATCTCAGGCATGGAGCAGCTCCACCTGCCACCTTCTAAGCTGCTTAGTTTAGACCTCAAAGAGATTCAGAGGGAGATCCTGGTCACCTGCACAGGTGAATTGCCACAGAGGGCCACGAAGCCACAGGCTGTGCTGGCTAGCTTGCAAGCCCAGATCAGCATGCCAACACCTCCACAGCAATGTGTAACCATAGACACAAACACAACTACAGACTCATTTCTTGGGAGAAGGTGGTAGAGTGACTCCAACATGTGTCAACAGCTTCCTGGGGAGAGGATTTAAAAGTGCTGTTTGGTGCAATAAAGACTGGTGCTTAACGCACAATTTTCTGCAAAGACATGCTTTTTAAAAGTTTTTTGCTTAGGTGAGCAGAGTGACTACATTAATGGGAAAACTGGAAGCCTTTCAAGCCTTTCAGTGGGTGAGTAGTAGCTCAAACTGCAGGGGTATTTATGCCACCTTCTGCAGCATCTTATTTCAGCTGTGGCAATTCAGTCTGGTCTCTGTGGGTTCCCTATACAGGCAGTGGACAGAGAGATGCTTCTCCAAAGGATGAATTAGCAGGGATGATTTTGATGTCCTGAATGGTTTTCCAGAGGCCTTAGGTCCAGTGATTATAAAGGAACCTTGAAGACACTCACTTCCTACCAAACACCTAAATGTAGATGCCTGATCTCCTTTTCACACACACAGACATCCCTTGTTTGAATTTAAACAAATTAATAAACCAGATATTGAAGCAGTAGGCCAGAGGCAGGTGACTCCAGGTGTTTCCTTAAGTACCTATTAGGAAAGAAACTACAACCCAAAAAAAGTGAAAGCCAGCAAAAGCTTTCAGTGCTGAAGGCAGAGGGAGGGTTATGCATAACTAAAATAAAATAAAGAAGACATTTGCAATTTTGCTTGCACAGAGGTTCACCTGTCCTGCCAGGCTTGGGAAAAGATCTGAATTAAATGCCCTTGAAGAAGCCAACATCCCTGGTTAGCATTCCACAGGCAGTGCAAGCATCTTCTACACACAGGAGTAAGAAACAATACACTCTATCAACTAGAAATACTAATGACATAGGAAGGGCTCTGTAAACATGTGACCTTTATTTACTTTTAATTCTTTTCCATATTGCTGAGAGCAGAGTTTCTTATTAGCCACATCCAAAGTAATTATTGGTTATGGGAACTTTAAGTGGCTTACAAGCAGGCCCTGCATTGCCAGAAACAGGTGGCAACAGGAAAGCACTGTGTACCTCCCCTTCCACTGGAAGTAAAGCCAGATAAAGCAGAACTGTGTTTCAAGGGACTAAAGTTATCACTTTTCTCAGACTGGACAGGGTAATTTGTTTTCACTGTCCTTTTTGAACTGTTCAGCACTGGCACATGTAGGAAGAGACAGAACATTGTCTTCTTAGAATTCAAAATATGCAATAGCTCGTGGCTGGGGAGTTTATTTACAAACAGCACCAGAAATGACTAACCTCTAATTATTGAGCCTTCATTCCTTGGTGGTTTCCTACACTTGAATGTAGAGGAAACAACGCTGGTACTGCACAGATATTGAGGAGGCTACAGCAGCAAACAAATCTGAGCTGAGCTGCTTTGGGTTGCCAGTTTTGTGTGTAGCTTACCATTTTTTCATGGAACCATAGAATCATGGAATATGCTAAGTTGGAAGGGACCCATCAGGATCATGGAGTCCAACTCCTGGCCCTGCACAGGACACCCCAAGAGTCACATCCTGTGCTTGAGAGCATTGTACAAATGCTTCTTGAACTCTGTCTCAGCCAAATTCCTCATATGGCTTCCCCTCTAAGCCCTTCATCACCTTCATAGCTCTCCTTTGGACACACTATAACAGATTAATGTCTTTTTTATATTGTGGTGCCCCAGATTGCACACAGGGCTCGAGGTGAGGCCACAGCAGTGCAGGGCAGAGCTGGACAATCCCCTGCCTTGATTCCAAAAGAGCTGAATGCCAGGGAAGGGCTAATGATCACCGCCTACACAAAGTCTGATTCAGGGTGTTTCAGAGTGCTTTGCCAAAATACACAAAGGTCAGAGATTAAGTGAGGAGCCCTGTGGGAGTGGGACAGAAAGCACTTGTTGGGCTCAGTCTCAGGTCACACCAATGTTGTGTGTGAGTGTGCTCACCCTCCTGTAAGGCTGGTTAGGCTGTAAGGCTCCTGTAATCCTGTACAAAGCATGGGGAATGGGCAGAGTGCCTGCAAACAGAAAGGGACAGGCCTGTGGCTCTCTGCACAGAGCCAACACCCCTCCAGCTGCTTGTTTAGCTGTACTCAGAATGCATCTCATTTTGTCAACCTGCCAGCACACAGGGAAAAACCATGGGATTGAAACTCCTTGCTCAGAAGATGCAGGACACAGCCTCTTTCACTTTCTAAGACAGTACTATTTTTATATGTTGTCTTAGCTAGACTCAGGAGTCCTGATGTGTTCTAACCTACTCTAAGTTCCTTGTCCACTTCATCCAGCTAAAGATTTGGGCAAAGATTTGAGCAAAGATTTGGGACTATGGACTCTCAACAGAGGGACAATGACATTTTGTTAAACCTGAAGACTTCAGACATACAACACTTTGCATCTTCAAATATGTCTTTATTGCTAGTGGGGTTCAGGATGGTGAGGTCTTTGTTGCACAGAGAATCAGTGCTTAAGTTTCCATATTTTCCATATCAGGATAATTTGTTTTAATACTCCCCAGTGAAATGAGGAGAAAACCCTCAGATTTCTAATCAGGTTAGGGCTATATTAAACCATGGACAAAGATCTAGGCAAGGGTGATCTTACTGTGACAGAGTGACAGCACTAAAGATGTAATTTAAAGATAATGGAAGTCAAATAATTGGAAAAGGACTTGGACACAGTCTTCTCAGTTTTAATTGCAGCTGGCTGCTCTACAGTATCCTCTGGAAGAATCTTACAGGGGAGCAGCCCAGTAGCTGTAAAAGACCATGCATCAAAGCCTGAGAGAAAACAATCTTCATGCAGACAAACAATATCAATCATCAAAAACCCAGACATCTCTTTTCTTTTTGTCCTTTGCCAGAAAAGTGTAAATACATACAGACAGTCACACACAGAGTCATTCCTGATCTTCAAAATTATTTTAACACCAATGAGTCCAAATCCTATATGTGTGTTAGGAAAATATCAACACAGCTTGTTGCTTTCTACCAACAGAGCAACTTACCACCTACAATCCCTTGGGAGACTCCTCTCTTCTAGAAACCATTTTCTTGTTAAAAACAGTGGTTCTGGTTTTCCATAGCTGAGCAGTACCAGTGCAATGGGAAGCACAATGAGCATCTCTGTGCACCAGTGGAAGTCCTGTGGTGGTCATGCTTGCTTCCTGGGAGGTGAGATGGTTGAATTCAACATCAAGGTGTTAGATCAACCTAAAAAAATTCACAGGAATACAAATGGTATTCAAAAATTCACACAAATCTTTCCCACATGCCAGCTGCCACAACTGCAGAGATAATTTCCTGTTCTTCATGAAACTCACTCATTCAATATCATAATTTTTGACTTCCAAGAGAAACTTGGAGACCCCTGCAGAGGCTCTCCCAGGCGCAGCATTAGACTGGGGTCCAACACAGCTCTGACCTACTCCTGTCTTCTCCCTCTTCCCAGTTCTAGTGCAGAAAAGGCAAGATGCAGCTCGGGGTGTAACATTCCACCCTATCCCACAAGGAACCCGACACTCCTCACACATGAAGCTTTCCCACAGGCAAGAGTGAGCTTTGAAAAGCTACAGAGATGAGTTTATAATGCAGTGATGACTCCTTCCATACAACCAAGAGAGCAAAACACACCAGAGACACTTAACTGCACCAGGCCCTGGGGCACGCTTGCAGCTGTGCCATGCAGCCAGAACACTTTAGAAAGCAGAGCAATAACAAGGTAATAACTGTGAAAGGGGAAGAAACCTATTTGTTCCACTCTTAAAATGAATTAAAGGCACCACAATAGTGTGCATATAACAGGATCTGACTCAGAAGAAACTGGCCTGGCTCTGTAAAAGCAAAGCAGCTCCAAGGCAAACCCGAGCATGCAGTGCCTCTGTCATGTTTTGTAGGGGTTATCACCCTGGTTTTCTTCTATATAGCACAGGGTTGTAGCTCTGTCTGCCTGCATCTCTGTCAGATCAAGAAAGGGGCACTCTCCAGAGAGGTGGCCTACTAGTGAGGGTGTATAAATTGTCAGTCAAAACCAGAGATGTGTAACTAACCCAGGCCTCTCGGAAGGCATGGCCTGTAGGATAATTTAAGCCTGTCTTGATAGTGTAGAACTACAGAGTGGAAAAATCTTCTGAGTGTAACCTGCTGTCAAATTGCATCTGAAGACATTTTTACAGAAAAAAGAGCAAAGACTCATGGCTCAGCAGCCACAAAGTGGATGTACCAACCATCCCTGACTGGCTGGCCACAAGCAAGAGAAGAATAATCCAGTTTGTGACAGCTACTCCACCACGTTCAGGCCACATTTTCCTCACCTCTGAAGCAACTCTGCAAAGGGCCATCTGATAGCAATTGGGCTCCATCAGCACAATTCAGACAAAAAGATCCCAGAAGGTACAAGAGGACACAGTTGTTGGGGGCAGTCAGGTGCTAAAATGCCAATGTTATTTTTGAACAAAAGCTGGTTCACATCCCACCACCTCTCTGAATAAGAGGAAGGAGGATTTGACTGGTGGGAGATCTTTGCAGAAAATCCTTCCTGCTCCACATGAGGACATGCACAGGAGTCTTTGCTCCTCGAAAAACCCAGGCTATTCCCAGCAGGTTTTGTACCAGGAATTAATTGCTGCTCAAAGATCTGTGAATGATCCCATAAACAGCAGCATTTGAGACAGGCTGCCAAGGAGCCAGAGGCCTGATTTTGGGAGATAGCTGCATGCCTAGCAAGGGTCCTGACTCTTGGCCTCTCCACAGAGGAGAACTTGTTGGAAACTCCACCCAGAATGGAGCAGTGGTATATAGTGAGTTACTAAGGATATGTTCTCTGCCCAGGGGATGTCTTGCCAAAGAAGCCAAGGCCATTTGCAGCAAAATATGGATAAATATGGATATAATACGGATTGTGGCCAAATTTGGATATAATGTCTCCTCTGCTCCTACAACATTCCACAACTGGGCAATTGGCCCAATGCCATTTCCATGCAAACCAATTGGAGGTTGCCATCAGTCATTCATTTAAATCCACTGAACTGCTGACCTACATCTGACCAAACAGACAGAAAAGACCCTGTGGCCTACATTACAAACAACTGGATAAATGCAGGGAAATTGAGACAAAAGATTCTCCTTCAGGACATCAGCTTGGTGATCAGCTTGTGCTAGGAATTAGGTCCCTTGCAAGAAGCAGCAGACCCTATAAATTGAAATATTTATTATGCATATTACACTTTTTTCAGCTCAGTAGTTAAAAACTGAAAATTCTGAGCCAAATTCACTGCTAATGCACATCCACTGAGTTCTGTAACTTTAAAGCTGGGGTGGCTGCAGCTCGCTGCTCCCTTGAAATGCCCCAGGCTGCCCTTGGATTGCATGTTTGGTGCAGAGATGCAGAGAATGGTGAGGAGACACATCCTGGCAAGGGCTCCTGCAGACCACATCAGTGACCCCACGTAAGCGTGATGGGATCATATCTGCTCCCCAGAACCAAGAAGCTGACTCAGAGATTACATCCTTTTCCCACTCCTGGAACCCAGTTAGCCATGATTTAGAAAGAGGGGCCTAATGACCTTAAACAGATTGCACAGGTACTTGGATTTACCTAATCTCATCTTTCCTAGCTCTCTTCATGGAAGCAGAGCTGGTGCAGCTGCTCTTCAGAGATCTCTGACTGATCCTGGATATAGAAGGGGTGGAGTGTGGGAAATGGATTTGTAGAGAGTTTTTAGAGTTTGATGGAAGGTTTACACAGCATGTATCTGTATGTAAACGTTGAGATAAGAAATGCTGATTTAGAAATGCCATGGAATAGGACAGACATTGCTGAGAGAGAAATGGAGCTAGAAAAAAGTTTCAAAGGATGACCTTGCAAATAAGACTGGATACTTTGGAGAAATAGAATTATGAAAGATGCATTGTAATATAACCCACAAGGGGTAATTTTAGATGATTGACTTTAAGGCATTTACAGCATGGTGTGACAAAAGCTGATAGGCCAAGAAACACTTAGAGTGTTTTGTAATTAGGAAAGAGTTGGCTTCTGATTGTGAGGGTGTGAATTATCACATCTGTATTGTCTCACCCTTCACATGAGACTGAAAATGGAATAAAAGGTTTTTAAAACACCTCTCAGTTCCCCCATCTCTGGGTCAGAACAGGGCTAAATCTGACAGTGGAGGCTGGACTTTTCATCTCCTCATCTGCCCCACTGTCTGTGCTTGTCTTTGCCACCCTGCTGTTTCCCTCCCTGCTCCCCACATTCCTCTCTGCCTGCTCCTTCCCCCACTCACACTGCTCTTGGTACAATGTCAGGCATTCACTCTCTCTTCTTTCTGCTTGTGAGACAGCAATGGGATGGCACAGACACCAACAGACTCCTCCATCTGAGGGTCTCATCCTGACTGCTGGTGCAGCCAAAGGTTGCTGCATGCAGGACTCCAGCAGCTGGGGCTGGCATTCTGTTAGCATTCAAACACATTTGAGCCACTTGGAGCATGGTATTTCCTCTCCTGATTCTGTCTTGTTTATGACAACAACCTTGTCAGGTAGTTTAGGGTCAGTAATGGCCAATCTCAGACATTTCTTGTGTAAGAGCTTTCAAGGAAGCAATGTTTTTTTTGGTTCTTTTTTCCCTGAGATTTAGCCTTTTCCTCTGCCTACATCCCAGCTGCTTTGCAACTCCATGAATGTACATCAAGAAAGCAAACCTATTACAGAAAAATATGACAGAGGATAAAATTGGAATGTATGGCTCTGAAACAAGGCACCAGATATGAGCCTGAAAGACAACAAGAAGGATTTTGACAAATACCTATGAAAGAAAGCACTTTCCTTGCAGAGCAGTTGCATTTGAGACATAAGTTGTCGTTAACCTAGAAAAACGTCTTCTATTTTAAAACCTGGAACTGAATGCTACTATCACTTGTGTTTAATGGACATTTTGTCATTCACTGTAGAAATTAAAGGACATGACCTGTGCAAAAAAAATCTCAAATTATTTTTAAGAATCACCACCAGTCGCACAATATTCGTTTATTAGGAAAACTTAATCAAAACATCTGAACCTGACACCTGAATTTCAGTGACTCTGTTGACATACAGAAGTGAAATGAACTTGTGTGATTAAAACAGGATATTGCAGGACTTCTTAAATATATGTAAAAAAAGAGGTAAGTTTCAGTGATCCTAAACCTCAAAAAAACCCTAACCAAACAAAATATCCCCAAACTCTAAAATGCCTTAGAAATGAAAATGTCTTCAAATAGATGCTAATGGAGAATACAGGAATGTATATTACTACCCTGTACAGGTTGGTATGCAAAAGACTGCTGTCATAGTGCCTATTACACACATAGAGTGAATATTTGTACCTTGGAATTTCCTATCAGCTGATCCTCAAGGGTGTTGGAGGCTCTTGACTCCTGCCTCACAGAAAGGAAGTGACGTGCCAGGGAGGAGGATGAAAAATCAGCTCACCTTTGCCCAACAAATAAATGAGATCATTAAAACAGAACAATGGTCTGAACCACTTTGAAGCACTTTTCATCTTCAATGTAAAAAGCTCACAAGCCATGCCTCTTCAAGGTAAGGGACTGTCATGAAATGAATAGTTTTGATTTCTTTTCTTATGGGCTTTCTGCATTTAGAGCCTGCACTAAAAAAAAAAAAAAAAAAAAAAACAAAACAAAACAAAACCCAACAAGAACCAAACTGAACCAATTGTTGCACTGGAAAGCTTTGCTACTGTGGGCATGAGAAATCTTGCTGTCCTGCTGACAGCTGAGGTACTCAATACCATCTTCTAGGAGAAGGAAGTATTGTCAGCCCTGGGTTTGGTTATGGACTCTGCTGACAAGCCTCATCACCATCAATATGTACAGACACTAAAATACACTTTGCACACCTTGCTGATGAGTTATGTATGCAAATATGTTGAGGCAGGTGCACACACAGCATTGCCACACTGAAGTCATTAACTTGTGCCACCTGGAGGATGTGGTCTAGGCCACAGCAGGTAAAATGGGGCTCTTCAGATATTCATGATCTGGTTAATCCACTGGGTAAGCCCTCATATGGCAAGGATGTGAGTCTTTATCTTCATTAGATGCTCTGAATGATGTGGTCAAGACTCAGAAAGAAACTCTTTAAAAGAAACTTTCAACGAAACCAAAGAGCCAATCCAAAACAAAATACACACACCAAAAAACTATTTGGTAGGTTAAAAGACCATTTAAAATTCATTCTGTGCATAATATAAAATCTTTAAATGTCTGATTTGATTGTGAATAAAAAAAAAAAAAAAAGGAAACCAAGGATGATAATTTCTCAGGACACTATCTAGTTTCTGATCAGCAGCATTGCCAGACACAGCAGAGAGGGAAGCACACTGCCTGAATTTTGGAGACTTATCTAGCCTTTGATTACAGCAAGTTTCTTCCTCACTCAGTGGGGAAGCAAAAAAAGCTTGCACTGCCAGGAGCCATGTTGCACTGTATGTATTTTTGAAATTAAAAAGAAAAAAAGAAAAAGAACTGCACTATCCACTACCAGCAGTACAACATCCTTCAGAAGATTTCCTGAAATCACACTACTCAATATATGGTACAGCTTATATAAAACTAAAATTTACATTCAGGAGCCACGTTGTAGTCTTGAAAATGAGAAATAAAACCTAAATTTCTTCTCTATAAATACTACACACTCAATTTTTTTGAGAATTGCGAATGACTAAGTTTTATGAAGGATGTGGATCATAGCAGGTTCTTTCTGCCGTCCTCATTCCCAAAGCAGGAGGAGAGTCTGAGCCTGCAGCTTTTTGGGAGAACCTTGCAGGATCATCCTGGCACAGGGCAGTGCCTTTTTCCATCTGGGACTTGTGGGAAGGCTGCGCCCTCTCCTGACAGTTCAGGACGCGGTGGCAGTGCCTGATAAAAGCCACTTGACACAAACAAGTCAAGGCTCAGCCTTGGAGCTACCAAGCCCAGACCAGCTCGACTTAAAACCTCTGTGCAGAAGGGCTTCACGTTGAGATGGATATATCAAAATTATACATTTTTTCGCCATGCTTTAAGAAAACAAATGGCTTGAAAATACGTGCCTTAAAAACGCCTCACCATTTATTTGAAAATGGCCAGAACACCGTGCTGGAATCGTCTCCAAATAAGATACAGTGTTTACAATCCGTGCAGTTCTGTAAAGGAAACTTTCATACGTTAAAAATATAACCTTGAAATGACTGTTGTAAGCCATGAATTCCATTTCACAGAGCTAATGCATGATATGGCTAATGCTATTATGAAGAGTCAGTCTGCCTTCACAAGCAAATGTAATCTCCTTCAACCAGCAAAGCTTATGCAGGAACGACTGAAGGAATCCCACACATCTTGTCAATCATTCACACTGTGCCTAAGTGAATATTAACTTCTTTTTTTTTTTTTATGTGACATGCTTACCTCTCATCTGATCCTGTATTCAAGTTAAGTGAATTTTATGGACTCACAACTGCATACTAATTAACACTTCTGGTCCTGGAAACTTCTGAATGCCACCAAGAGAGAGAAGGAAATTTTTACCATGTCAGACTGGCAGGGACTATTTGGAGGAATTTTTTGCCTTTCTGTCTAGCTTAGGATATGAGTCACTTCTTCAAATAATCTGAAATTTTACTTAACAAATTTCCTCCTAATCTAAAACCTGATTACTTACACCATTTATATTTCTGGATCTTTTTCTGAGGTACATGATTGTGCTGCAACTGTGGGCTTTAGCACAAGAAGGGCTTTACTATTTTGTTTTTCTTTAGGGTGCCAGTGTTGCAAAATGTGTAACATGTAAAATTTTCTTAAGAAAATTCTTTAAAGTTTGGTCTTTATATACTTCCAAGCCAAATCAACAAGAAGGGAGATTTAATCCATTAAACAGAGAGCAGCTAACAAGCTCTGACATATAGGTGTTAGAAAAACAAATTACTTGTGGGTGGAATTGCCTTCTTAGGGTTTAGGGTTGGACATTCTTCAATGACCTCAGACCCACGGGAAGGTTAACTTGGGAAAAAGGATGTTCCACTGAGATTGGACACAAAGAATGCAGAATTTATGGGCCCCGAGGATATTTAGCAGAACTCTCAAGATAAGGAAGAAAGTAATAAAGACAACTCAGCAACTGTGCTGAATCAGCTCTGCCTGGGTAAAAGGTAATTCCAGCAGGGACAGATCACAACCATCAGCTGAGAGCCCACCTCAGACCAAGAGAAAGCCTGGGCACGTGGACTAATTAGCACGAGAAGTGAGAGAATCATTACACAATAGAGGAGAGAATACTAATTAGTAAGAGAACTCTGTAACTGGTAACCAATGAACAAGCCTTTGTTTGCTAAAATGTATAAATAGTAAAAACTTTTTATAGCTGGTGTGCTTGATTTGTGGAATGCCACAGAGGGCCCAGGCTTGTGCAACTCTGAAATAAATAACCAGTGTCACTCTCGAGTGTGTAATTATTGGTTGTTGCACTGGGTAAATGACTTTTTTGGTCATCACTGGGGCTTATGTTGGTGTCTGGGGAGTTTGCAGGCAGCATGTTTATTTCTTGTATCATTCAAATGATTGATAAGGCAGATGTAAAACAGAAGGTAATTATTTTTTTACCTTCTCCAGTTGTATCATTTACAACAGGACGATTAACAGTCATAGCCAATGACCACCAATCAAACACAGCTGGAATGGAAAATGATTCTTCAGGAGGTAGCACCACACAGTAAGGGATACTTTGGGCCCCTGGAAGTTAATGGCTACTGCCAGACATGGTGGGGCAAGGGGGAAGATCTCTTTTCTCCCTTGCTTTGCAGCAAAGTATTTCACTGCTTTTACAGGATCTTCTCTGTACCCTCACGCTCTGTAAATCACATTGTTGTACACTGGGTGAAGGTCAAAGAGCACTGAGAGCTGAATTACCCTGTTTCCTGTCCCCTCAGGCTTCTCCTCCTGTCCTGCCGGGTCAGCACAAGCTCCACGCTGTGTTTCTGGCACTAAGCTGGAAAAAGAGAACAGCCACCACGAGGCGAAGTAATGGAGCCTCATTAATAGTCACAGACTCATTAATAGTCATCCATTATTATCTTCAGCTATCGTAACAGGACTCAGAATGTCACAGAAACGTTGCATTAACAATATAATTCCCCCCTGCTCCACAAAAGCCTTCTATTGCTGATTGGATTAGCAGATTAATTATAATTACCCTTAAACATATTTGAGGTATTTGTATTCCACGAACCTATCTGAAATGTGAAAAGTTCTATGAATGGCCTTGTTTTAAGCCTTTCTCAGTCAAACTACTGTGTGTTTAAACAGGGTGTGTACGTATCCAGAGCCTCTGGTGATGCCTCAGGTTTTAGCTTTTATATTTCTCACATTCTGGGCTGCCTTAGTGTGAGGGTCTGGGCTTCATATCAGGGCATGGTGAGCTCTGTGCACAGAGCAGGGACACAAAACAATTCCTTCTCCAGCTGGGCACCAAGGACAAATGATCCAAACCTCAGGCCCAAGAGCACAAACAACGTGGGCTGAAGAGAGAAAAGCAAGAAGGATGGGACTGGATGGGCTAAAGCTGGAACTGGACAATGAACTCCAAGATGCAAATGGAGCAGAACTGATCAAAGTGCCAGAGCCGTGCCCGGTGTCCATTTTGTGCCCATTTTGGTTCATCTTGGGTGCAGCCCTGGCTGGGCTATTGTGCTGCCCAAGGAGGATCCATTGAGGCTTTTTAATAAATCCCTACTTTATTCTTTAGCTCTGTCTGGTCTCTGTCCTAGCTCAGCCTTCACAAGGCATCACAGGAGAGCACTGGGGTGACCTTTTTGCTCCTACAGGAGGCTGTAGCCAGGTGGGCTCGGCCTCTCCCAGGCAACCAGCGACAGGACAAAAGGCCGTAGTTGTAAGCAAGAGAAGGTTTAGGTTGGACACAGGGAGGAATTTCTCCACAGAAAAGGTGATTAAGCACGGGAATGGGCTGCCCGGGGAGGCGGTGGAGTCACGGCACCCGGAGGATGGTGTTGGGTCACGGCCCGGTCTGGCTGCCCTCAGAGCCAACTAATTCACTCCGCCATTCCCTAACAAAGCCCTAACGTTACACTTCACTCGCTATAGAGCCAACCTAATTCACTCCGCCATTCCCTAACAAAGCCCTAACGTTACGCTTCACTCGCCATTTCACTAACGCAATTCGCTGTGACCGCTGCGCGCAGTTCAGTTAAGCACGGCCGCAGGACACGCTTTGCCGAACGCTACTCTTTCCAACGTTACTCTTGACAATTTTACCACGCGCTTGCTCGGGCTTGGAACTAGCTGGCGTTTAGGGTCGGTTCCAACCCCAAGCCGCTTTAGGACACAGCACACACAGGAGCACAGGGCTCTCCCCCTCAGGATTTACCCCGCGGGGCGCGGGCCGGGCCGGACGTGACGCGGTCGCGCTGCGTGCCGGGAGCGCGGTGGGCGGCGGCGGGCGGGAGGCGGCGGCCGGAGGGGGCCGGGCCGCAGCGACGCGGTTCCTGTCGCCCACAGGGCTCCCCTCCATGGCGCTTGCCGCGGGAGGCCGCAGATAACCGGCCGCGGCCCCTCTCNCGGCTCGGTCCCGCCGGGCCTGCCCGCGGAAGGGCGCCGGGGACCCCTCGGCGCTGCCCCCGGGGCACGGCGGCGGCCGGGGCCTGCCGGGGCAGCTGGGTTGGCCCGNGGGCTCGTCCCGCCGCGGCCGGGGCGGGGGGTTCGGCTTTGTCCTGCCTTTTGCTGGGGTTCGGCGGCTGGGAGAGGGCTGAAGGATGCGGTGCGAGAAGTTAAGCTGTCCTGTGTGTTTGGCTTTTCCTGACCAGCGTTCTCTTTGGAGGGGCGTAAAGCTTTTTTAGGTTTCTAAATGCACCTGGGCATGACAGGCTGAGCAGAGTTTAAGTATGGGGTTTTTCTTTTTTGTAAAAGAGGCAACGTCATTCTAAAATGGGGGGAAATTGTTGAAATGCTGTTAGGTCCTGACACTTCAGTTTGCTGTGAAAAGTGTCTACTTGATGAACCAAAATATATTTTTTTTTCTTTAGAGAAGGCTGTGCCTTAAAAACAACCTTGGGATTCCTTCAAAGTCAGTAAATTGGCCTCTTAATGGTGACAGCCCCTTCCTTCCAGCTTCGGCACAGAAATGGAAACCGGCAGCTTAATGCTCCTTAAGCAAACATCTGTTCATAAATGACTGGAGTGAGTAGAGAAACATTGTTGACAGGAGCTGCCCTGGGTTGGTTTCACGAGTTTTGTTTCCATGCATGGTTTAGAGCCCAACATGCTTCATTAGAACTCATTTTTCAGCTGTTGAGTCCGTGGTAAAGTGAGTTTGATGGATGCTGCTTTTTAGCTGGATTGGTCCTTGGAGATTGAGCAAAATTAAAAGTATTTCCTCCTTGTTTTATTCTCTGGACATATGAACTAGACTTGGAAAGGCAATTAGCCTACTTTAAAAATAAAAATGGTCTGTTGTATTGTCAGCACAGGCAGAGGTTTGCTCATGCAATGCACAGGTAGCAGTTTCTCCTGAAGTTGGAGCTAAACCTGAAGGAATGTAACATTAATTGTGAGAGCCTGGGGAAGAGCTGGAGTGCCTATGATTGCTGAGGGCTTGTTTTGTTTATTTTAAATAGTCACGTCAGCGAGAATAAATAGCGTGAATGTGAGAATGAGACTTAAAAGTGTGTAGAAAAGCTAATGTAGCTCTGGTGTTTTCATTCTGCATTGATAGTTGCATAAAGTACACATTGTGTGACCTTCTAAGGTCATGTGAAAGTCTGACCTCTTGTTTTTTACTTCCTTAATTTGTTTATAAGTAAGCAGTTGAAGGATCTCAGCCTCGGGTTTGGTTTTTTTAAATGTACTTTGGTTTTGCTCAGATCATGGTTTTGTTTAGTAAAGGATTTAATAGACTATAAAATTTGGACTTCTCACAGTGAGTCGTATTTGTGTTATGTATTGCTGGTAATAAAGGCTCTGTGTGATCTCTACATTTCTATTTAAAAACTCCAGCAGTAGCTTACTAAGGTAACACAAGCCTTTTAACACCTTAATTACCCAAAGGAATATTCTGAAACTTTCAGTACTTTGAAAAGATTTTGTCTCTCACAGTGGAAATAATAGAGCAGCTTAGATGGACCTCAGTCAACTCTGCCTTTTCCTCTTGAAATATTCATTGAGCTGTCCTTGCAGATCTCTGGTGGTATCAGTTGGAAATCCAGCTGTAAAGAAACTGATGCTCCATCGAGTTGTTTTCACTACAGTCAGCAGCATAATCTTCTTGCAGATATCATTATCTATCTCGACAGAATGCTCATTCCTTTCTGTGCCATTGTGCTGTTTGACAACTTAAACTGCTTCTTTGTGAACATTTCAGCACAATGACATGCTAACCCTTCCACGGGGATTCAAAATACTTGGAGTTTTTCTGGATAGTCAAAGAAGTGTCTTAGATCCTACTCATACCTAGGTGCTAAAATTTTGTCTGTTAGATTTTCTCCTTTGTGCAAAAAAACCACACTGAGTAAGCTGCTGCTATTGCACACACACAGAGGAAAAAAAACCCCTTGAAATATGCCTTGTTTTAAAACTGACAGTCTCATTTTCAGTAGACTTTCTTTCATGCTAATGTCTTTAGCAATTAAAGTTTTCAATTGCAAGGAATATTTCTGTATTGGTGCCACTTGCAAAGGGATCTAAGAAATCTAATTATTCAAAGATCTAAGAAAGCAAAATAATTTGGATTTTTCCAATCAGAGTCCTGTGTTGGGAGAACCACAGGGAAGGGCAAATCCTCTCTTCACTTCAGTATGTTTGGAAGTAGGGTGAAGGAAATGTGAAACCTCAAGTTCATATGTCTATTGATAAGCGATGGAAAATAGATTTTATTCTCTGGAGTATTAGGTGTCCCTCCTGTATTGTGTTTTGAACATGAGGTAATGTCTGTAGGTGGGATAAATGGTGAATAAGTAAGGCTGCTGACTGGAAAACAAGCAGTAAGTACATTTGCAGTGATGGAAAGAAGACCTGTGGTTGTTTTCCTTGTGTTTCCTCTGCCAGGCTGTGAGAAGCTGTCAGAGCAGAGTGCAGGCCTGGGCAGTTCTGGTGTGAGAAGTTTGCAGGGTTTATATGTGATGGAGATCATACTGCTCTCTGAGCAAGGCTCTGAGAACAGTTGACCCTAGGTAATCTAGTTCTAATACTTTCTAATCTAGCATCTTTTTATCCTCATTTAGAACACATTCCCAGCCAGTATGTTTGAGGGTAACATCCAGAAATAGATTTCTCACTGAGTTGAGCACTGTTTTAAAAGGAATTTAAGAAATTATAAGAATGAAAAGGTCTGGGTTAGGTGCTACTTACAACATCTGTCTTTACACATTGTGTGGCTGTGTGCTGTATGTTGGACACAAATCCTGCATTCTACAGAGTCAGATTGGAACCTGATTGACTGTCCCAGCCAGTTCTGTTTGCCCATATGAATTTAAGATGTGCTTGTTCTTACAACATTTTCCCCACTTTCTGGTTACAGATTATGTACAGGCAGCATCTTCATCTGCAGCTATTAAAGCACATCAGTAGACTTTGAGGTGAAACATTTTTTTGCTTATAGTAACTTTGAGGATAACCTGGTTTGGGGAGTAATGCTGTTCTTGGTTAAAAAAAGAGTTTAATGAACCAACAGAACATTTAGATTCATATTTTCCAACAGCTCCTCTGATTCCACAGCTAAGCCAAAATGAAACATGGAGAAGTGAAGCAGCACAACTACTGAAAAGAAATATTTGCTTCTTTATATAGTTTAACAACATTTAAAATGAAAATGCTTATCTCCAAGATCTGTTTAAGTTTCCCATTTGTGCCACTTAGCTTGGTCTTCCTGCGTTGTCAGTGATGAGAGGAAGAGCAGCACTGGCAAAGGGGTTTGACTATTGCATGTGCTGGATTGTCTGGGGGTGCCTGGTGTTTAATGCCAGCCTGAGGAGTGCAGGAGAACAGGAAGAATGAGCTGCCTGAGATGAGTGCCAGATTCTTGGTGAAGCTGTCCTGAGTTCTGTTACTTTAATGTTCATCGTGCATACAACACTTTGTAATAGAAAGTGTCCAGCAAATTTCAGTGTTTGAAACCACAGTGATGAACGCTGGAATTGATTCATTCCAAATGTTGGGTAGTGAGAAATAAGTCTTAGATATGTGTGCCTTACTGGAACTGGAGAACATTGTTTGCTTCCACTCATACATGTCCAAGAAAAGGTGCTCTGAAACTCCTGCTTTGGGTAATGGACCTTCTGCCTGTAACAACATTTAGTTCAAAATCGAAAACATTGATTTCTTGGAGGCTTTATGAAGTAAACATTTTCTTGTTGTATTTTGTTTGCTGGTAACTATTTCCAAAAATAAAAGTAAGCTTATTAAACCAATTTAAGAATATATTGACTTCAGCCTGGACAGACACTCTCTCTCTGGAGTGGATTTGGGTTGTAGAAATGCTGTTCTAACAGACAGGCTCTCCTCATTTACAACTACCATTCTAGAAATAGGTTCTCAGGTGCAGAAAGACTGGGAATTTGGTTTCCATTGTTCATAGGCCAAAGAAAAGGCAAAGGGATAATGGAAAATGACAGCTTTTCCCACTGGAAGCCAACGCTGTGCTGTAATAAAAAGTCTAAATCTGGTCCTTGCTGTGGTATTTTTGGCATTTGCTAGAGGAATTCCCTTGCAGTAAGAGTTAAATGTTATTGGAAAGATCAGATGCTAGCAGCTAGTGACTTGCATCCATCTCCTTGCCATTGCAAGGCTTTTACTGTAGGGTATTTCAGTAATGTTGTAATTTCTGTCATGGAGATCTTGATTGTGCCATTTCTGCTTATTGTGTTTCCTGTATGCTTTAAGGAGATGGTTTGCTTAACTCAGCTGTTCTTCAGAATAATCCACAGCTGAGAGGTTATTCATTGCTGTGCTTCCTCTCAAGTTAAAGGAAACATTCTGCTCTACAAGGGGTTTCTTTTGAATTCACATGCCTCAGGTATTTCATTAGAGATACTCTTTGCAACCTCCTGATATTTTAGGTCTTATGTAAGAGCCAAACGTGCTGCTTCAAGTTTTGCCTTAGAAGATACACAGAGAAGGAACTATTTATACCTGCTTTTGTGTAGTGTAATTGCATTGTTCTCTTTGCTGCCTAGTCTTTGTTAGGCTATTGCTATTACTCTACAAAAAGGTAGTGAGCAAGGATGTGATCTGTGTGTGAGGAAAGCACATTTTGTTCCCTATTTACTGCAAACAAATAATAAGATCGCCTGGTTTTGTTGTAAATGTTTTGAAAAGCTAGTTAGCAATCATAAAAGAAGGATATGCATTTTCTCTTTCCAGTTCTTTGCCTATCAAAATTTTTCTAGCATTACTGATTTCTGTTTTCTCTCTTCTTTTAATATTTCAAATTGAATTGCAGTCTTAAATGCATGTGACTTGAGAAAAAAGGTTTGAACCTTGAATCTTAATTAATCAGCATTTTTCTTCTTTAGAGTACAATGTCAATATGTACTTGAGATTGTTTTGATGAATTGCATTTATAGTGTGACTTACACAGTGGTCTCCTGTTTGTGGTACTGAAACTTTTTGAGAAATTCCTTGATAGTGAACATTAGAATGGGAATATAAAGAAACACATGGAAGCAAGAATTAAAATTTCCAGTTAATAAAAACCCAACAAGCAAACAGGTAAAAGAAATGCAGAAAATGGCATCTCAGAGAGAATACAATTCGGTTTTTTCCCCCTAGAAAACGTTGGTACAACCACATGCCATGAGCAATTGATGGAAATCTGTCTTCAGTCTAATCTTAAACTGTTGAGATCTGCAGAAGTTACTGCCATTTGTCAGCATAAATCTGTGTTTGAGACTAAAGCAATCCACTGAACATGAACAGTTTAACTGTGTCAGATTCCTCACCTCGAGGTGTAAGGTCTGATGCCAGAACCCTGGGTTGTTGCTTATTAGAAATCACAAAAGTTAGGCATGTTATGCTCTGTTAGACAAGTAAAAACTGTTATAATTTCCTTCAAATCACAGTCCTTATTGTACAGTGTACTGAAAAATTGATGGTTTCTTTTAAGAAATACATGTTTAAAGAATCTTAACTGAACAGAGCATGTTAGCTTTATACATGACTTTTGGTAACCAATTCCCTCAAAAATAAGATGATAAATAATCCATATTATTGGTCATAAAACTTGTTCAAATTCTACTTTGGGTTAAATCACGTTGTAAACATCACTTGAAATTCCAGGTTTACAAAATAATGTAGAGGAATGTCTTGACCAAGAATATGTCTGAGCTGGGTGAAAGGACTACAAAAGATGAAGCCACAGTTCCAGCTCTATGTGAGATGCCAGACAAAGCAGGGATTAACTAAATGAAATAAGGAACAAAGTCGTTGTTCTGTCAGACCTGTGGGTTTTCACCACAGCTTTCAGTGGACAATAAGTAATTTGGTTTCTAGTTGGCAGATAGAACACTTTTGGAAGTCATGAAAGAGGACCATAATGAAATTCTTTCTGAAGAAGACTACATTAAGACTATAAAATAACCCTGCTGTTTTATATTGTGAGGGGAATTGGGATTATGCCCAGTTTAAAAATTTATCACTGATTAGTCAAGAGGAGGGGGGGTACTAGTATGGCTTTTTCCCTTTTCTTACAGTTTGAGTTCTGTAAACAACAATTAAATTGTGTCAATGTAACCTTACACTCATTTATAATGCAGATTCATGCATTTTGGAGCTCTTCATGTTTGGCTTTTAAATGCAGCAGTAACATGACTGGAAATACCTGATATTTAAAAAATAATTATACAGGAGTCCATACAGTTCTTGTGGGTTAAACTGATAAAACACGTATTAGACTATCAAACCTGTGATCAAAATTTTAAATGTACAGTTAATGTTCCTTGCAGATCCTGTTTTGGCAACTGTTATTGAAATGTAGCTGGAGCATTGTGCTGCTGGACTACTGCTTTGTAAATGATCCCTGTGATGTTTTAGAAGTGCTTTGAAATGAAAAAATTGAAGGAAGTTTCTTCTGCGCTGTGTCAGAAGTTGCAGGAGAGAAAATGTTTAAATGGTGAGACAGCTTTCTGCATGTTCAATTGGGTTTTGGCAGTTTGCTTCAGCTCCCGTGCAGTTATCTTTGTCCTTTGCTTATCCTTATTATTCTTGTTCCTTGTCTCCCCCTTTTTTATGTGAACTGAAAAGAAAAGGAGCCTTGTGGGTAAATTCCCTGTGATTGTGATGCTTGCTCCTCTCACACCATTCAGTTTGTTTTCAGAAACTGCATCTTTGGGTTATTTTAGATCATCCTTGCCTCCGAGGATGTTCTCAACTCTATTGTGATTTATTTTTGGCTGAGGTTAAAATAGTCGTGCAGTAAATGATCAACAGAAAAATGGGTAGAGTTGTTCTGAAGGTTGGTATATGGATCTATGGCTACTGTAGGTTAAAAATTAATTTTTATTGGCATGTCTTGCCAAAATGAGATCCACTAATGTAAGGTGGTGTAGTTTCTAATACAGACCTGAACGTGATATTTCAAATTACTCAGGTGAAAACCAACCTATACAAGCCTATAAATCTGAAAAGACTTAAAACACGTGGTTTTTGATGAACCATACAGACAGATTTTTCTTTTAATGGGAAAGTTCAGAAGTTTAGAGGGAGTGAAGCTCCTCTCTCAAATACCTTGTTAAGCAGCTGGTGCTGAGTAAGCATGTGTGGGAGCTTGTTGACAACTTAGGCTTTATTCTAAACAAAATTCCTTTGCAGTTCTCTTCAGTTTGCATGTTATGTTACAAAGTACTTCATGGTTTCATCTGATAAGCATGATGTACTTTTGTAACTGCAAACTTTCAAAATACCCTTTCAAAAAGAAATTTTAAGTATGTTAGTCACCTCAAGGATGCAAGTTTCCTGGCAAATATCAATGCTTGGTATTTTGCATTTAAGAAGAGCTGCAAAGCTTTGTTTGTTGCTTTTTTACCCTTTGTGTGCTGCTCTTAAGGTGCTTTTACAAAGTTGTTTGCTAAAGGCACTGGATATAAGGATCACGATTTATCTGTGTTGCATAACTAGTGTTGTAAAGTCTGCACTTATTCTGGTGGTTAGAAGTTCAAATATTTGCCAATATGTATAGGTTGTTTCCACTCTTTTTCTGTAGGTGAGGCTTAGTGTTATTACAGTCCATTCATGTCAAGTATTGTTTGAAATGGGGAGTTTGGTGTGAGCTCTTTTTTGAAGGGTTTTAAGGTATGAACTAGTTCAGTGATGTGTACCACTGAATTTATACATACCAGTAGTTATTGTTTCATTAATTGCACACAGCATTGAAAAAGTCAAGATCATTCTTTAGGAGAGAAAATTTTCCATCCATACCTGGCTTGTTCCTGTAATGGTTTGCAGTGTTAAGACAGAGAAAGTCCTTAATCTGTTTCTATCTAGGCCATGGGAATACTTTCTTCTTTTTTCTTTTCCCCCTGTGGTTTAGTGATTTGTGGTTAAATATTTTATGAATAATCGTGCTCGGCTCTCTTTTTGAGAATAAGTTTTGATGGGGTGTGTTTGGTTCTAGGCTTTACTGATGGCACCATGCTGGCATTTCTCAGCTGGTTCCTGTGGCAGCAGCTGTGGAGGCAGTGGGCAGGAAATCCAGAGAACAGGGCAACCAAACAGAAACCCATGGGCTGGCAGAAAGAGACTTAAACAGTAGGGCAGCAGATCTTACCTAGTGGTTCTAACAGCAGTTCCTTCCTCCACTCACAATTTCAGAGCTTAAGGAAACACTTTTTGAAGTCTTTGACAGTGGTCAAGGTCCCTTATGAGTATGGTTTTTGTGGCATAGCCATGGAGTGACTGAATTCCTGTCACGCACCTGAGCACACAAAGGAGTGTGGCAAAACGTGGACCAGGGTCACTGGCAGTTTTGTGAACTGCTGATGATGGAGGTAGAGAACTGATGGGTTAAAACTGAGTTTAGTTGTGCCAGTGTGTTGTACCACAGCTCAAGATGATCATTTCAGCACTGTCTGCTGACAATTTGATCATGTAGTGGTTTAGAAGAGACTTGAACTGTCCCAATAGATTCTTTGTGACTTGTAAAACAAATGAGCATGGGGAATGTTTCTTTCTGATATCTAATACAGATATTGGCCTATATACACACTTAAAAAATGAGGCATGAAACTGTAAAAATGAAATAGGTAAGAACACAAAAGCGAGCCAAGTTCTAATAGAGCTCTGTTCTCCCCTCATACAGAAATACATTAATGTTGCAGCAGAACCAAACCATGGAACCAGACATTATTCGAATGTACTCCTCATCCCCTCCACCACTTGACAATGGAGCTGATGATGATGATGAAGACGAGTTTGGAGGATTTTCTGGTGTGAGCACTGCTGGCGTGGCTTTTGCTGATTTTGATACACCGGACTACAGTCATCCAAAGGAAGAGTTTATACCCACAAATCATTTCATCCCACTCCATGATTATTCTGACAATGTAGCTAGCATTGCAACTTTCACATCTGTTAAAAATGGAAAAGATAAAGACTGCATTGCAGAGCTTCCTACTCATCCTAAGGAGCTTTCTGATATGTCAGCTACTAGTACTATCAAAGAAAAATCTAAGTTTAGAACTTCAGGTACTGCTTTAGAAGATGTAAACAGAAGGGGGGAACAAAGAGACAACACTGGAAAATCAGAGGGTTTTTCTTCTCGTGTGGTTAGAACTGGTGTAGCAGTTGAGAGGCAGGATGAGCAAATAGATGCTTGTAATGGTGAGAAACTTCCATGTCTAGAGATTCTAACAAACGGATTTGCAGCATCAGACCCTGTAAATCCTCAGGGAACAGAAGATCTAGACAGTATTGGTGACTCAAAGGGACTGAAAACTGTTAGCACCCATAGTACTGAGCAAAATTTGAATTCAATGCCTAGCTCAGGTGAAGATGTTGCAGATTTTGCTACCTTCTCAAACAAATCCCCAAACCATTTAGAGGGAGCAGGGCCTACAATATGCAGTGTTCTTAATGAAAGAGACTCAGTGAGCATTCAGGAGAACAACAGAATAAACAGAGTAACTCATAGTGAAGAAGAGATTTGTATTTCAGAAATTAGTTGTGAACAGGGTCCCTCAGCACTGGAATTTGCAATTTCTAGTACATCTCAAACAACTGGAAGTTCAATATGCACTACAGAGAATGGAGACCACGGTGGGAGGAGAAGACAACATCACACAGAGAATGGCAAAGATTTTAGTAGGCCTGAGAACTCTTCAAAAGCAGCAGACACCAAGGCTGATAAGATCCAAAGCCTAAGCTGGGATCTTGCAGGAGAAAAACTGGGTGGTTCTGAAGATCTCAAGAATGGTGGAAGTAGCACTGAAGTTTTAGCTTGCAGTGACAAACATGATGATGTGTTTGGTGACTTTGGTTCAGTCAGCAGTGTGTCTCCCACCTTCAGGAATGCTCAAGACTCAATAAATGCTCTAGATTCAGAAAGAACTTCTGAACAGTCTGCACATATTAGTGAACCTAACGAGGAATTTGGTGAATTCAGGGACACGAGTACTGTTTGTCAGCAGCCAGCAAGCTTGGACCAAGCTGAGCTAACTCAGGCTGCTGACGCTCTAGAATGTGATACTACCAGTAAAACTTCTGGACTCGACTTCCAGCGTACTACTGAGGTAGAAAATGGTGATGATACTGAATTTGGAGACTTCGATTCAGTGCCAAAAGCTCAAGATGAGAGTGCTGCTTTCCAGGACTCGGATGACTTTGCAGACTTCAGTTCGGCAGGTTGTAACCAGGCTGCAGACTGGAATGCTTTTGGAGATGAACAGAGAGACAGCTGTTCTTGGGCTGCCTTTGGAGACGAGCAGGCTGGTGAATCTCATCACAGGAAAGAGGAGTGGCAGTCACATAGGACAGACGTGTCTGCCAGGAGTGATGGCCCAGTGTTGCACAAGACTGACAGTGTTACTTTAGCATCTTTCCAAGGGACTACCAGTAAGCAACCCCAAGAGCTGTCACCTTCAGTTCAGGTAAGGGTTTGCTTGCTTCTCCTCAGTCTTGTTCTGCTCTTATGCATGCAGTTCTTCCTGGTTCCTGCTTCTGCCTACAACAAATATTTGAATAGTCCTTGTTTGCCTTTTAGGAGAGCTTTAATGTGCTGCGTGAGATGGGCTGATTTGAAACATGATGCTGTGTTTGGATCTTGCAGATCTTTGCAGCGCTGTTACTTCCCACAGACAAATGAGCAGGGTGTGCTGGGACTTGTAGGAATGTGTTTTGATGATTACATGTGATCCTTTGCATAAATTGATCAAAGGAATAAGCCAACACGAACATTTCAGAGCCTGTGATAGTTTTTCCTTTTGCTTCATTGTTTGCTGCCTTTTGGGGAGGCACTCTGTTGCCTTTTTATAAAATAGTGGTGTGACTGGAAGCTGGGATTCCTGGTTCCCAAAATTTTCCATCACCATTCTCTATCAATGTTTTCAAAATCTGATTAAAAATGATGATTTGATTTGTAAATATTTGCACTTAGAGCAGACAGCATGATAAAACACAAACTGTGGAATTCTGTCTCAGGTATTCAAACTCCTGGGAAGTTAAGTCTTTAAAAAAGTTCTTTAAAAATAATCTCTGTTAGGTATTAATTGTGGGAAGCTGCACAATATAGCAACATCACAAACAGAGGACTAGTGATTTGGTAAAGCTGCTGCTATTTCTAATTAGAAGTTCCCAGGAGGGGGAAGTAAGTAGGTTTATTTCTTACCACCTCTCCTATGTTTTCTGCTTTCATTGCTAAGTATTCATTAATTCCTAATTAGTTACTTCCTAAGCCTTTTTACCAGTCATTTTGAGATCTGTGGCTATTCATACAAAGCCCTTTTTTTTTGTTAAGCATTTAATAATACTTTTACAAAATTCAGAACAACAATTTCAGTTTAGAATTTTCCTCAAAGCTTCTTTTTATTCATGTCATTCCATGTGAGTAGTTTAGAGCATGCTCTGTCTTTTTGAAGTGTGCAGCAACACCAGCATTAAAGGATGTTATGGTAATGTGTCTGAAAGGTCTGGATCTTCTCTGGCAATAAAAGGAAATGAGGTAAGTCCTTTCTTTCAGGACCTTGCTCAGTGACAGCCCTGCCTCTTCCCATTTCCTACCAGTGACAGGTGAAATGGCTTTTCAGAAGGTTGTGCCAGCTGGAGCTCTGCCAGCATCAGCAAATGGAATGGAGCTTTTGGGACTTAGCACTGATTTCTTGTCACGTTAAGAGCTGTGAGCCTCAGGTCTTCCTGCTTGCTGCTCTACAGTGACTCAAAGAGATTTCACAAGCCAAAAAAAAGGCTCCCGAGTAAACCTGCAGGCAGATTTTTCTGTCTGTGTAAGACCTTGCTTATCACATGAATGTGTTGGTCCATTTCTTAAGTTGAAAGCACAAATCTATTGTTACCTATTCACCCATAAAATTGGAGAGTACTAAGATTAGTGCAATTAATCTCAATTGTTTCTCTTGACACTTGAAAGACTGTCCAGAATCTGAGAAAGAAATGGGGTGGGGAAATGATTCTAGTAAATCATCCATTTTTTCTAGTAATTAATTAATATTAAGGAATAGTCTGAAGGTTTCAAGTACTTATTTTCATTTAAAGTTTTCTGTATTTTTATGATAGGTTTTCAATAGAAAACACTTCTGAATGTAGATATTTATAAAAACAGAACCCTCAGAGGCTCTGTAATTAAGTTATCCCTCCCTAAGCCTGCCTTAACAAAAGGTAAAAGTCAAGTTAAATTGGACGTTCCTTTACTTAAAGTCTGCCATGAAGTTATATGGTAGTTTGATTAGATTGTAAAGCAAATTTTGGACTTCAAGTTTGCACTTCAAAGACTTCAGGTTTTTTCATTCCTTCTCTTTATGCTACAGTCAGTTTTGACTGTTTGGATCTCAAGTGATGTTCTCCCTCCTCTGCCAGTGAGGAAGTACAGCTGAGAGAATGTGTTACACAAATAAACTGAAGAGGAACTTGAGCTGGACATGTTTTCTCTGTTGCAATAGTTTCCTTAGCCTTGCAATGTCAATTGCTACATTTTTTTCAGTTAACTCTTAAAAACAGTAGTGATTTTGTAAGTGCTTTAAGTTTTGGAAGGATCTATTAAAACTTTTTTATACTAAAAAAATACTTGTTTTAAAATTAAATAGTAATTCTGTTTATAATCCATTGAGCCACATTTTGCTAAATTGCTGTTAAAAACAGGGATTAACTCATGAGTCAATATGAGCTAGCAGACAGTCCCGGTACTCTGAGTGCAAAATCTTAGTAAAATTAAACTCAGATTTTGATCAGCTTCCTTGCTGTCATTTAAGAGGGTGTGTCTGAGGTCAGAACACAAAATATGGCATTTAAAAGTAGTTGCCATGTTTGCCATGTATTAAACTTAGTATTAAACACGTATTAAACTTATTTCTGCAGCTGTTTGATGCAAAAGCAGAAATAATGGCAGGCAAGATAAATCTGGTGAGAGGGAAGAGAAGAAATTTTTAAATTACCCAGCCTAAAGCAGGACAGGGAGGAGGGAGTCACTTCCATCAATGTACTCCTGGCAGATCTAAAAAGCTGAGGCAACTCAAAGGGAGCAGGCTGTGTACAAGGGAGGAATTCTGCATGTGTTAGACACTTGAGATAGATGGGAAAATTGAGATCTCAGCTGAGGCTAAA
The DNA here is from genome assembly GCA_013396995.1 of Dicaeum eximium. Lineage (NCBI taxonomy): Eukaryota > Metazoa > Chordata > Aves > Passeriformes > Dicaeidae > Dicaeum > Dicaeum eximium. The sequence goes on along the minus strand of VWZP01000141.1, from coordinate 456,438 downwards.
GGTGAGCTGAGATCATTTACAGGATACTGAATACACTTGATCAGTAGTGGTGAGGCTGGGACAGTCACTGTAATGTGGCAGTGAAAGAATCCTGCATGGTTTATAAACAGAATGATCCTCATGGAATTCTTTGCAAAAGCAGGGAATTGAAAAGGATACTTAGCCAGCAGCACTGCTGTTTAAATGTGGAAATAATGTATACAGCAGTCTTCATCCATCAGAATGCAGCATGAAAGCAAAATTATTTATCAGTGGCTCAATTTTCCATTGAAGAGGTCTCTGTGTATTTTCCTTTCAGTTTCTTAGTTTGTAGATTCTGGATGTGGAGATGGCAGTGAAATATTGTGCTTTCTGAATGCACTCTTGATTGCACGATGTCTGGATGATGGGCAAACTGTTTAAAGACTGTGGATTTGGTATAATCTTTAATTAAAAAATAGGCTTTGCTTCAATTCAACTATTTAATCCAGTTTTTATTAGAAAATACACAATATAAAGGATAAAACTAAGGGGAGGGGAGTTGACAAAAATGACCTTATATGGTCTTTTCTTCCTTGCCTTTGGTCTCAGACTCTCACACAATTCTGCACACAATTTGCAGTGCAGGATTTGTAACATGCTGACATTTTTTATTCAGTAGTTCTGTGTAGAGGGGAGAGGAGGAAGAGCATGGTGTGCACACAGAATACCATCTGAACCCATATTAATGCTGCATATACCTTCATCCATTTAGTGTCTGTCTTCAGCTGAAACCATGTCATGCCTGGTTTCAGTATGGCTGCAGTTTGCATTAGAGATGTGCCTTTGTTCCATGAACAGATTTAGGATGTAGGTGAGGGTGAGCTTGATCCAGCAAGTCCTGAGCAAACCTGCACACACATCAGTCTCTCCTGTGCAATCCCATTGCACACTCCCAATTATGTGTATGATGAATATAAGCCTTGTAGGGCAGCTTTTCCATGAGATAGTGCTGAACATTAGTCAGCTGAGGGGGTTACTCTGCTGCATTAAGAATATATATAAATATATATGTATATATGTAGGATTCAGGCACAAGAGCAGTAATAATCCATGGGAATGGTGTGGGTGGGGAATATGGCTGTGCCTGCCTGTGTGCAATGGGCACCTCCAGAGAAATAGGAGCTAAAGAAGGCCTTGCTTGGAAGGCCAAATGTTAGCTGAGAGTTAACAAATCCTGCAAAGGCATGAAGGAAAAGGTGAACAGGCCTCCAAGTGGGTTTTAAGGTTCTGCACTTGTCAGAGAGGCTGTGCTTGCAGGCTGTGCCTCTTCAGATTCATCAGTGTGGGCGAGGCACAGTTACTAAGCCACAAATAGGCACAAGACAAAGAAAAGCCTGGATCACTGGCATTTGGAGTGTCTTGGGCAGTGATCATCCTTTTGGAAAAAAGTAATTATGACCATAAAGACTTCAGCCCCTCAGTTCAGTAAGGTAAATTAAAATACTCATGGTTCCTTATGTAAATAGACTTTCTGGAAAGGTTTGGGGGTTTTAAGTTCATAGGACAGTTCTGAAGTATTTGCAGGTGAATAACAGTAAAAATCAGACTATTAAAAGTAGCCAATAATTGCTGTTTTTCAGAACAGACTGGCTGAGGGGAATCTTAGAAAAAAATAGTTTGAGAGGGGGTTGTTTTAGCATTACTATTTATATATCCCAGGGCAAAATTATTTCCCATTTTGTATATGTAAGTGTCATCTGCTGTACTTCCTCTCAGAGTCTGACTGAAAAGTTAGTACAACACCAGTAGATAATAACAACAAACTGAAATGGTCAGTGAGTTTTATGTAGTCACAATAAATAACTGTTAAACTGTACTTTGCCTGCATGGAAGATGCAATATTTGATGCATTCTTCAGCTGAGGGAGAATAAATGGTGAAGCTTCCAGCAGGAAGGAGAGAGACAGCTTCACATTTCTAGTCTGAACTTCCCTGCAGTTTTTAACTCTTTCAGATCAAGCAGCAAAAAGAGCAGAGAAGTCTTAACCTTTTTTTTTTCCCTTAAGCCACTACATTTTCAGATATGCTTTGCAGCTGAGCTCAAAACTTTTATAGTTACTCTTTAAAAATGGGCTTGGGATATTTAGAACTAACATTGCCTTCTTTAATTCTTTAAAGTATTGTAAAAAAAATTCTGATTCCTCATTTTATGTTGATGAAGGGTTTTTTTTAACTCTTGTGGCATCTTCTCCCTGGGTTGCAAATCACAATTTTGGATGAGTGTTTCCATTATAAATTTCCCATGTAAATAAAAACGCGTATTTCATTTCGCATTGTTCCTGCAGTGGGGCTCAAGTGTGTTGTTTTTATGGCAAATTTTATTTCCTCCTCTTTTCACAGCTCTGAAGGAAGGCAGTGACCTGTCACTGTTGGGTTCATGTGGGGGCAGCAAAAAACAACCCCCTCTCAAACTATTTTTTATATATTTTTATATAGGATTTGGTGTGCTGGGTGGTCAGTGAAGAATTGCTGTGTTGAAGGAGTTCATGGATTCTGTGACCTTGTGGTGGAGAAGGAAAAAAAACCAAATTGTGTAAACCAAACACTTTGGGCTTTCAGCTCTGAGGGCTGATCTTGCCCCCTGTTTAATTGCCACAGAGATAAATTCTAATCCTGTGGCTATGCTTATTTTTTTAAAAAGTATCTCTGGTACTTTGTTTGTTTCTGGTGGTGATTACCACATTATCTTAAGTGTCTACCAAAATCTTCTATGCATCTACAGAAACTATGTGGCTTTAAATTTATCAATAAATAAATAAACTTATTTATCTATCAACTGTTTGGAGAATCACAGCTAATGTTTAATGGCAGCTGTAGCCTTTTCACATCTTCTGTAAGTGCCTTCAAGAATTATTCTTCTCAAATGGCCATGGAGAGCAATCATGTATCAAATACTTCCAGTGACATGGAAAGTGGATAAAAATTCTTGTTTTCTGCCCTTTTTTTTTCCCCCCCAGAAAGACAGACATGACATTGCTTCTGGTCATACACAGTTTTGTTTTTTTTTTTGCAGTCTGATTTGTGCAACAGTAGATTAAAGTTTGTAGGAGGTGGACATTCATACCAGCTTTAAAACCTTGGTAATGCCCCTAATACCTGGAAGCTGTGACCACAGGATTTCATCACCAGTTAGAAAAACAAATTCAGCTGCTTGCATTGCAACTGCCTGGAGATGTGTGCTTGTGCACTCATCCCTTTGTCCATTTGCACATACAGAATTAATTATTCTGGTTTGCTATGGAAACCATTCTTTGTTGTATAGAAATAGGGGCTAAGCATGGCTGGAAATTTAGAAAAGATGACAGGAAGTGTAAAGAATGCTATAGTTAAACTGTTCTTGAAATTTTAGCACAAGTCTTAAACTCAAATTTGAAATGTGACACTGACTGAGATGCTGCTTGGTTCTTAGAGATGTTTTGCTAATTCTTTCATTAGCTAAGCAAGCATATTTTCAGTCACTAGCGTCTTCTCAAATGTTGATCCTTTTCAAGAAATGTGATGCCTTGCTGTTTCCATGATCCAGTGGCATTCATCTGCCTCTTGCTTTTCCCTGGGGATATGTTCTCCTGCTGTATTACAGAAATGAAGTAAGCATCACCTGCTAATGTCAGATAAGGGAAGTGATATGTTGTAGGCAAAGTTAAGGTTTAAAATTGAAGCAGAAAACAGGAAACAGCCTACAAGTATTGCAACTTAGTGTATGGTCAGAATGAATGAGCATTAAGAGATGATTAAAAGGAAAATTATATACTGTAGAACATGGCTCATTGTGGTCAGAATTTACCAGAGAGGTAATGAAGAAGAAAAGAAAAAAGAAAGGCTGAGTCAAGTATGCTCTGAATTCAGATCTCTGCCCATTTTTACATTATGGTTTCAAAGTGACTGTACCTGGTGGCTGACCCTGTCAGGCATTTCTTTCACAGGTAGTAAAACTGAAGAGCTGATGCTCTAGGCCAATTAATTTTCCTGTTTTTTTGCAGTTAGTGGCTGAATAGAAAGAATAGTCTGGACAGACTCAATCCCAGTTCCTGACTCATCATCCCAACTCCAGCAGAGAATCCAGATATTCTGATAATGTTTACCTCTGTTACATTTACTGATGCATGTGGTCAATGAGTTGCTTAGTTGAGATGAGAGACAAGGCAAATTTTCAGCTACAAATTTGTAGATAACTCTTGGAATTGTGAAGCAGATATTTTGCTGCATGAATATTTGGCCCAGTTGTATCGATTGGCCTAACTAAAAGAAGCAACTTCCTCCTACAACTTTGCTTTTCTGAACTTTAAATCATCTCAGTTGTAACAAAAAAATCTCTATTTTGAGGCTTATGTGTGTAAATTCAACATTGTTGCTGGAATTGTGCTGTGTCTCCACAGGAGGGCTCTGCTGGCACAGCTAAAACAGCACACGCCGTGGGATGCTCCTGGGATTTCTGCCTACTCTGTTTCTTTTCCATTTCCCCAGTAGAAAAGCAGGTGCTGGAGCTGCTGGATGCTGCCCTCTGTGTGTTGCAGCAAAGCCCTGGGAAAGTGTTGGGGAACACTAAACTAGAAGGATGGAAGCACTGCACTGAATGCCAGGCTTGTGCCTCCTTTCCTTAGCAAGAAAAGAGATTTGGGTGTTTCTGGCGAAAATGAGTACATTTAAAAAGGCTTTAATTTCATTTTTACAAGCATACCTTGCTGTTGGTATTTTAATAAATAATAAAAGCTTGATGCTTACCTGTTCTTAATGGGTTGAACTGGGAAAAAAAATTCCCTATCATTGGTACATCTGATGTCCAAGGCCAGTTAAACAGAGGTACAAGAAGTCGAAATCCGATCTATATAGAAATGCAAAACAGAAAAGAGAAACATGAGGGAAGAAGTAGAAAATAAGAAACCATACTATGCTTTTCAATAAAAAAGGGAGAGGATTTTTTTGTTTTTGTGAGGGCAGGAGGTTGTTTGACTTTTGCTTTTTATGTTAGATCCATCTGCCAAGGCCCAGTGCATGCTTTGGCATTAAAATGTCTGGAGACCATTATTTCCAATAGATGCTGTTTATGTTGCTGAGACATTATCCTTATATAGCATAAATCTTGTTGACTACATTTTCTGCTAATTCCTAACAAAGTGACTTTGGACTCTTCTGTAAGAACTCACTTTGCACAGGGCAAGATCTTTACTGTTTCTTAGTAGCTAGAAGCCTGTATTTGGTATTTAAGAGTCTTGTGGTCCTCTGACAGTAATATTTTGTTGTAAGTGAAATCTTGTGTTAGCTATAAGTTGTTTTCCATCTTGCTATAATATTGGACTTATCTTTATAGCAGTTAGCAAAAGTTGACATCAATATTTTCTCTTTGGTATAGACAACATTGCTAAGTCGTCTGGAACGAATGTTTGAAGTCTGTTTTCCTTCCATGCCTGTTGCTGAAATTGAAGAAGAAATAAGTTCCTTGAATCATTTGCTGGAAGCAGGTGAAAAGCAGAAAACAACTGAGGAGACCTTAGGAAGTACTGGGTAAGAAACCACAATGCAACAAATATAAAAAGAACTTGAACCACATATGGCAGTCATTTAAAATGAGGTGTTTGCTTCAAGCATTTTGAGAAGCCATGGAGTGAAAATCAGCTGTCTATCAGAATGCTTGTTTTCAGTGACTACATACACCAGGGGTACTTCACTTAGCAACTCAGCAGCCTATCATCTTCTTTTCAATTATGTCTCTGAATTAACCAAATATGCCTTATTAGTTACACTTGCTATAAATTACTGTATTTATTCATGTGATGATGAAGACTAAGCAGGCTTTGTCCTGTCTGCCATGGACATCATTTTCCAGTAAGAAATCTGAACTGTAATTGTTCTGAGAACACTGTGCAGTTTTAGTTCCCCTGGGTATTGTGCTTGGGCATAAATTTAATTGGAATGTATAATAAGTCACTTGCATTAAAAACCAGAATACATATTCAAGGCTGCTAAGCTGTTTTCCTGAATGATAACTTGATTTATGCTGGGTCGTGCAGGGAGCTGATGGACGTGTGGACAGAGCTGCAGGACATCCACGATGCATATGGACTGAGATACCAGTGGGGTGGCTCCCACAGCAACAAAAAGCTCCTGTGCTCCCTGGGAATTGACACAAGAAATATTGTGAGTCTGCCAGTAAAACTGCTTTTTGTCTAGAATCAGGTGGAAGTGTTTTGTGTGGATGCCTTCTCCTAATTGCATGGTTGTTCATGACAGACCACCTGGCAACCTTTTATAAACCCTATTCATATAAAAAGTTGCATTAGTTTTTAACCATTGTGTTATAATTAACATAGTATTTATTCTGTGATACTAACCTTCTGTAAGTTATGCAGCATTGTAAAAGATTTCCATCACTGACATAGAAACTCTTGAATAAATTCTCTGTTGTTGTTGTTGTTTTATCAGCTCTTTACAGGCAACAAGAAGCAGCCTGTTATAGTACCCATGTATGCAGCAGGACTGGTAAGCTTTTTTTGGTATTATTTTTTTGTTATAGTTCAAACAACATCATAAAATGAAATTTATTAAATGACATAATCACCAAGTATGCTGAAAGATATTTTTGTGAGCACAGTTATGGCTTAGGGATCAGTAGAAATGCTAGAAAAGAATTACCAAATAAATAATTTTCATTATGTGTGTGAGCAGATACTTGATTTTAAGTGAAAGAAGTATTCAATAAAAACAGGGAGAAGATAAGGTTTGTGATTTTTGCTGGTCTGAGCAGAATAAATGTTCTTTTTTTTCTCAAAAAACAGTGCATGTATATGTATACACACATGCAAACACACCTATGTTTTCATATGATCATCCACAAATGGAATAGTAAAAACACAGTTTCTTTGGTTTATATTGGGCTGATTTAATTACATGGGTTAATTTTATAGAGTGACCTCTACAGTTTCCTGATGCATCAAGGTCAGGTCGTGTACTTCTTTGGATGTAAACATGGCATTCTGATACAGATAGACAAAACAACTCCAAGATGTTGCTGTTTTCTTCCTGTTTGTGAGCAGGACTATGTTTGCAACACATGCAGTTATTTTTTGCAACATGTTGTTGCTGATTAATTGTCTCCTAAATTTTTTATATACTTTTGCACACAATAAGCTGGATAGCAGCAATAGTAGGAGTAAAGTGGCTTGTTGCTTTCTGTGTTTCTCTGCTGTCCAAGAGCAATTATTTAACTGGTGGGTAAATTCAAGGCTCCTCTAATATGGTGTAGAAACATTTGTGGGACAGCTGATCTTGGCAAGTGACTGCCTGAAAATGGTTTAAAATGCTGTAGTTGCAAATCCTGTGCTTTTATTTGGGGGTTTCCTCATTGTTCTAGTGTGGTTGGCATGTCTCAGTGCAAACTTTGGGCTTTCTGTAGATCTTCTTGCCCTCAAATTTTTTCAAGATCAGATTTCAGACATTTTCATAATACTATGTATATTTGAAATGTTTGCTTAAAATGAAAAATGTGAGTTTATTTTCTTAATGCTTCTTAATGCATTTATTTCCATCTCAGTAATTATTGTTCTTGGTATCATTCTGAAAACTGATAATTTGATTTGGTTTTTTTTTGGATTACTTAATTATTGAAATGGAATGAATGCACTTGTACTTTTGTGATGGGTCATTTGATATTTCTGGAATAGTCTACACACAATTGGGAGGAGAAGACATCACCTTATTAAGTAACTGTTTTCTCCAGCTTCAATTACATTACTGAAAGTTGAAAGCAAGCTCCAGCTCAACACTTGGAGTTTTGTTACTGGCTCTAAAAATGTTTCTTAGGCCTAAGTACCCAGGATGATTTTCCCCTGCTCCATCTACTCCTGCCCCAGAGATCCATGGTTACCCCCAAGCCCTTAGTTGAGGGTAGTAGTACCTAGCAATGTGCTCTAGTTTTTGGCATCTGCAGTTCTTGAAATGTCTGTAAATGTGTGTGTCTGTGTGTGCAAGTAATTTTTTTATTAGATTGTTTGTTTGTTTGTTTATTCAGGGTATGTTAGAACCTACCAAGGAACCTTTGAAACCAATATCTGCAGCAGAAAAAATAGCTTCAATAGGACAGACACCTCCTGTATCACCAGAGATGAACACATGTGCATCTGATCAGTTCCAGGTAAAAAACAGAGAGAGAAGGGTGAGGAGAGGAAGAGAAAGAATGAGGGAAATAATGGGATGCCTTGTCTCTATGTTTACAGTATCTGGATGGTGTATTCAAAGACACCTGTGTGTAAAAGGCAGGTGTTGGTTGTGTCAGATTGAAGTCTTGCTCTTGGATCTGCTTTTCATGTGTGACTGGGAGTCCCTGTGGTGAGGCTGTAGCAGTTGGTGGCCACCATTTCAGAGTCCTGATGATCCTTACTGTCACACAGCAGTTTGTCTCAAAGGCAGTGGGCAGTTAGACAGATTTTATATGTAATGTTAGACTCATCTGACCTCTGGCTAAGGTTCTTCATCTTTGCTTATTCTGGAGCTTATTGTTGGAGGTTGTTCTACATGTTAGTTAGCACTCAATTTTCTGAATTATCCTATTGATATTTACACTGTTCATATTCATTTCCTTTTGCCCTTTCTTACTTCTTCAGAGTGTCATGAAAAGCAGCCCAGCTGCCTGGAGAGAGATTTTGGGTGTGGTCATCACAGGCGTATGTGTCTGACTATTTGACTGTATGAATTCTCTTGGTCCTTTGTGCCAGATTTTATTAAATTATCTTTTACACACAGTTGCTTTGCTGGCTTCTCTAAAGTCTGATACAAAATGAATCCAGAGGAGTTTAGGAGTGAGCTTTTGAATTTCACCAGTTCTTTGTTGGTGCTGTTTTGATGTAAGGATATTAGAAGAGCACTTGAATGCCATGCATGTTGCCACGTGTGTGGTTGTCAACAAGCTAATGGGATCTGCAGAGATATTTCATTTTCAGTCTCATTACAGTGATACTCAGTACATATCCAGAGACTCAGCTGTGCCCCTCCTTAGTTCAGGGATTGTTTAATCCACCCAGCATCTTCAGTTTCCTTCTGATTGAAGGCATTCCAGAAAGAATTATTCTTGGGCTACACCTAACCGTAACAGAGTAGGTACTTGTGTCTAGTGATCTTCTTGCAGTCCTTGCTGTGCCACACTGCAGAGCTCTAAGTATGACATGCTTAGAGCAGAGGAGAATTTTCTTTTTCATTGTTGAGAAGCAATTTGTCAGAGGGCTCAGAGCTAATGTTGTTTTATACAGCAATACACATTTGGTGCTTCCTGTGCTGCTCCTCATGTAGTGGAACTGAGCAGCTGAGCTGGATATAAGAAAAGGTAACAACAGTGATTGCTGCAAACAGTCTGACCTGAAGAAATCTAATGTGTGGTAAGAAAGCAGGAAAATATCACAGTCTTTTTGCAGCATTCAAAGTACCCTTTTTTACAGAGGAGAAAACATAAATAAGCCATATACTACACAGTGTAGAGAGCTGCAAGAGCCTGAAGTAGCAACATCTCTGACAAGTGCCATTTTCTCAGTTGCTTGACAGTCATAGTGCTGAAAATAAGCACCTGTACTTACCAAAGTCTCTCTTTTTCTGTAATTATGAATTCCTGCTACAGAATTTCCCATTACTGGTCACAGTGTGATAATCTTGACCCATAGCTTGTTCTGACAAGACCATCTCTGTTCAGTAGTTGTGGTCCATGAATCCACCTGAGAAGCTTTTAGGGAAGAGATGGGTTAGAGATTGGAACCATTCAGAACTCTGGGAGGCTACAGTTAGATGACATTCTGAAAGTTTCAGGGCATAAACAATCAATTCTCCACCTCAGAGACCTCCTTTCTTTCTTGGTCTCATCTTCTCTCAATGGTTGGTGACTTCTGTTTGCTTTGGGGAAAATCCAGTTTCACATTGTGCAAATGGCTCTTTCAGAATATTCCAGATTGTCCTGGTAATAAGATGATGTGCCCGAACATTTAATTAGGAACTGTGCTACAAACATTGTTAAAATATTCAATGGAAATACAGTTTTAGTGGACTGTGAAACTTCTTATTCTAAAATTTATTCTTATTCTGAAACTTCTTATTCTTAATGCAAGAGATTAAGGTGCAACAATTCCAGTATCTCTTAAGTGTTCCTGGTTAATGTGTAATTATTTAGTTAAATCATCATTCTGAAAAGGAAGTTTATCCATATTTTCAGAAACTTGAGAATATTGACATTCTCTTTGGAAGGAGAGGGCTCTGGTTGTTAGATTCTTTGCTCAAGGAAAAGTTCTCCTCTCTTCAAGGGCTGGCATTTTATGGCACTTGTATACAGATCCCTGTCTGTGCATGTAGGTGTATGACTTCCTGCTAAGGGAATAAGACTTTGGAAGACTGATGAGGCAAAAGTAATAGTGGAAAGAACATTTGTAGAAACACAGAAATGCCTCCTAAATGTTTTTCTTGTAGGGAAACAAACAAAAGCATGCAGAGATTTAAAATGGACAACTTCAGAACTAATAGAATGAGGTAAAAAGCAGCAAATGAGCTGCAATGTTTCTTCCTAGTTATGATATAAACTCTGAATATTTTGCCTTCATTCCCTGCAGTGGGTCTCACTGAAGTCTTCTGTGGAAATAGAGTGGACAAATTTCCATCTGAGCCATTTAAGCTGTAAGGACAAAGGGTTTTGAAATTGAGTTCTCAAGCAAGTCACTGACTGGTTTGTCGCATTAGTTTATTGTATAAAGATGATTTTTGTAGAGTCATTCTCTTTTATATTTGAAGGTAGAATCTAAATTCTTCTTTGATCTGTTGTTTATCTTGACAATTGAGGGGTTTATTTCTCTGTTCCTCTGTGCTCATAACTGTAAGGCAGTAAACAGAATATGAAATAATCCCCTGATTACTGTTGCCTTGATCTAAGCATGGTGTCTCAAAGACTTCACAGGGCTGAAGTAAAAGGCTTTGTCAAGGCACATCAGGTGTAAGGAGAGGCTGTGAAATAGGCACCCTTTGATTGTGAAACCCAGGACAGGTGCCTTTCTCTTCTTTTTTGTACAGCTCTAGTGGGCTTCTGCATCACAGCCAGGTCTTCAGGCAGTGCATGCAAAACACATTCCAGTGTTTGTCTGAAGGGTTGCTGTCTGAACTTAATGATGACTGCTTTCTCTTGGTTTGATACTGTTTTCTGGTTAATGTTGTTTTAAAGTTTATTTATCTGCCTCTCTTTGGATTTTTTGAAGAAAATCGTCCAGATATTTCTGTTCTTCTGCTATTGCTTCAAAGCATTCTCTTCTCTCCATTTGGGACTATGTTTCTTTGGTAGGGTTACCTGCCAAGTTTTACTTAGTAAGTTTTGTATTGGAATAAAAATCTGCAGTGACCCAGACCTTTCTAGAAGAAAATTACCAGTGCTTCTTTTCTGCAGGTGCCCATTACAGCACATCTGCTTGCATGTAAGCCACTGAATTAGGGATCAGGTAATAATAGAAATATACATCTTACACTTGCTGGCTATTAGGGACTGAACCTTAATTAAACCCTGTGGGGTGACAGTCTCTCAAAACACTTTTAATTACATAAGAGACCATCAGGACTTCTAACAATGACAGATGCAAAGTACCATATTATTGGCCACCAGCCAAAGGCTCCATCAGGAGCTGCTCTCCAGTTATACATGTGAGAAAGATCCAAGAGTGTGAGAGTGTGTGTAGCTTTGTTGACAGAGTAAGAAAGAAAGATTTGCAGGTAAGAGATGCTGCAGAACTTGCTGTTCTGTCAGATGTGACAGCTGTGTAAAGGGGTTGTCTGAAAAGAGCAGTTTTCAGAACTGATTCAATTTTGCCAATGAATACCCACAATGAAATGTATGAATTACTTGCATGTAAAGCTTTTTCTAGAATGGGTATGATGCTCATTTTTGGAATCCATCTAAATACTGACATTATATTTGTATTACAAGTCCTTTTATTCTTTTTGCCCAGCCTTAAGACAGCAAAATACTTCCTTTTTTATTTTCTTTAATTTTCCTTGGTTAATTATTGGCACAGACACAAACATTTACATTTTACTCTTTTGGATTATAAGAGCTCTTACATAATACATTCTAAAATTACTGTGTGAAAACATCTCTCATTTGTATCAAAGTGGAATATGATGCAGTAAAACCAGCAGGCATTTTAATTTCCTCTTTCTTACTTCCTTAACATTCAGAGTAGTACTCTGACAGCTGAGTATGCTTTTTCATTTCTGTACTGTGTCTTCTAGTGTAAGATGGAGGCCTTGAGGAGTGTAAGCAGTGTGCTCCATTTCTCAGTATTCCCCTAGATTGGCTACTTTTCCTTAAAGCATGTTATTAAAAGAATAATTGCAGTAGCTTAACAACATCACAGTTTCAGAAAGGCTGAACATTATATTCCCATTTGCTGGGTATGTTCCCATTGGCTGAGGTTTCAGTGTTCAGGTGTCCCAGTGTAGTTTTCTTGGGGCTGAGGTAACTAGAAAGAGAAAACTTTGTTTAATTTTGCTTTTTCCTCTGCCTTCTCCTGTCACTTGGTTTGCTAAGTATAGACTGGGGCTTGCCAGCATCCTGTATAGGTGAGGGCTGCTTTACTTACCCTCCCTTTTGCAAAGTACTTGAAGTCAGCACAGTGGCCTCATCCCACAGAGCAGACTAATATACTTGGTATATTCTTACTGATATGGAGTCAGACTCATTTTTTCCCATTTTAGGAAGAATTGATCACATCCTTTGACAAATCTGAGGCTGAAGCCATCATTAAAGGCAAACACTAAGCAAGCCATTGATGCCACATTTTCCATGCAGCTCTGTCACAGCTATCAGTCCTGACTCAGGCCTTCGACACAAAACCCACTGGGTGTTTTCCTCAGTAGGAGAGTTGGTAGGAAGCCACTTTATTTCAATTTGAGTTCATTTTACTCAGGGCAGAAAGCTACTAAATTGTCATACTCACTGCCCTTTTCTTTTCCTACAAACTCCTTTTAATGTTAATATATTTTATTTGTGACAAAGTTTAAACAAGCTACTGATGGTAGTGACCATTACTTCATCAGGTGGAGCTTCCACACTGCTGACATTGTATCTACATGCAAATCATTTCAATGCCAGTAATATAATTTCCAAAGCAAAGTAAAAAGTGAAGAATCAGTTTCTTAACCACCATGGAGAGAATGCTGTTCAAGCTGTGCTCAGTACTGAAAGTATTTTTTCAGAAATTAGGTAGTAAATGTCTTGCTTAGAAAAATCTTTCCTATAAGTAAATACAGAAATCTCCAGCTCCCTTTGTTTTGCTTCCTGTAAACATCTAGCACTGAGGAAATGCCTTTTACAGTGAACTTAATTGTGTCACAAAGCTACCTCAGGTTGCTACAGTCTTGATTAGTGAATCTGCATTTTTCTTCAGTGTCAGGTGGTTGGAAGTTTTAAATTTAAAAAATGAAGGCTGATTTTCTACAAAAGCTAAGAGAAGGTATGGCTCAGCCACTGGAAGCTTAACAAGTAGTGATGGATTTTAAAAATATTGCTGAGAACATTGATTGCTTTTCTTCCTTACTGTGATTGTTTAGTTAGAAGTTGAGGGCACATCCTTTCCCAGTGCTTCAGGCCAGTTGACTTCACTGGGGAGAGAGCAGAGAGTAATGCACAGTAGAAAGGTTCAGCCTCTTTCAGACACTGCTGCTGTCTGAAATCTCTGATGTCCCATCAGTTTGTGTCCTGAGAGTACAGGAGGACAGCCCTTGCGAGTCACACTGCACCTGAACACACCTTCCCTGCAGAGCATGGTCCCTGCTGCTTGCTTGTGTCCAAAGGGCTTAACAAGAGGAAATCACAAGGCAAGGAGGGGCTCCCAGAAGGAGTCAGTGTTTCCCTACTCCTCTTGTTCAAGCATTGCTGCCCATGGTTTGTATATAGCTCAGGATGAGCTGACTGTGAAAGGATAATAAGTCTCAGGACTTTTATTTTTAAAGGGGGTGGAGCGGAGAGGGTGTTGATAGTTTGTCCCTCACCTGTGGGGATTATGTTTCTTAAGAGGAAAACAAGCCAAAAGAATGATGGGTTGCTTGATGATAAATAATATATGATCAAGACAAAGAATGGATGCACAGACAGCTTTCTCTGTTCTAAATTTGCCCTGTAATTGTGTATACCTAACTTTTTATGCTAAGTGCCTCATCTTCCATGAAAGTAATAGTTTAATTTTCAAAGCTGCCTTAAGGTTTGTTATTCAATTCATATGTTTTAGTTAATTTGCAAATTCTGTTTAAGTTAGAAGTTACCTAATCTGTGCTGTTCAGAATTTAATGGACTTCTATGGTAGAACAAATCTACTTTAAATCTTCAGTGCATATTATGAAAATACACACCTCCCCAAAGTTGGGGCTTGATCATTTAGTTGTCTTTTTTCAGTGTTTAGAGGCTAAAGAATCTGTTGTTTGAACTGCTTTGCATTGTTGTAACCTGAACTGACTATAAAATCTTGATTTCTGACTTTTCAACTCTAGGAATCTCTACCACCTGTCCAGTTTGACTGGAGTAGCAGTGGCCTTACTAACCCTTTAGATGGTACGTCTCTCCGTAGAGCCTCTAGCACCAGAGCTAGAGATAAGAAAGCTACAAAGTTCAGACAAACATCTATCTGCTGATTATTTTTTTAAAATATATATACACACACACACATATATAAATATATATAATACTTATTTCTTACTCCTAACTTTGGAAATTCAGGCTTTCTTTCTGATTAACAGTTCCCCTATGTGAAGTATTACGTAGTTTGAAGAATACCAAGTTCAGTGTTATTTTAGATTCCTGCCATATGCTAGTGACACAGTGGCAATATTAACACTTCATTATGTATAACTGCAGATTATAATGAAACTCTGAACAAATGAGCATTTTAGGTTGATGAGTTGTACTTCTTAAAAGTATTTTTCACCAGTCAGCTATCTCTTTAGACATCCTCTGAATGACAAACTTCTTGTATAGTGGCTACTTCAAAGCACAATATTTTAACCACAAACTGTTTGCAAAATACACACTTCCTGAGCTGAATGTTTTCAGATTTAAAGATAATTTTGTATTTCAAAAATGTGACTTCATTCATTATCACTTTTGCTTACACTAAAGAGCTAATTATAGCTAATATATTAAAGAGGTAGCTACGAATTTATTTGTATCTGTAAATGTATATAGTTATCACCTAAAAGACCCTTCACCTATGTCTATTTTAATAGCAAAGTGAGTTGTGCCACTGCCTCCAGTGTCAGAAATGAAAGTGCATGCAAAGGAAAGAAAACAAGTTCTGCAAACTTGTTTGATTGACAGACTAGAAACCTATCAAGAAACTCCTTTTAGAAGGAGCCTGCTGACAGCAGCTATTGCTGACACACCAGTTCAAAGGCAGGCTCAGATAAAGTGCATCTCCTGCTGCCCTGGTGTTGCCACACTGTTGTTGCAGAGAGTGTGGGGTGTAAGGGTTTGGACAGCAATATCATGGTGCTGAAGGAAAGCCTGGATGGACCCTTTTGCTGTTGTCTGATGTCTTACTACTTCAGTCAATCATCATGCTTTCTTTTTAACAAGCAACTTTAAAATGTATCTTGGTTTGATTTGTTTTAGAACTAAAGGGGAACAGTATAATTTGCCAGTGAGGAACTGGGCATAAGAGTGGCATTTGTTACTCAGTGGTCACACTGCTTTAAGATAATGATAATTAATAGCTTAAAGCTGCTAAACAAAGTTTTGAATTTTTTTTTTCTTTTTGTTCTTTGCCATTTGAGGATCTGCTAAGTTTTCCTGATGAAAGAATGGCTTTCAATTTCAGTGAGGGGAGAAAAAGCCCATTCTATTTTAACTATCAATTGACCTATATATTGTTTCCCTTTAACTGGTCACATCTCTCTCTGGGTCGTGCTGGTTCTCTTTCATTTTTAGATTGAAATAAATATTTCTATTTTAAAGTTACTAGTGTTGATTTCCTTGCTGCATTGTACATGAGGAAATGTGCACTGAATTAAGCTGTTAACATTTTAGAAGGTACAAACTAATACTGTAAGCATTGTTTTCATGTTTTAAATTGTGTACTGAGTACTAATTATAACTTGCATGTTCAAGTGTGTGTCTTACCCCTTTTTACACATAAACCCCTCCCTTGGCTTACCTTCTATATGGCTGCCTACCAACACGGTCACTGAATTTCAAGCTAGTGGAGGTTCCACTCTCCTGAACCTTGATTTCTTTGGGCCCGTGGATGACAGTAGCTCTAGCAGCACCACCACAATCCCAGGTCAGCAGAGTGTTAAAACCACAACTGTAAGAATATAACAACTTTTACTAAAAGCATGAGCACATCACTTGACTTTCCTACAAACAAGGAGAAGTTTTACATTGCGTTTCTCTAAAATGTCTCTCTACTGCATTTTTCCTTTAATCTGTGTTCTGTTTTCTGATGTTTTGTATCGAGTACGAAGTATTTAAAAGGTACTGTCAGCTCTGTATTTGTCACCTGCTGAAGGAATGAATGGCTTTTATGCTCTTGCAAATAAGATGTTAAAACACTTGTTTCAAATGAGAAATTCCAGAAGTTAACTCTTCTAAGCACATAAGGAAATTTGAAAAATGGTGTAGATGTGGCAATTCCTAAAATAGGAGGATTGCTCTCTTCTCTGAGTGCCTCCAAATTACAGGACTATGACAATGTTTGGAAGCCATGTGTGAATATAAATTTATCAACATCATGGCCCAGGAGGTCACGGACTACTAATAATAATACAGTGAAAAAGGTGTTTTAACAGCCTTTATAATAGAAAAGAAGGATAGTTGCATGTTTGTGGGGTATTAGAAGTTCATGAATGTTAATTTTGAAGCCAAAGCACTTTATCTGCAACTTACTCCCTTAAAAAGGAGATGAAAACACCACCCTCTCATTGAATAATGTGTGAAAGTAATGGAATTCATTTTTCACGTGGTTTTTACATGCTCTGAGTATTTTTTACGAGCTTGTGAAAACCTACACTTGGAATAAATTTCTGCAGGAATTTCAGGGAACTCTTTGGGGATTTGTTCCAGTGCATAGGTTAAGTTGATAATGCAAGTACTCCTTCAATACATTGCCTGAAGCCATGATAATCAATTTCTTCATAAGAAAGATATTTTTCCTCTTAGTGATTTTAATTTTTAAAATCCATTCATAAGATGTTTTGGGTCCTCCCACATTTCAAATAAGTGATTATAATTATTATGGTATTTTTTGTGTTTAGAAACACTCTTTTTTACCTTTACAATCAAATCACTGAAAGCAATTTTATGGCATGGCAATCTAAATGACTTTTTATTCCACCCTTGAGAAACACCATTATCAGATGAAAGAGGGCAGATTTGTCATGGAAGTGACAGCTAGCAAAATCAAGGTGCTTGAGTCCTGCAGGTTCTTTTGTAAGTGTGTGCAAGTCCACTGCCACAAGTCACCAGTGCCCAGTACATGTATTACTGCTTGTGCAGTTGGGTACATGCATTATTGCTATAATTGCATTATTGCAGAAGGTGTGCACACTGCAAGGGCTTACTGGAGGAATACTCTGTTAGTCTTTTATTGCATTTTACTTTTTATGTTGTTGTTTCATCAAGTTACAGGTATCACCTTCTATGGTATGCCCTATAGTGCTTCTTTTTTTTTTTCCCCTTTTTTTTCTTTATTTTGGTTTGGCTTTGGGTTTTTTTCTTACTGACTTGTTTCTGGGAAAGTCATTTGTTTCATGGCTTGCAGCTCTTGTGTTTGTGTGTGTGTTAGGAGCTTTGTGTGGGGTTTGGTTGGCTAACTTTCCTTCAATATCTCATTAAGGTTTTGCAGTGGTTTCCTTAAATATTCTCTCATCATCTGAATAAAATTGAGAATATGCAACTCTTAAAAAACACATAAAATAATTGAAAAACAAATTGCTTGATTTTTTTTTGCTTAAAGAAGATACTTTTATCAGTAGAAATTTATTCTTTCTTTGGAAACTTAGTTTTACTTGCTATGGATTGACACCGGATTCTTCTCAGTCTGATTTCATCAATACTCAAAATCATTTTTTAATAAAAATTTTCATTCCACGTTATGAACAAGGAGTTACTAATTTCTGGTATTTCCCCACAGATTTAGTGTATTGTTTTAATTTTCATGTTAATAGTTTAACATAAATGCAGCTGAGTAAGAGGTGCCTAAAGAACAGTAAATTGAGCAGTGACATCCCAATACAGGACAGTAAATGGGAATATCTCAATGATGTAACTCACAAGGTTGCATTTAATGTTTGTAGCAGAGTTGCATGTCAAAGGGCTCCTTCCTTCAATTAGCTTTCCAATTTGTACCTTAATGGGATTTCGCAGGCTTCTGCAAGTCAAAATGTATTTCTTCAAGGCTTCCTCTCCCTGATTGAAAGTGGATATTTTATGGAATATTTGGGCTTTTTCCTATTTCGAAGTTCTGTAAACATCTGACATTACTAGAAGTCTTGGTATACTGGTCTCAGGACAGTATATATTTTGATATTTTGCATGGAACTGGATCAAATCAACTGTGAAAATCCAGACATTTAAAAAAATATATATATGTTAAAAGGACAGCTGATTAATTTCTAATCAACTCCTATTATGTGGAACAAATCTTCCACCCACATCCTGCAACTTAACCAGATGATTTTCTTTATTTCACATTTTGGTCAGCTTAATTTCCTCACAATAAAAGAAGAATTAACTTGTGCCAAAAGGATAAATGATGAAGACACTGCTTGTGGAGAGCTGATGCAAAGCAGCTTTGAGGATGATTAACATCATCTATTAGCACACACAGTGCTGCAGTTACTGGTGGTAAAGGCAGGACAACAGGCACTGGCATTTCTTTTTAGTCATCTTTTGGTGTTTCAGGAATACTTCTAAAAGCATCTTGATCCTGGGAAGTAAGCTGGGTACAATCATCAGCAAACATTAATAAATGCTGGTTTTGTATCAGGGAGCTGCACAGGACCATCAGGTCCCACTGGTTGTTGCAGAACAAACCCTGGGTTTGCAGGGTTTGTTCTGCAGTAGGATGAAATGCTTTTGTGTTGTCCACACCAACAGGCACAGGTGTGACACCTGTTCAGCACAGAGGTGTCTGTAAATAAACACAGTGCTTAGGAACAAAAATTCTGTGCTGTCTTTGCAAGGCACCTTGTGAATGGCACGTGTGCACACTCCATGAAATCCCTGAAGCATAAAAAGGCTGAAACTGTAACTAGGGAAGTATCAGCAATTTAAAATGCAACAAAACTTGTTGTAACAGTCTTTCCTCTTGATTTACTTCGGTAATTCCTAGAGATTTTTTAAAGAAATAGTATGTAACATTTAAAAATCCTAGAGGTAGTTCCTACTGAGATGTGATGCTTGATACTAAACAGATAAAATTTAACTCATATAGATGTTTTTTGCATACAGGTTTCCATTGTTTGCAGCGTTTTTAGAATAACCTCTGCTGCCAAAATTTGAAATCCATTTGCAACAAAAGTGATGTCAAAATTCAGCATCTGACCTCAGATACCTGAAGCTAGAAATTCAAGGCCGAAACATTCTGATTCTTAATGTGTTAGAAACATTTGAATGGTGAAAAGGGAGCAAAGACTAAAAGTTTTGGTAGTCCTGTGCATATTAGTATGTAACTTTTTCTAAATGCCATTCCACTTCTGTGTTTCATAAAAGCTGCTTTTCCTCACTTAAAATTTCAACACAATCCCTAGTGAAAAGCCAGATCCTAAATGCACTCTGTTGCATGCCAGTGTTGTTTGTAATGTCTAGGTGAAGAGTTGGTCCCTGTTAACAGGCAGTTGAGTTGAAGTAATTGAAACAATCCATTTTGACACAGCTGACATTTTTATAGAGGTTTCACTCTGAAAAGTCAATCAGACTGGTTTTGTTTACTCACAGACTGAGACCTTGTATGCCAGACTTGATCCAAGGTGTGTGTTTTCTACTACAGCCAAAAAAGCTGCTGAAAAAGGATGGGGAGAGAGGATGATGCTTCAGAAACACAAACGTGTTCTGTCATGTTCTTTTCATGTATCTTGCAATTATAAATGATTCAGATGTTTACAGAAAACAGTCTCTAGCAAGTTGGTCTGTGACTAATTATGACTCCACTTGCCTCCAAGCATCACTGATTATTATTTTATACTATAAGGTGTGGATCCTGAGTTGTATGAATTGACAACCTCAAAACTGGAAACTTCCAATGCAAGCAGCAGAGCGACTGATGCGTTTGCAAGGCTCATGTCCACAGTGGAGAAGGCAAGCACATCCACAAGGTAAATGCTTTTTATTGCACATTTTTCTTCTGTTTCTAAGAGTGGTATGAAATGTGAAGCATGAAGATGTGCTCGGTTTTAGGGTGGAAGTTCCTGAAGGACCAAAAGGCTTTAAATTTGAAATCTGAAGTTCATTGTACTGTAGGTCTGTAGTGGTTTCAGTTGGCTAATTTGAGATTTCACCAATTTTGAGATTTCCCAGCCAGTGCACCAGTGAGTGTGGTGGGTTCAGTGCTGGCCAATCACCAGTACACTCACTTCCTGCTGTGAAAAATTTATTAACAGGAACTAAAAGAAAGAGTAATAAGAATCAGAACAAATCTTCAGGACACTTCTCCTCCCCCAACAACCTTTTCTTTCCCACTGACAATGTAAAGAAACAAAACCTAGAATTTCAGTCAGTTTACCACCTAAAATGCCCCCTGAGATAATTTCAAGTTATCTCAGAACTCTAAAATGAGAAGGGTAAGAGTTTATGAGCTGAAGGGAAAAGATCACCAGGACCTGTGTTGAGAAGGTAGTGCCAAATACTGAACTGGAGGATGCAAGTTTATGAACACCAGAGCTGTTCCTGAGAGTGGCAGGGTAAACTGAATCAGTTCAGTGACCCAGGGCTGAGACAGAAGACTCTTCTTGGATCCTGTATAATTTATAAATACAGAATGTTCCACAAGTAGAATGATAACAGACTAATAATGATATTTGTCCCTTCACAAATATTTCTAACGCCTGTCAAAACTTCAGTGACCAAACACCAATTTAATTTGGCTGTTGCAGGTTAAGGATTGAGTGTGTAGTTGGTTTAGGATGTCATTTCTGTCTCAGTGGAGCACAGGTGAAGTAGTTTTGTGCTTTTTTTATAGGTAGTATCTATAAAAAGGCTTTAGACATCAAATGGCTTTCTTGAAGTTTGGCCTTTTGATTGGGTATTGTCTCTCCATTTATAAGCTTGTATTCTTTGGGTTTATTTTTTTATATGTATCTTAGCAGTAGGATCCTAGACTATCTTAACATATAATTAATGTCTGTGCCCTTTAAAAGAAATGCTGAGGAATCTTTACCAAGTAAAACACTGGTTTTTTGGAAGTGCCTCAACGTGCAACAAGTAGATGATAACATATCTTCACTCCCAAGTGAGCTTTAGGGTTTGTTCAGCACTCCTAAACTAGATGTGTTTTCATGTAACAGCCCTTAGGAGGAGGCACAGCAATGGTGGGATGGAGCTGGCTTGCTTAAAATAACTAATTTGTAATTTTCAAGAGTTCTTTTCAAACATGCTCTTTTACTGAGCAAACTACCTTCCTAGTTTTCCTGCAGTGATAATTTTGAAAGTGAACATGAAATCAAGAAGCCATGAAATTTCAAGGGAGAACCAGTAGAGGGAACTCCCCACTTCGATGCTGATTTTTGGGTCTTTGGGATTGCCTCTTTTTCTATCCCTGGAGTGCACATACTCTTCCTGGAGATACTGTAGTGGAAGTTTGGCTTTCAGGAACTAGAAAACATAATTACAATTGAAATAATTCTGTATTATATTCTAAGCTGAATTTAAAAGTAACCACAGCAGGACATGCAAACTCCAAATGTATCTTTGTTGTATCTGCACTCTTAGATTTGTACCTTCCTTTAAGATGTCTTAGCATTTTGTTTACAGAGGAACTTTGCTTAAATGAATGTTGACCCTCATTTTTCTGTACTGTTTTTTTGATATGAGGGGTTTGGTTTTTTCCCAGTGCTCCCACAATGCACTTGAAAGCTCTTACTTGTGCTCTTAAAGCTCTTTATCCAGCTGTCAGAGCTCTTCCCCTGTTCTGGAGAGCATTGTTTACCAACAGGAATTGATTCTAGAGCTGTGATGTAGCAATATATCAGCCTGGGGACCTCAGACCTCAGTTCAGACCCACACATGGATTAGCTGTTTTCATGGTTTAATACATTTTGTATGTTCTTATCATCTCTGAGTTTCAAAAAAATTATCAAGTGCTTTTTCTTCTTGATTTCATGCTCCCCAAAAGGAAAGCAGAATGTTTTTTCAAGCTAGAAACCTTCTGAGAAATAAGAAGGTATAGCCTCAGCAGTATGCCAACTAGTGTGGCACAATGTTAGTTTTTGGTCATAAATTTGTTCTTCTTTTCAATTTTTAAAATTCTTTTGTAATGAACTGGAGAGTTTAACGTGGAAGTGGCTGTGTACAGCCAGGTTGAGGTTCATGCACCAGCCTGGAAATTTTAACCATTAGATATCCATGAAAACTGACAGAGGAAGACAAAACCATTGGATCAGGATCATCACTTTGATGGCAGCTTCACTTGTACTGAGGCTATCCCATGTCTGTAACCTGGCTGAACTCAGGATCTTCAGGGTAAAGTTTAGAGTGAAGATAGCACTGTTGAGCTGTGGGATGCCATGTGAAGAGTCACCTTTGTCTAAAATAGCCCTAACTTTAGTTGCAAAGCCATCTCTTGAAGCAGAAATCAGATTCTCAGCAGGAAAGTATTGGGAGAGGAGGGAAACTTCCCCCTCAGCTTGAGCCTGAAGCCTTGATGGCAGCAGTAAGTGTTGAAGGTCAGGGATCCAGTGCAGCATTCCACAGGGAGCCTCCAGCTTTGCCTGGTTCCATACAATTGGCAGAGATCAAAAGTTTATCTGCTGTCTTTTTGAAGGAAAGCAGAGCACTGATACCTTTCCAAGAAATGGTCAAAACTCTAATTTAAACTGGGAATACTCCTTGGGGATGGTGTTGGATGGAGCAGGCTAACTCTTAATTACAGAGTGTTTTTAAAGTGCATTTCTCTAATCAGCTCATTGTTGCTGATAAAGCCTGGCCTTGCTGGTGCTATCCTAAAAACCCTTTGCAAACATGAGAGGTGACTGAAGCCCTGAAAGACTTGAATGCTGCAGGAAGGGGTTGGAATGCAAAACAGAACAGTGACATGCAAGTGATGGATGGACAAAGCATTCCCTCTTTCTTGCCAGATTTTCTTCCAGCATCTTTCCTGCCTGTAAGTCTGGTTCATTTCTTATGGCTTAATGTTAACCTGCCTTTGAAAAGGAAATTTAGTGCCTACAGATAGAGGGGCTGGTACAAATGCTTGGGTAGGGGTATCCCTTCTGTCCTTCTTGGGAGGGAATGTAACCTAGTGTAAGAGAAGAGATGGATGGGGACAGAGTGTGCTGTAGAGGATTATTTTGAAACCTGAATGAGGCAGAGACCTTGTTTTGATCCAGGGATGGGTCCTTTCATGGTTTTGTAATCAAAAGTTGTGATTTCAAAGCAGACAGAAGTAGCACAGCTGCCACTGACTGACCACTGACTCAGGTGTCTGTTCTTTAAGCCATGGCACCTAGAGATGAGGGTTGCATGAGCAGTAATGCACAGTTATTTCTCTTGCCTCCATTAAAGGACATCACAGTTAGTAGGCAGTTTGCCAAGTTTTAAGGGTAAAACTTATCTGCAGTGATGATGCAACTTTGTCTTTGAAAATTAGAGTTAATGAGTAACTCTTTGGGGTTGCCCTGGTGATATTTGCTACCAAAAGTGTTGATTGTTACCCAGAAAGGGTACTTGCAGTGTCCAGTGTTATTGTATTGCAGAGGAACCTGCCTCTCTCCATTGAGGAATGGAGAATTTTGGCCATCTCACCCCTTTCTGCACTGAGATGATTTCAAAAAAGGGTTTGAGTCTCATTACCAAGGGATTGTATCTATAGTTCTGTCTTGGTCACAGGCAGTGGTTGCTGTGTTAGCAACCACTTTATAGATACTTTTTACATTGGAATGGAGTAGATAAATTCTTGTAAAGAGGAATATTCCGGCCAGAAGGGGAGCAGTGGGTACCTGGGTGAGATTGACACCTCCCTGGTGTGCCTGTTCTGCAGAGAGAGCAGCTGGTACAGCAGCAGTGGTGGCATTGTCCTGTGCCAGAGGTGCTGCATGTGACCATGGAGTGAAGCACAGCAGTGCCTCTGGGACCCAGCAGTGCCATTTCTTAGCATGCTGTAGTTGAGCAGAGGAGGAAGAGGAATATAAATAGCAAGGAGTGTGTGAGCTCCATCTCGCCTGATGAACAATTACAGGAACATCTCCAAGGCAGCCCTCTTCCCTTGGCTTCCTCTGCCAAACACTCTTTTGTTAGCTCCAAGTCCTTGATCATCAGGAGTTGGTACCTTTAAGAGGCTTGTGGTAAGTGATTATTAATAGTGGCACCAGATACTGATAACACAGTGGTGGGTGAGAGGCACATTTCAGCAGCTCAGAGATAGTCCTTTGAGTGCAAACAGAGCTGACTGTGGAGTTGTTAGAGGAGGCACATATTGGCTCTCTGCTTCTTCCTTCAGTAAATCCAGCACACAGCTTTGTTTATCCTCCAGAATTTGGTAATCTGCCTAGTCAGTAGCTCGTGAAATTCCACTGCAGCAGAGAGAAAAAAATATTGCTGTTCTGTGAAGGTAAGTCAGATTTAATATTTAGACAGCCTCATCTAGAGAGCTTTCATCAAGTGAGGATTTCAAGTAGCAAAGAAAGTTTGTGATGGTTCAGTGTCAGCACAATGATCAGTGGTGATGGTCAACACAATCATCAGGTGTCAAGGATGCCTTTGACTCCAGCTCTTTTTTTCTTTTGGCTAAGTAGTTCTGAGGCTTCTGTGGAAACAAACATGTAGCTCCTTGCTTTGCTCTGCTCAGCTGAGGAAACAATCCTTATGGGGACTGACAAAAAGTACATGCTGCTTCATGATTGGACTGGACATTGCCCTCTCATGGGCTTGGTTTAAAGTTTATAAATAAGACCAGATACAGAAATGAGATTTCTGAAGTGTTCTAGGGAAAGCGGTTTCTCTGGTTTATGCATTTTGTCTCAGATTTTTTTCCCCCCAAAGGTGAGGGAGCTTATTCAGTTGAAATTTCTTACATCATTACAGGATTTAGCAGGTGCCTTTTTGAAACTGGAATACTGTTTGATGGAAAACTGAGTATTTCTAGTAGTAGGCAATGTTCTTCAAAGATAAGCCAGATGTGTGTAAAGTATAGATATTTGGGCAAAGGAGGGAGGTCTGTAGCAGTCTGAGCAAGGCTTCATTTTAGTTGGGAAGTGTGAATATTTTGCATAATAGTGAGAACCAAGTGACATGGGATTCAGACTTCTTTATTCATTTGTGCTCAGTAATTCTTGTGAATAATGCAAAAGGCAAAGTAAACCCTAGTGATTCCCAAACTGCTGGATGTTTCATGGCTACTCATATTCCTGCACTTCAAAGCAAGTAGATACACTTATTTGTGAGACACCTTCTGCTGCTGAATGCTGAGGGGAAAAAAGGTTTTGGGATCACAGTGTAGAGTTGCATGATGTTCAGTCTGAGAACAGTAATATTGAGAACACAGCATAAGTGCTTTTTTATTTTAAAATTATTTGGAAGTAACTTAGGAGTTTCTTAATGTCCTTTTAAGATCTTTTCCATTTTATTTTTGAAGAATTCACTACCAGATTTAGGTAGTTTAGAACTAATGCTCCAGCTGTTTTATCTCTAGAATATGGGCATGGTTGTTTCTTCAAGTGAGTCTCTCGACTCTTGAAGCTGCTAGAAAAAAAATCTGTAAAAATTATCATTTGAATAGGACTTTTTTTCCTTATTGCAACAATATACACAGGAACATTTTGCTGGCTCTCTCTGTTAACACATTATTGGTAGGCAGGTAGGTATTATAACATTAGACTACCTTCAAGTAGCTTACAGAAGTGCCTGTCAGTGGGAGACAAGCTGACAGAACATTGCTTCAATCAGTGATTGTTTCAGTGATCCCAGGGATATCAGGTACTGGATTAATGCACTTTGTTCTTTTCTTCCCAACAGGAAGCCTAAAAAGGAAGAACATCTTAGTGAAGAGGCTGCCAAGGTGATTTCTAGCCTTCCTGACTTAACTTTCATGCATGCCAAGGTGTTGATGTTCCCAGCCACATTAACACCTTCAACAAGCTGCCAAGAAAAGGTAGACTAAAGTGATGTGAATTGGACGTTTTCTATTGATTTTCTTTTTCTTCCCTCTGCGGGTCATAAAAAGCAATCTTGCTTTAATTAAAAAAAATATCAAGTTCAGATGATTTGTTGGTAAGCAGCACTAGAAAGGTATACATAGTAATGTATATTTATTTACATACTGGAGTCCTAAATTTATATTAGAGAAAAATGTAAATAATTGGGGGTAAATCTTTTTGAAGATCTATTCTTTTTGTTGTGCTGGGCTGTACACATTTATGTCTTTGTGAAATACACTGGTGGTGTCCTTCTTAAAAAACTTCTAAAAGTTAAAAAAAAATCCTATAAACGCCTAATGAAAACTTCAATCTTCACAATCTGTGAAGTTCCCCCTTAAGACTTTCACATTGCATTGAGCAACTTTTTCTTTCCTGCATATGTTAAAATACTTCTTGCTGGAAAAAAAATCAAAAGGTTATGTTGTCCCTTTCATGGGTTTTTCAGTTATAATTTCTTTAAAACCCAGTAATTTGTTTTGTGTTTCAACAAGCTTAAGATGTGTTTTTCCTTTTCTTTTCCCCCATCCCCTTCTCCTGTTGGATTGGTTGGCTGATCAGTTTTTATGTTTTGAACTTCAGTAGCTCTGTCATTATATAGCCTTTTGAAAGGTATGCTGTCAGTAGTTTCTTGTTCCAGTTATGGATTACTGTCTAAACACTTGATTTTTCTTTTTTTTTTTTTTTTTTGGTCATTAGAAGGTTGTCTGCTCTTAATCAGTTTGATTTGGAAAAGAAGGACCAAAACAATATGAATGTCTTACAATGAAATTTACCTGTTAAAAATTTTTATGTTCTGTTGTACCACTATTTGTTTGATTTTGCACAGTGTAAAATGACATAATCATAGATTGCTATGGTTTTAGGCTGTATATACAGTAAAAAACTATGGGTTGTAAATGTCTGGGGAAATTCCTATGGAAAAAAGAGAGCTATGTCGAAGAACCTCTAAAAAGGTCAATATGCATGCCCAAGGTCTTTTGAGATTTAAGTGTGTAAATTTCCTTTTAGCTTACACAAAATAAAATAATTTAAAAGATACATATGTATACAGCCTATTATCTTTTTTTACAGAACGTGTGCATTACTCACTTCTCTGTTAGTGGTAAAATTGATGTGCTGTAGGACCTGATTTATGATGCTCAGTCCCACAGACCACACCTGGCAGGGTCCTGTGGCTTTTCCTTCAATTCTCCTGTCTCTTTATTTGTTGGGAGTCAAACTTTTACTTCTGCCTCCAATTTCCCTTCTGGCTTGGAGGGCAATGTTGCTCATGATTTCTTCAAAGCAATTGGCAATACTCAGCTGTGAGAAGCATCAGCTCTGGTGAGGTGAGAAAGGACAACTGGGTTTGCTGATTTCTGAGCTACAGAAAAGCAGAATTACAGCTGTCACTGAATTCTCCTCTCATGTTAGCTTGCACTGTAGCTCTGTGAGCAACATCTCATCAGAGGCTCTCAGTGGACTGGCTGCAGGTAAGGCACGTTCTGGGTGCTGCTGTTTCTTGATGCTGCATGGACACAGACTCTTCCATGTCTTTATTTTGTGCACAGCTCTTTAAGTGCTCTGTAGTCACCACCAGTTCATCATCTAGTTCTGAGAACTCTCTAGTGTGGTTTTTTTTATAAATTATTTGAGTTCTTTGTTGTCTGACAGCACT
This sequence comes from Dicaeum eximium, assembly GCA_013396995.1. NCBI lineage: Eukaryota > Metazoa > Chordata > Aves > Passeriformes > Dicaeidae > Dicaeum > Dicaeum eximium. The sequence goes on along the minus strand of VWZP01000141.1, from coordinate 428,418 downwards.
TGGACAGAAAAGCCTGAGTTTGATGTCATCAGCTGGGTAAGCTGAAAGGTTGTTCTTGCAAAAGGAATAACTTCTTGGAATGTCCTTGAGAGACCAGTGCTGGGGTTCCATCTTTGTGAATGCAGGAGTTTCAGTGAGTGGTGGCTGCTCAGAATTGGGAGAGCAGCTCCTATGGCTATGGCAAAGTTAATTTGTAAAGGCTAAATTGTCTCCTTTGCCCTCTAATTAGTAGTGCAGCATACAATGATGTGGTATCAAACTGCACCCTGTTGTAGCAGAAAAGGTTTGAGCAAAAGCCATCTGCTTTACCAGGGAGCCCCAAACCCACTTCTGTTTGCTGTTTCTGCAGATTTTCATGACAGCACTGACTTCATGCCCATTCCATGTCACAATTAGCTTTGCTAATCTCCCAGGTTTAGCACAGGATTCCTCAGTGCATGCTCATTGTATCCTTCAGTTCTGGTGTTGGTAAAATTGGTGCCTTTGTTTCCGTGGCTGTGGCGTGTCCCTCGGAGCAGAGCAGTGGCATAGCTGCAGCACAGAGCTATAGCTATTGTTTCAAGGAGAATATGTTTAGGAGCTGACTCATGATCCTTGTCTGGCAGTGAGTGGACTGAAGTATTAAAGAGAGGTGGGGGTGGAAGTGCCAGCTGCAAGTTGATCTTTAGTCTCCTCACAATTGCCTCCAGAGGCAGCTGCCCATTTGTCTTGCAGTCTCTGAGTGCAGTTCTGGTGGCCTGCCGTGGATGGGGGAGGGGAAAAAGGAGATTTCTATTGTGACTGATGTTCCAATCTGAAACTTTGTGAAACCTGGTACTAGCCTGAATGTGTTTATGGGGTTTTTATGTTCTTTCTGCCATTCCACACTGCTGAAAGATGTAAAGCTTACATCTGAATTCAGCCTTTTGGGGTAGATGCTGACTGCCTTAAAATGTAGGACTGCTTTTTGTCTCCTAGCTTAAGCCTCCTTTTTTGTTGTTGATGGTGGGATGGACAGACAGGATCCTCTTGCCTCTCTCCTCTGTGCTGTACAGGCAGCTTTGAAAGTTTTGGCTAACAGATCCAGCTGCATCAGGGCTGTCCTTCCACGCTGTTCCCGTTGACACAACATGCAGTTGTCTGCTTTAACCTTGCCAGTTTAATCTTGCCAGTAGCCTCATGGGCAGGCTGGCAGTTGATGCTTGGAGCACATTTGTGTTGCTGTGCATTGTCACCAGAGGTGTCAGGGTGCATCACTTTCCCCCCAGAACTGGTGTCACCGAGGGGCAAGGGTTTGTGTGCCCATCCAGCACAAGCAGCAGAGGACACCTGGTTCAGGTGCAATTCCCTGAGCTGGCACATGGAGCAAAGTCCAAAGATCCCAGTGTGAAGTGAGCTGCAGGCTCCTGAATGACTGCTAAGAAGGGCTGGGCTCTGCTTGTGTTATCTGAAAGGCTGTGCTCTGAGACCTGGGGGTTCAGCTCTGCCTTAGCGAGGGCACCACCACCTGCTGCAGGTGCTGGCAGTGCTGCACTGCCCACCTGGAACTTTGACACCTTCCCAGAATATCATTAGCTCAGCAAATTCATTTTGAGATACCAAAAGAAAAGCTTGCAAATAATGTGTATACCTGTCCTCAAATGTAGTGAGTGCATACTGAATTTAACTCTTCATCACATTGAGTTGTTGTACAGAATTTTGCCTGGTAATGACATCATCATGTGGAAAGTTTGGTTGTTGGACTGCAGCACTTGAGCTGAATATCTGGTGGGCTTTATAGGATGTGGGAGAGATGTAGCTCATTGCATGTAAGATGCAATGGTCCAACCATTTACATTTTGTGCCAGTTCTGCAGCTCTGCATATGTGTCTCCTAAATTTCAGAGCATTTTGAAAATACAGGATAGTTGCAAAATACACTTGAATATAATTTATAGAAACGTATGTCATCTAATAATTACATAGTACCTGCTAGGAGTGTCTGCTACAAAATCAGAGAAGTTTTCTGTCTTCTGGCCTCTGCCAAAGAGCACAGCCACTAAAGGCAGCAAGCAGCCTGGTCTGCTCCCTCCAGAGAGCCCGGAATGTCAAAGGAGATGGGAAGTAACACATTTAAATTCAGAGGGCTAAGAACAATTGGAGGAGGAGCTGGAAGAAAACACAAAGGAAGAGCTCAGCAGAAGCTCTGAGTAGAGGAAATAGGAAGGTGAAGCAGTACTCAGAGTGTAGGCAGCTGGGATAGCTGTAGGAAGAGCAGATGGTGGAGAAAGTGGGATACAAGCATGAGGAGCAGGAGCATTTGGAGACAAGGGAAAGCCTGGGCTGGATTACAGGTGCACACACTGTGCCCACTGGCTGCTTTCCTCCAAAATCTGGAACTGAGCCTTGGAGATGCAAGGGTCTGAGTTCCTGTTGTGCAGAGGAAATGTGTCACAGCCGTGGGGTGAGTGGGAGCTGCATCACCACAGCCCTGCTATTGCTGTCAGTTATTGTTGGTGGAGAGCTGGACTGCAGACTAAGGGGTTTAAATGCAGCTGCTGGTGCCTGTTGTGGCATTGATACAAGTCCAGATGTTAGAAGACCTTTTTCAAAAATTATTTTTAGGTAAGGAGGTAAATTACAGTTCCTCACTGTAGGTATAAAATCAAATCCTCCAAAGCAAAGCTCTGCCATGGATTTGGAGCTGCAGCTTCAGTCCTGTCATGTGTCTGCAATGTGACAGTTGCTGCTTACATATCCTCCTGTCTTCACCTGATCCTTGCCTCGTGCCCTGTGCAGATTTATTCTCTGAATCAGCAGAGTGCAGTGAAACTCTTGCTTCCTGTGGCTGAGGGGAATGGGTGGCCCTGTGAGGAAATGGCAGAGAAGGTACAGTGGAGTGGGATGCTCTCCTGGCTGGAACCAGCTGGCCATGCCAGCTTTTATTGCAGGAGGTCACTTGTGCACTTCTGTCATTTGGTACCCAGCATGAGTTGCCTGATTGGAATGTGCAGAAATGCTAATTTCTCTGGGATGCAGCTTAAACACTTAGGAGCTTTTGCTTGTTTGATACTCAGGGGTGGCTCTGTGGCACTGGGGTTCAGGTGCATTTGTGATGTATCCAAAACTGATGGAGCTCTTGTTTTCACCTTGTCAACCTGTACTTAAAAGTGTAATATATGTTGTTAACCCTGGGTTACAGGTGGGTTGCAAAGATCAACTCTTTGTCAGCAATACCTGAGAAGGACTCAGCTGGCACAGGTCTCACACCCATCTCAAAGGCAGAGGGGAATTCTGACTGTCTCATGTCTGGATTCACTATATGGTCACCAAAGAAAAGTATTTTTCCTAGTTTTGGGTCTCTGAGTCTTCCTCTGCAGGTCCCCTGATTCTGTCACTGACCTGGCACATACCTGCAGAGGTTCCCAGTGCTGTGCATTAGTAGTGTCTAGTCAATCCTTGGTCTTTCCTGGTTTTCCTCTTTTCTGTCTGCATTGCTTATTTTTGCCTCCCTGGGTGCTTCTCCCAGGACTTCTCAGCTCGTTCCCATTTAATCTCTGTGATTTGTCCACAGCTCTAATCTCTGCAGGTCACCCTGCAGGGCACTGGGTTCTCTGTGGCTGTTTGCTGCCATCAGCACATCTGATCCCGGCTGAATTTCCATCGAAGGAGCACCTGACAAAGCAGCCAGCCTGATAATAGGCTCTGGTTTCTTCTCAGCAACCCAAACAGGTGGAGGCAAACGCTGGCAGGAGCACAAGGGAGATCGTGCTCCACTTCCAGCAGGGCTTGCTTTTCCCTCCTGCCTGACAGAGCCCTGCAGACCCCACTGCTGCTCTAAGCTCCCCAAAAACAGAGGAAAAGAGGAAAGGAAGACAGAGGTAGGCCTTGCTCTTCTCCTGCAAAACAAACTCTGGTGTGGGAAATGAAGTAACTCACAAAAGTCGATTTGAAGGCTCTCCTGCAGTTGCTGTTGTAGCTGCAGAAGTGCAGCCCCAGAGTTACAGGTGTCTTTTCCCTGCAGAGGGAGATGCCAGGGTCAGGAGAGATGCTACAATCACAGTGTGATTGTTTGCTGCCTGTCTGGAGCTGGTCACAAGAGGGGCTGATGAACTCAAGGCTGCATTCTCTAGCCAAGCACTTCAACTCAAGTGTCAAATAATAGGGATTTGCATTTGCTTTTTTGTGTAATTTATGCTGCCCAGACCATTTTCCCTGTCTAGAGTTTGCTGTGAGGACCTGACTTTGAATAATTATCATACACAGTTATATCTGATTATACACACACATGATTGATACAGGAAGACTTTTCCTGTAGTTTTCCAAGGAATGACCGAGTCTCTGGGCTCTGCTCTGTCCTGGCAGGCTGCGTGTGCTCACCTGGGGCTGGAGACCTCTGACAGGGGAAAAGCTCTGCTCCCAGAAGGCTGTGAGGGGAGATGTGGAGCAAATCTGGTTCATCTCTGCTCATCTGGTGCACCACAGGAGCTGTGAAACCAGGAGAAAGTGCAAGGGATGGGAATGTGTGTGCCAGGAGCTCCCTGCAGCTGGTCTCTCCCAGAGGTGTGGCCAAGGACTGCCGAGCTCGTGGGTGCAGAACTCCAGCTCTCCATGCTCCTCTTCACAGAACCAGCCTTGCTCATTCTTTAAGGCCCTCTGCCAAGCCTGTGTGTTTTGTGGGGTGCTGTGACATGGAGGGGGCAGGGATGGGGAGCTGCTGTCTGTGGCTCAAGGACAGAAGTGGTGACTGGAGCACCACTCAGTGCTGAACTCCCTGGGCTCCCAATCCCAGAGTGCAGGGCTAAAAGCCACATCCACCTAGGAGGGTTTTCAGCTCCTTTTTGCTCTGAGCAGGGTTGGAGATGCTGGTTCCTCCCTGGTGCTGCTTCCTGGGAGAGCTGAGGCTGGAAAAGCAGGACAGCCCTTCCCACCTCACCTGCTGGAAGCCCCTGAGGGACCAGAGGTGCTGTGCTGCCCAGCTGCTCACCCCTAGCCCTGCTGTGCTGGTAGCCAGCTGTTTGGGGATTAAAGGAGCTGTTTAAACACAACAATAATAATAACACTGCAGGCAGGTTTGATTTATTAGGTAGGGACTCTGCTATTTAAATGAGCTCATGATAAATGGAAGTATTGGCTCATTAAATATTGCTTTGGAGTTTGCCCTCGGGAAGGCTACGGTTTCATAGTGTAGCAGTGATTTGAGATCGTCCAAATTCTTCTTTGGATGGGTTTTTTTTAACCTTCCAAGCATTTCTGTGGGTTTAAAGCCACTTTCAGTTGAGATCTGTTAAAACAATTTTCCAGCAAACTGTCACTGCCTGTCTTTGTCTCTTTAGGACATATGAAAACCAGTTGGGTTTTTTTTTTCCCTACTGTTTAAAACCCATGCTTGGGTGAAACATTTGGAATATCTGCTCTTTGCTTTCCTTCCACTGAGGAGTGTGGTGGGATGTCTGGAAGCTGTGAATTATGAAGGTGAGCTGTGCTGTAGCCTGGCTTAATTTAAAAGTACAGCAGTTAGAAAAACAAGGTGCCTCACTCCCACTTCTTCCCTGGCATGTGAAGCAATTGAATTCTGAATGAAAGCGTGAATAAATCTGGATAAATCCCATCTCTGTCTCTGGTCCCATAGTGTAGGGCAGTGTTACTGTCCCAGCTGGTCAGCCTCTGTCCCTGAAGGCATTCAACTCCCAAGGAAAAAGGCAAAACAGGAGAGGGGTGAGGCCGTCCCACTTGTACTCTCTGGAAGTCCATATGGATGGGTCCCTTTTCTCATCTCTCCCAAGGGTTTAACTCCTGCCTTCCCTGGATCTTAAACATTTGCAGCCATAGGGTAAGATGCAGCTACAGAGCAGAGGCTTCAAATGAAACAAGGCAGGAAGTGAAATGAGAATCTCACTATGGCATGGCATTAAATCCTGGATTTGAATTAGGCTGGGTGGAGAGTCAGGAACCTGCATTTCATCCCGAGATGGAAAACACCACGGGCACCACTAATTGTGGGCTCAAGGAGAGAGGCAGAGACACGCTCAAAAGTTGGCTCACAATGCCACTTGCTGCATCCTAATCTCCTGGTTCCTTTCTTGCCTTGCTAATAATAAGTAAGACTAATTTAATTTTCACAACATCCCAAATCTGTGGCTCTGTGATTCAGAGACTTAATAAGATTCTCTAGCCGAGCCAAGGAAAGCTTAGTGGTTTTGAGCTTACTTTCTGTTGGGTTTCAGTTTCAGGACATTTGTGCAGTGTTGTTGTTGTTGTTCTGGTTTTTTTTAAAAACAAAACAAAACAAACTTGTATTCCATCAGGATTACTAGTGTCTCTCTTTAAATTATTGCATGTGTAAATTGGTTGTGCTGGAGCTGGGTAAAATCTTGAGCAAAAAAGGCAAATTTTGGCAAAATGAAAATTAATTGTTTTGATTTGCCACACTTTTTTTTTTTCCCTAGCTAGAAAAGAAACAAACCTATTTTGTTTTCTGAATAAAAGGCTTTGAGATTTCCCTCTTTGGAGCAACTTTCCATTTGGAATGATCTTCAGAGCCAGCTTTTGTTAAAGGGGCTGAAAAGTCAAAGCAAAACATTTGTTTCGGGCGACCCCAAATGAATTTTTTTTTCTTTTGAAACTTTTTTCAGGGCTGCCAGTGAACCGAAAAATCAGTTATTCACCCAGCTTTATATCCCATATCCTGAGAGAAACTTCAGAGCCCCACCATGACTGTTTATGTGGTGCAGCTGCCCCTCAGCCCTCCGTTTATCTGTTGGTAAATTATTCTGTGAGTGTGAGCATTCTGTGAGGGTGCTGTGAGACACTAAACCAGGAGTGAGTGCCTGGCTTTTCTCCCTTGGGTTAGCAAGGAGGCAGTGCTTTACAAAGTGGTTTTAACTCTTCTCCTCCACGGCAGGTGTTGCCTTTGCAACACCCAGGTACAGTTGCAGGACCTGTTTCATGCTAAGGCTGTAGGAGCTGGGTTTAAAGCAGCAGAGTTGAGCTCAGCTTTGGGGGTAGCTGTGCTTCAAAAGGAGTGCAGTAATCAAGAAAAGAAAGTCCCTAATTTCAGGGTTAACCACAGTCAAACCCCACATTTAAAATGTGCTTTTCTTATGGTTACTCTGGGTGATAAATTATATATTACACGAAGCTATGGGGTGGTTTAACTCTTTTTGTCAGGGCACGTTCTCTCTGTGTAGAGAATTATCTGCAGATGGCACAGGGTGTTCTGGAACAACAGAGCCAAATTTGCCTGTTTCACTGAAGCTGGTAGAAAAAGGTTTAGATCAGTTGCTTTAGAACAGACACCATAACCAGGAATGGTTGGGCCCTGCTCACCTGGTACAGGTTGCAAGAGGAAGGAGCAGGGCCAAATGGGTTTGTTCCTGCTGGTTTATCTTCAATCTTAATTTAGGCTTAAATCTTGATGCCTCTCCCTTGAAGCAGTGAAGCATTTTAGAGCAGCACAAGAAAACAGGCTCAGCGTGTGTGTGTGTGTTTTCCTGAGGCTGCAGTTTTCCCTTGGTGCCAGGGTCCCAGGGAGCCCCTCCCAGCCAGCTGGGCACGTTCTGGCACCCACAGCTGGTCCCAAAGCCTGTTCTGCCTGGCCAGGGGTGCTGGGCAAGCTGGAGCCACCATGCCTGCTCTGAGCTGGTGAGCACCAGCCAGGCTAGGATGTCCTGGATTGACATCCTTATTTTTATCCATCTTTGTTTTTAAATCACATCCTTTTCATGCACAGCTTCGGAGAGCGCTCACCCTGCCCCAGCTCCAGGTGTGAAATGAAGTCAGTCAGAGCCACGTGGATTTGCTGTGCCCCAGGAGCAGCCCATGGACTGAGGGAAGGTTGCTTTTCCTCCCACCCTAAGAGATGCTCCTGTTTGGCAAATCCTGAGCCCTTGGAGCCCTCCTCCTTCCCCAGTCTCTTCACCTCCTCCCCTGCACAGGGACGTGCCTGGGAGCAGCTGAGCTGGGAGAAGGTCACAGCAGGAGCACAGGGCGTGGGTGGGGAGGCAGGAATAGAAGTTTCTGGCAGGAAGGAGCAAGCTGGGACTTGCACCTTTCCAAGCTCATCCCCAGGGCCACGTGGAAGAGTCATCCCTCCTGCCCAGCACGTTTCTCTCCCTTTTTCCCCCACTCCTTTGCTGGGATGACACAGTCCTGGGCTGTCCTTGCTTTTGTGTGTGGGATCCAGACTGGTTGAACCAATTCAGAGTGGATGATTCACTGGGCACATTTTGGCCTTTGCTTTGCTCCCTCAGTGTCTGGTTTTGAGGCTCTGCTGTGGCTGCTGTTCTGCATCCCTGCCATCCCCAGAGCCTCTGACACACCATGGGTGTACAAATCATGGTTGTGCTCCTCTCTGCAGGTCATTCTGGGTGTGCTGGTGATCCCTAACCCACCAAGTCGAGGCTTTTTAATAACCCAAGTTTGTAGTAAGTAATAAGCCATGAGACCAGGGAGGCTACAAGGTGTTTGGGGAGTCGTCTGTAGCACAGGAGGGATGGAGGGGGTGTTTGGAACTCTGCTTACAAATTCTGCTCTGTTTGTTGTGTGGCTTTGGGGTGTCATCCAAACAGGGCTGTCATCTAAATGGGGGTGGCCTTGCTGCCACCATCACATCTGCCACAGCTGCATCTGAGAGGGCAAAAAGAGCAAACTGGGGCCGAGTCTGCACTGGCCAGACCCTGTGTGGTTTTTGAATATCACTGCTGCTTCCAATGGTACATATTTCCTCCTGGGGAGTATGATCTGGGTCCAGACCCTGCTCTTGCTTTCGTCCAGTGCAAGCCAAAGTCTGGCAGCTCAGCTCACCAGGCCCTCCTCAAACCCTGGTGTAGCCTGGAGCTGTGTCCCCACAGCCACTGAAGGGAGGTAGGATGATTTGGTGCCTTAAAAGTGCAGTTACATTCAGGAGAAATGCTCTCCAAATTGAGAATGGATTCTCCTCATCCCTGGAATTGGAGCATTGAGTCTAGAGAAGACAATGGCTGAGGTGACCCCCAGTGCCATTCAGGGTGGCAGAAGCAGCTTCTTGGCACTTCTGGCTGGAGAAAGAGGTGCAGGAGTAGAGGGCTGGGCTTTAAACTGGCTGGAAATAGAGCCCCCCTTCCCTTTGTGTCCTGAGCCAGCTGCCAGGCCTCCCATGAAAATGCTGCTGCTAAAGCAGTCAGGACAAAGCCCCCCTCATCCACAGCTCCTGGGTTTGTGGCCCCTCTGGATTGTCCCAGTGGGGTCTCCTACTTTCCCCTTCCCATCCTTAATTAAGGTTATACTAGGCAGATCTGCTTCACCAAGTTTTCCCACCAAACAGCAGGCAGGGCAAGACATGGAGACAACTTCATGGGACAGTTTGAAGGGTTTAGGTGGAAACCTTTGGTTGAAGGTGTCACTTTGACTGCACAGTATTAACCCCTGGCAGGCAGGAAAGGGTGGTGATAGCTGCCTTTTTTTGCCATCAGGGCACGGGGGAGAGGGTTTTATCCTTCTGTGCCTCCCACCCCAGCAGACATCCCCCCAGGAAGGAGCAGGCTGGCCAAATCAGCTCTGCCAAAGGCAGTCAAGTCCCTTTGGAGCAGCCCAAATAATCCTTGCTCCAAGCAAACAGTAAGGCAGCGTGCAAGGAAAGCAAGAGCAATGTTACCCTACCTGAGTGTTGTCTTCTAGCAAGCTTCCAGGGGTTTGAGGCTTTTTGTTTTTTCTTTTTCCTCCCCCTCTCTAATAAATGCAGAGCTTGGCACAAGCACACAATCCATGTCATCCCTGCTCACTCCAGGAAAGGGGCAAGTACTGAAGGCTGTAGGCCAAACTGTGTGAAGGACAGAAAGTGAGGGGTGGGACAGGGCAAGGGGGAGGAAGCCCAGTGAACAGGGGGAAAAGGAGAGGGAATAGTCCAGGGAGGGCAGCATGATGTAGGGAAGGCAGGGCCAAAAGAATGGAAGGAAATCCTTGCAGGAATGGGCTATTTGAGAGCTGTTCCTTCTGTGCCTTTCCCTGGCAGATGCTCTAGATCTGGAGGTGGCTGGGGAGGAATCGGCTGCTTTCTGGGGACACGGTGGTTGAAAAAGGAAGAGGGACAGAGGACTAAAAGGAACCTCCCTGCTCCTGACCCCGGAGCAGCTGGCACACCTGGAGTGCCCGAGGATGAGATGTGGAAGTCAGTAGGTGTGCCCAGCCCACTGCCACACGCAGAAGCCCTGTGGCTGCTGCACATGAGGCCTTGTGGCTCCTTCCCCCTCCCTGGCCACCTTGTTCTTTGGAGGAGAAGGAAGGGTGGGAGGGAAAACCCATGATCCTGCTGGCCTGCTGCCAGTTGCTAAGGCAGTTTGTTCAAAAGGGAGGGGAGCTGTGGAAGGAGGGAGCTGCCTGGAGAGGAGGGAGATGATGTATGCAGGCACCAGGCAGAGAGAGGAGCCTGCAGCCACCAGTGATGGAGACAAATGGGACCCGGGGCTGTGTGGGAGCAGGGGACGAGGAGCCCAGAGGAGAGGGGTGAGGTGGAGAGGGGCAGGGGGAGCAGGAGAAGCAGCTCCTTGCACAGCTCAGCCGTGGAGCCGACATCCCAGCAGAGCTGTCTCAGCTGATGGGTTCGCTGCGGTTCACGGCAGCTCTGCAAAGCACTGCCTGTGGCAGGAGGGGATTTCATTCTCCAATGGTTTTTCCCTGCCGGGTTTCCTCTGGTGAGTACGGGATGCGTGTGGTCCAGGGAAGCTGTGCCGTGTGAGCAGGGCTCGCTCCTGATGCCAGGGCTGGAGGAACACGTGTCCCACATGGAAGTGCAGCTTGGAGCAGGGAGGGTTCAGCGCCTCAGTGCCTGTTTAGTGTCTTTCTGCCCACACAGCGTACACTGGAGCAAGGTCCATGAAAGCTGGTGGCCTCAGCTCCCTGATCTTGCAGTTCCTCGGGCCCAGAGAGGAGCTTGGTGTGGCTCTTGATGCAGCTCTGGGCCAGTGCCCGGTGCTGCGGTGCCTCCTCTGCCTGGAAACGCCGCTCCTGGGGCACAGTGAGGGCCTGTCCTTCGGTCCCCAGGGTAGCCCTGAGCTGTCACCCCGAGAAACGAGGTAAGTGCCTCATTCCTCTGGTGTGGTGTTGGTGTGAGATGCCTCGGACCTGAACCTCACCCGGCCCTGAACCTCACCCGGCCTGTGCCGAATTCCAGCCTGCGGGATTCCCCCCCTTCGCTGCCCGTGGGCAATGCCTGGAGCTGCGCTGTGCTCGGGGCAGGCACTGCGGCCAGAGGCAGCTCCCCACAGGGACCCCCCACCTTAACAGCCCGGAGCAATGGTTTGCCCTCGCTGAGGTGGGAAGTTGCAGGGTTGGAATGGGTGGGAAGCTGCTCACCTCAGGAGAGGGAAGAAGGGCTCTGCACAAGTCACAAGTCAGGAAATCGGCTCTTAAAAGGTAGGTGGCAACAAAAGCGGGGCAGCTTCGGGAGCGCATCTGGGCCGGCCCTGCCGGGGCTCGGTGCAGCAGCAGCTGCCCGTGTCCGTGCGGGAGCCGATCCCGCCGAGCCCCCGGGGAAGGGTTTTCGCTTCACCCCTGCGAGTGCAGCGCCGGCTGAGCAGACAGAAACCCAATCCCGGGGCCGGCTTTCGTTCTCCCACTTCTCCTTTCTCTGCGTTTCTCGCGCCCCGTGTCCCCGCAGCCATTTGTCCCCGGGCGCAGCTGGCGCAGAGCCCGGGGCTGTGCCGTAACTCGAGCCAGCTCCCCGCAGCCGGGATGCGGCACGTCGGGACGGGGACGGCTCGCTGCTTCTCCCGCTGCCTCTTGCCTCTCTGGCAATCCAAAATCCAAAATGGAGCGGGCGTTTCCCGTGGGTGTGGGCAGGGGCTGACTCACGGGGCCAGCCCGGGGCAGCGCAGGCCCGGCCAAAGAGGCCGGAGCCAAAGGCAGGGGCGAGATCTCCCTCGCGGCCGGCCCTGAAAGCGAACACCGGCACCTGGAGGAGCGGGGAGGGGAGCAGGGCACTGATAGATGGAGCGGTGGATTAAGGTGTCAGATGTTTCCTGCCGGGATTTGATGGCCCGAAGGCCGCTGCATTCCGCAGGTCCCGCTCCCGGCCGCTCCCGGGGAGCCGCAGCTCCAACCGCGGCAGGGCCGAGCTCCCCTGGCACAGGTAACCCAGGAAAGGGCACCGAGGGCAGCTCTCTGTGCTGGGCACGACAAAAACCTCACAGCAGGAACAGGCCTCGCACATGGCGATGTTTCTCTTGTTCTGCCCTGTTTGTCTCGTTCTGTCCCTACCCTGTCCCTGCCCTGTCCCTTGTCACCTCCCAGCCCTCCTCCTGCAGCCCTCGTGGGGTCTTGTCTTCCCCTGACTGCCCTCTTTCGTGGAGGGAAAGAACAAAGCCAGAATTTATTTTAATTGTTTATTGTATAATATAAAACTACAAAAGTAAGACTGCTCATTTCCATGTACATTTGTCCAATTGGTTTTTTGATTACAGCCCATACCTACATGTGAATACAGTAATCTGGTTTCAGATGTCTGTAATATTGCATAGAAAAGGCACAGCTCTAAGGTCTGTGGGAGGGGAAGGGGAAATACAGCCTTTTTATTTTTATTTTCCTTTTTTTTCCCTTTTTTTCTTTTT
>VWZP01000141.1:166292-415850 GCA_013396995.1 Dicaeum eximium | reverse complement strand
TTTTTTTTTTTTTTTTTTTTTTTGACAATAACAAGCCCTGTTCAAACAACCATGCACTGAACATGTCACACTATTTACACCTTTTCCAGAATCTTGGCCTTTGCAGGCTCTAGTATGGAATACGCTCAGAACTAGATAGAAGTCAAGGTTGGGATTTTATCTGCAATTTGTGTTTTTAAAGAGGTTCCAGAACTTGCATTAGGCTTATTTTCAGAAAAAGAAAAAAGTGCTTAAAAAAGAACTAATTTATTTTAAAATGTTCAGTCTCATTAATTAATAGAATATTGAAAGCAACTTGCACAGAAGCAGAATACTGAAGCCTGATTGGGGGGTTGGGGGGAGAAAAAAAAGAACAAAACCAAACCGAAAGAAACCCTGTAACAAGAACAAAAAGTTCAAAACACGCCAGAATGAATTAAACCATTTGTCAGACAGGACCCATTGCGACTTACTCAATTTAATGGTAATAAAGTGTAAACTTTGGATTCTAAATGATCAGTTTTAAATAACCTGGGCTCTAACCACGTGGAAAAACGGAATTCCCTTGCCCAAGGTTCCGAATTTCTCCTGACAGTGATTGCTTCAGGAGGGATGCCCGGACAGAGGAAGCTGCTCTCTCCAGGGGGATTTTCCACCTCCTCAGCCCCCAGGGCGGGGGGTCCCTGCTGAGCCCCAGAGCCGGGATTTGGGCTGTGCTGGGGGTCCTGCCCAGCCCCACCTCCGGGCAAGGACGGGGCTCTGGCACAACTCCTGGGGCTGCAGGGAATGTCCTGCCCCCTTCCAGCCCCAGGAGCTTCTGCTGGGCCTCCCATGCGTGTTTAAAAAATAAGGAAAAAAAAAAATCATCTTTTCTAAGCCTTTCCCAGGCCAGCATGATGGAGATGACTGCATTTATTTGCTCCTGCCTTCAGTGGCAGATTCCAGTGCCAAGGGAGGCCCCTCTCCAGAAGCCAGTGAGGGGTAGGAGCCTGATTAGGATTGATTTTGAACATAAACCTGTCCCTCCTCCATACCTTTTTTTGCATATTTCAAACAACCAGACCCATATTAGAAAAAGAGTGTAGGGAAAAATAATCCTGTGATCCATGCATATCCTGACTGGAACTCAATTCATTCTTTCTGAATCTGGCTCCCATACCCTTTTTCATACAGATTTACATTCCTACAAGAGGATACATTCCTACCATACATTCTGTACATGTTACAATCCAGATGTTGTTAGCTTCACAATAAAATAAATATATTTACAGAAGAAAAAAAAAAAGAATAAATAATTTAAGAAAAAAAAAATCACTTCAAATCCAAAGCCCTCTTATTCTGCTCCCATCTTGTCACTTCATTGCACGTTAATGTCAATCTCCATCCCTGGTGCAGGTCTCAGAGAAATTCCATGTGTGGCTTCTGTTGGGACCAGCTAAAGACAGTCAGTGGCTGTGCAGGGGAAAAGCCAGAGCTCAGCTCTTCCAGGCCTGCTCCAGCCTTCCCAACCTTCTGCTGAGTCCCACAAATCAAGTAGGTTTTTGTCCCGTGGGATCCCTGTAGGGATTCTGCACAGGACATGCGCTTCAGCACCAAGGAGCCACGGACACTGCCCCAGTGGCAAAGTGGATTTAGAGCTTGGCTCCTGCTCTCAGGGCACAAAAACTTCAGCTGACTCCCCTTGAGAGCACAGGTCTCTGAAAAGGGCACTGATGGGAGCTGTTGCCCAGCAGGTGTAAATGTTTAAGTAATCCCAAAAAACAGGTGGCTCCAATGTCCTGCAAATCAGTTTTTAACCACGGTCAGGCAAGTGCCTGCCACGTTGGGGTGTGAGCCCGGTGCTGTTCCAGGTTTGTGCAGGATTGTGTTCCCAGGTACTCGAGGTAGGGACAGGAAGGCTGTGGGTTCTCCTGCAAGGGCCGAGGGCTGGGTGGGAGCTGGAGCTGTCCCCCTCCTCCCCACCCTCCCTTCCCTGGGTCCCTAAAGCTACCCTTGGTCAATGGCTCTCTGTTTGAAGCAATAATTTCCTTTCTCTTTAGTCTGTGTAAAGGCTGCAAATCCATCAGCTCCCCAGTGCTTCACGGAGGTCAGCTTGGGAAAGAGAAGAAGGCAAACCCACCCCCCTGGGCCAGTGCCCCCCTCCTCCCCCAGCCCTTCTCTCCTGGCAGATGAACTGGGAGCCAGCAGCGCCCTTGGCAGCTGTACATGATGCATTTCATTTCGATTAGGAGTTCCTTCATTGCAAAAATGTATTTGCTCTCATCCTGTGTCTGTGTGCATATCTATGTTACATCTATCTATATACTAATAAATATATATGGCCTGTTTTAAAGTGCCAATTTATAAAAAGCTGCCTCCTCAAAAGGCAGGCAAGACCCAATTTCATCCATGACAAGAAGGGAGCAGAACTGACTGAATATTGCCAAATGACGTAAAACATAATTTAAAATTTCTTAAATAAATATAAAAGTTATTCCTAAAGAAGCCATAGGCATGTCAACAATACAGGTTGTAACCGGCACTCGACAACTAAAGTACCATTGGAAAACTAAAATGCCATAGCAACTTCAGCAATAGGCATGATACATTGCAAACATTTTTTTCTTTTTAAATTAAATGTACACCACAAAGAACTTAGGAAAAAAAAAACCAAAACAACAAAAAACCCAAACAGCTATTGGTGCAGTAAGAAGACTTCTCGGGCGTTTCGGGGGAGGGGACCATGCATAGAAAGCTGTGTCTGTATATTCCTTGTAAAACGGGTCTATAAAGTGTAAAGCAGGTAACACAGTTGATACAAGAACCCAACTCTATAGAAGGAAGGAGATGCCAAGTGGTGTCACACGACTGGCTCCAGTTTGAACAGCAATGGATATCGAAGCGAGTCCATCCAGTGCAGGTACGAGATGAGCTTCACCGCGGGAATACTGAAGCTGCCTTTCCAGCACTTAGCACAGTGAGGTGGGGCAGGGAGGAGAAATGCTCCAAGAAAGGGCGAGCGGACGCTGCCAGCCCCGCTCCGGGTCCGGGAGGTGGCTCTGGCTGGGCTGGGCACGCGCTGCCCTCGCTCCCGGCGCCGATCTCCGCCGGGTTAAGGCTCCGCGCCGGGCGGGCTGGCACGGGGAGCTCCGGGGGAAGTTCCACAATTGTTTCCTGCCAACTGCTTCACGTACGTGTTGGAGAGGGACATGGCTCTAAGTTTCAGGAATCACAGTAGTGCGCAGTGGGTACAGCAGGGAGCAAACACTTGTGAAACTCCGACAGAAGCGGCTCCCAGCCCTTTCTTAAAGCACTTTTTTTTTCTTTTTTTTTGTTTGCATTCAGGGATACCGACTGCAGGCTTATTTGATCCAAT
Organism: Dicaeum eximium; assembly: GCA_013396995.1. Lineage (NCBI taxonomy): Eukaryota > Metazoa > Chordata > Aves > Passeriformes > Dicaeidae > Dicaeum > Dicaeum eximium. The sequence goes on along the minus strand of VWZP01000141.1, from coordinate 412,516 downwards.
TTTCTCTTTGCACCATACACATATAAAACATTACAACTCTGTATAAAAGTACAAGTGGTTCTTGTACATCTGAATTATGCAGGAACTATGTGAGCAAATCCTATCAAAATAGCTATTTTTTTGTGTGTATAAACAGCATTTGTTTTTAGAAAAAACAATACCATAAACTGCAGAATCTGTACAAAAATATAAAATAAATTTGGGCAGCAGTTTCTAAACAGCCATGTAAATGCAACACTTAAAGAGGAGCAGGTTAATGCCTCCAAAAGGCTGAATTGCTAAAGTCAACCTATACAGGGCTAAAATGGTATTGAGATTATCTAAATAATAAAATTTTTTACCTCTTGCAATAAAACTTATAGAAAAAATAGACAAGTATGCACATGCAATTTACAACTTTCCCCAACATAATCCTTGTGCTTAGTTTTTTCCTTTTTTTTTTTCCTTTTTTTTTTTTTTTTTTTTTTTTTTTTTTATTTTTTTGTAATAACATAACATTGTCTACAATACATATTCTTTCCTATACCAGGATATATATTCGGTCTTCCTTGAGGAACCACTTTAAAAAAAATACATTAGAAGTGGTCATACATGGATGAAGGCACTCCAACTCTGCTCGAAGCAAAAACTAGTGTGATCCTTTTCTTTTCAAAAAAGGCAAGCAAGGATGCATGCACAGTGCTGTGAATCGGGGCTGGGAGGGACTATGGAAATACTACCAAGTGTATATACTGGTACTTAAAATTTAAAAAAAAAAGACAAAAAAAAGACAAAAAAAAAAAAGACAAAAAAAAAAAAAGTTGCTATATTTCTAATATTTTTAAGACCCAACAAGCACCTCCATGATGTGATCCAGTTCTGTGAGATCCATTTTGAAAGGCTGATTTGGAGTTACTGGTTGACTGCTGTACGGCGCCAGAGTTTTTAGGAGCTCGTCCGCGGAGACGGGAGCCATTTTTGAGGCAGCCCCCGCGGCGGACGTGCAGGGGTCAAAATCGTACATGGACGTGTCAATGTCAGCGAACAGAATGTCGTCCAGGGTCAAGTCCGTGAGGAAACCTGTGGAAGCCGTTATCTCAAAGTTGCCGGGCAGGGGCTCCATGAGTTTGGGTTCGGCCGTTCTGCTCTCCGGGAGGCCCTCGGGCTTGTGAACGTCGGACTCGCTGGGCTGGGCTTTAGAGTCGTGGGCTGCCGGTTCAGCTGCTACTGCCTCTGCGGAGGTAGGTGCGGGACAGAGCTCCTCGATTTCGTCCAAGGCTGAGGAGAAGCTGTCCTTCACTGGCTGGAGAGCGGCAGGCGGCGGCTTCGTCGCGCCGTCGTGCTGGGCGGCCGGGGAAGTGCAAAAAGTGTCGTCCTCGAGCAGAGAGGCCGGGGTGAGGCAGGACTCGAGGGGCATGGTGCTCACCAGCTCGGCCGGGAGCAGCCCCGGCGGGGCCAGGTGGCCGAAGGGCGGCTGCGCCTCGCGGAAGGTGTCGCTGAGGGGGTCGGCAGGCTGCGAGGTGGCCACGAACATGGGCCTCAAGCTGCCTTCTTGTTTGAGTTCTTCCTGGATTCGCCTCAACATGTTGTTAATTAAAACTGTCTTTTGCAAGCTGGGCTCGGTTAATGGCCTGTGGTTATAAAGTTTCATAAGGGAAATGTTGAAGATAGTCTGACGCTGTAAGGTGTAAGACACCTTAGAGGGACCGTCAGTGGGAGACACCACTTTGCCTTCCAGCCCATCTTCATGCTCGTCAAACTTGCGCTTTCCTCCTTTCCCCAACATATATCTGCAAGGCAAGAGAGGACACTGGTGAGGGCAGTGAAGCAGGAGCATTGTCCCCATCGATAACTCGGCCACCCTAACGCAGGGCTCCGCTCCATCCGTGCTCAGGTATGGCTGTGCTGCTAAATTCCAAGCAGGAATTCAGACAGAATCTATAATACTCAAGATTCTGCATGCTTGGCAGCAAATTTCCTCTTCCTCACATTAAGCAAATACCTGTCCATAGGAGCCCAAGCCACAGGCACTGTACTGAACATTTCCTCGCATTCCCTGATTGAGGCAGTGCTGTGCCTGGGAATACAAATGTTAAGCACCGTGGTTCTCACAATGAATTTCCTCTTTTTATTCCAAAGTGTGCTCACAGGGGAGGGGAAGCGAGGCTCAAGCAATTGTGTGTTCAGAGAAACTTCCCTGGTGAGGTTGGGAGATCCAGCCCTTTGGTACACCAGGATATACACATATGGGTTTATTCAGCTGATTGCCTAAGGACTGAACTACCAGAGCAGGAAATGCTGTTATTACACTCAGAATTAGATACATTACAGATGAAGAAGAAGATCTGTCAAGTCTTTTAGTCTAATCCCCAAGACCACTCTCTGCACTACACTCTGCTGCTGATCAGATGGCAGATTTTGAAGGAAACAAAAGGGATTTTACCAAATTTGCCCCGCATTATAAATAATTTCTGAGCTAAGATTAAGTAGGGCAGTTCAGTCCCCAGTGCCATCTCTTCCAGGATGTTTCAGAGTGCCTGGAAATGCTCCTCTACACAGCACAGTCCCAACCTCATTTTGTCACCACTACTTTTGTGACACAAAGATCCCCCCAAACGCAGAGGAATGAAGGGGTCACTGTGCTGTGACAGTAGCACGACCTCATGTTATGCTCTCTCATTTTCTCAGGTAAAGTGCTGAGGTGCTGCAGCTCTAACGCACTCACTCTTTTAATATGGTCACAAGGAGCTCCCTGTTCGTTCCTTTGTCCCTCCCTCCCTCTGTTTAACAAATTCTTCTGGCATGAAGAATTCTGCCTTGTTTAAAGAGGAGAAAAAAAAGGGGGGGAAAAAAAAGTGGAAGAGGCTTTCTAGCCACAGGTATCCAGAAAGAAGTTGGAATGGCTCTACAGATTTTTACCCCAGACCTGACCTTTCTCATATTATGCAGCTATCATCTGGGAGACAAAATTTGCCTTCCTTGTTTGAGTACAATTCCCAATCCTCCCAGTGGGATCAGTGCCTGCAAAACAACTGCACTAGGCAGGCCTAACACAGTTTGATGGTCACACACCAGTTCAACAGACTGACAACAGAGTTAAGCATCACCAACAACGATTGACAAGCATTTAAGAGCAAAGAGATCCTTGGAAAGCAGGAGAGGGGGCTAAAGAAGTCAGGGTTTCAGTGCTACAAGAGCTTCAGAAAGCATTTGCTGGGTGGTAAATCCAAAACCAGATCGGGTGAAGTGAGCCTCTTCTGGTTAAAAATAAGTCCCAAATCCAGATAATTTTCTAGCATATTATGCAATTAAAAAAAGAAAGGCAGGGGGAGGGAGCAGGCTGAGCAGAGCTGAGGAACAGGTAGGCTGCCATCCAAGCTCCTTGGCCAGCTACCAGCAATTCCTGCGCCTGGAATCTCGGGCGAACAAAACCTCTGAAATTTAGCACTCCTGCCGAAGTCTGGCTTTTCTCTGCTCCCTGGTGTCACTTCATGGAGTACTCCAGAGCTGTGCACTGGGTCTGGGGTGCAAGCTGGGGGCTTTGCTGTTCCAGTGGTCACAGCAGACACGTTTCCTTGCACTTCAGACAGAGAAGAACAACAAAGGGAGGATCAGGCTAGCAAGAATTAAAAACCCTGCCCAATTCCAGCACGTTTTTAAAGCAGCAAGGGGTTAGGAGGAGAGTGAGGAGCTTTCCATCCCTTCTTCTCCCTATCTCCTCCCCCTGAACAAAGACAGACTCTGACCTAAAGACTTAGCAGTGCTCCTTCCACAATGCTCTATTTAAAGAAGACATTTTTAAATGGCTTGGGGACTAGAGGAGTTTGAAGTTTGTCAGCCTCTGCCAGGAATGTATAAAAACATTCACTGCACAAAGCAAACCTTTTCCCCCATGATAAAGAAAACAGCCCAGGCTCCAGTCTCTGTGCTCAGTTATTCATCATTGCCAGGTGACGCTGCCAAGCGTTTCCAACAAACCCAACCGAGCTGATTTCCACCCAAGATTGAGGTGCTGGTAGCAAACACATTTTAAAGCTGATCAGGAACAACTGTGGGATCATCACTGAGTAAATACTATGATAACCTCACTACGTCATTTTCCAGGAAGCTCAGAGATAATTCAAGATTTCCTGTATGTGTGACTGTCAAACTTTTGCATCTCACTCGATCTTCACGTAGCTTGATTCAGAGCTTGCCCTTTTAAAAGATAAAATAGATCAGGCAACTCCCAGTCTCACCTACCAGCTTTTCAGCACAGCTTTCAGTTTCCTTTTTCCTCACTAATATTTCCTCACTCTAAAGAGGGTTTAACCCCTAAAACACCAAAGCAGGATTTCAGCCTAAGCATGGGGATTTTATTCCATCAAGGAGAGGGCTCAAATAAGCACTGCTAGACTCTCAGCTTTATAAAGTTTTATTTTATCCCCTTCTCCTCTGGCGTGCCAATGGGAATTATAAAGAATGTTTTCCTCCAGTTTCCATAAATCACTTCATTCATGCCAAGCGAAGCAAGGAGGTGATATCTTTTTAGACCAACTGATAGAGTTGGTAAAATCAGACATGCTTGGGGGCTTGCAAGTCTTTCTCTGGCTCTTCATAAAGGAATTTCATAGTTTCTGACCACTGAAGCTTAGACAATGTTGCCTGCTTGTTCTTTACAGTTGAAGCCATCTCTTCCCTCCTTCTACCAGCCCTGCTTCATGCCTGCATTAAAGGGATCAGAGTTGTATGTCTGAAGATAGAGAATAACATTTAAAAAAAAAAAAAGAGGGATGCTGTACAATACCAGCATTTGATCTGAATCAGTTCCATTCATCTCAAAAACTTTGCTCTAGCCTTTCCAGCCACACCTCCTGCTGGGAAAACGAAAATGCCAAACTTAAAAGAGCAGCTTGACCAAAGATCAGTACAAGAAGAGACAAACCCACACCATCCCAGGTGTCAGAAGAGAGCTGTCCATACAAGTCACATGTCAAGTTGTCCATACAAGTCACACAGCTGTGACAGGGGCAGCCAGACAACACCAGCCCACCCAAACGTGGCACTGCACAGGCAGAGACAGAGGGTGACATTCATGGAAGGCCTTTCATGCATCTATTTTGGCTGAGCAGCATTCTCAGCCAGAAGTATTTCTGCTGCACTTTCACCCTTTTGCTGAACATAATTTTGAGGCCAGGTTAAAAACCTAACAAAACCCCACAACAGTAAAGGCTGTTGCAGGGTTTGGGTCTGTGAGTGAGTTTTCAATGTTTCTTAGGTATGAGGAACCAGAAAGCTGAAGAAAGACAATGGAAAAGCTGCATCTTTCTGGGGATTGGGGCGGGGGGAGTTACTTGGAGATCTTCTCCAATATTATCTGGACCAGTTGGCTCCAGCTCTAGAAGACCCAGAACCAAAAGCTAAGCCATTGTTGTTGAGAAAGATTCTACTTGCTTTTTTGCCCATTTAGGGCGATTGCATGCGGCTCAGCACCAGAGAAACCCTAGCATTGTTTGGGAGTTGTCTTTTCTTAATTGAAAAACAAAAGTAGTGTCTTTTTTTTTCCTCATTTGCATGTCATTTAGCTTCCTTTTATTGGCTCTGCACGCTCTTCAGACAGAGCTGGAAAAAAAAGCAGTTGGGGCTCAGTAGAAGAGATAATCAGCCTGGAGCGGATGGATCTCTGGAGTCAACCCTCATTGATTAAACACAGCAGAGCTTGTGCAATGCCTGTGTCTCTGAGCCCACTCAGTGAGGAATCCTCCACCATCAGGAGCACAGAGGTACGTGGAGATTGTGGGAGGAGCACTGTGTTTATTGATTGTGCTTCGGACACTTCCACACCGCCAGACTATTTCTGGAGCCTTTCATATTCAGTGCTTTGGCACACAAAAGCACCAGATAGGTAAAAACTGAGAGGAAAAGTGATTTTGCTCATCCAATAATAAAAATAACCTTTAATTTTCATTCCCAAAGACTTTTAACAATTAAGTTTAAAACCTCTCAAGACCAAAAGCTCGTCTTGGAAATAAATTCTACAATCCACCAGGCCCTCCCTGCTCATTAAGACAGACAGGAAGGTAAAAAAAAAAGGATGTCCTGAACCCCAAGAGGAACAGAGGAAAAGGGTTTTTAAGAAGTCACATTTCCACTCACAGATTTACACCACCCCCCTCAGTCAGTCTAGCGGATGAACAGCTTATTAGAGTTGAGGTTACTTTTAGAACAAATACCATGTTGCTCAAAAAGGTAAAAGTATCAAATTCCCGAGTCCACAGGCAACCATTCCTCTCCAGGCAGCTGAAACACAGGTGTGAACCACAGGGGCTTGTGCGAGAAGAGGAGTTTAAAGCAGGACCAGTTACTTTCTGAAATCTCACGTAATTAAAACCACAGAGGGGATAAAAAAGGAGAAAAATAATTGGGGGAATTAAAATACTACTTCACACGTGTGCGTGAAAAAACCCAACAAAACCCCACAACACAAAAGCTCCTCCATGAGAGCCCCCCAAAGTGCAATGAGAGCACTGAATTTGTACTCTTCATTCCTCTAAGTTTCACAAACCTCAGATGTAAGTGACCCTCACCAGGTTTTCTCAGAGAACCTATCCAGTGAATGATGGAAGTGCTTTCTGTGTCACTTCTGGCCCACAAAATATGATTTTCCTCTCCTCCATCCTTCCCTCCTGGTCCTTGAGGGTTCTGTTGGTTGTATCCTGGCCCAAGGGTACTCAATGGGGGTTTTGTTACCGACTTCAGCAGAATCAGGATTTGGCACAGATAGCTGCAGGACCAAAATAAAAAAGCCTTTTATGCCAACTGGGCTCAACTGGCAAGACAGGGGCCAGACCCTCTGAGCTCCCAGAGGCAGGTTGAGCTGCTGTGAGGTATTTCAGTGCTGCTGGACCAGCCTGAGGGACCACCTGAACTTGTAACCAGTCTCCACAACTTCAAAGTGTCTGTCCCCTAGAGCTAAGGAGGCAAACCAGTAAAGCTCTCTGTCCGTGTCCCTGTTTCCACAAAGACAGGGAGAGAGGTTTCCAGATCCCCAAGGCCACAGCAGAGTGGACACATCTGTAGAAGAGCCCTTGGGGCAGCACCGTGGGCTCAGGATGATGCTCCTTGGCCTGCAGCATCCTGGCAAAGCACAGCAGGTGGAAGCTCAGACATCTGAGAGCACTGGCACCTCCTGCCATCCCAAGTGACACAGGAAAAGCAGAGGGGAAGGCCAGGATAAACCTGGCAGGAGCACAAGGGGGAAAGCTCAGCAGCCCAGGTGTCAGGGTTTAACTCCAGGGCTGCAGTGAATAAGCAGCAGGGACTTTGAGAGGCCACGAGCAGGCAGAGCTCGATGGAAACGGCCCCTCCTTGGGGATTTCATCTGCTGACACCGAGTGTTTAAAGGCTGGCACGGCAGCATCCCGGGAGCTGGGACAGCCTGTTCCATGCAGAGCTGCACGGCCACGCTCCCTGTGCTGCAGCTGGCCTGCAGGCTGTGAGCCCACGGGGGAGGGGGGACTGCTACTTTTTTTTTTTTTTTTTTTTTTTTTTTTTTTTTTTTTTTTCCCCCACTGCTTTCTCGGGATCTGATGCACTTTTTACACGTTGGAGTGCACTGCACCCGTGTTGCCTGGCTAAAGAGGATTCCTGGTAAGAACTGTGTCTCATGTCACACGTGAGTTAGGAAACAAATCCCACCACCCCCCAAGAGAGGCAGAGGGAATGGAGCTGTGCAGGGGTTCTGTCCTCTCCAGAGAAGTGCTCAGACATTCCCTATTTACAAGGTTTGTTTTCCCTGACACATTTTACATTAATTCTGGCTGCCCTTTAAAAAAATTTTTTTTTAAGTGAGTGAGGTTTAATAAGCACTTACAAAACTCTCCTTTAGAGTATATAAAAAAATTGGCCTCCTGTGCAGCTCTCTGCTTCCAGAGAGTACAGGGGATTGTTTTTATGTTTGCAAGTCTGTCAGTGCCAGCAGTAACTGTAAGTGGCAGGTATTTCTCACACATATTTTACAGGGACCTAACTCTTCCCCAGCTCCTGTGGTGGATGGGTAAAACCTCAGCTCTTCCAGAAGAAACAGAGAAGCAAGTAAAGCTCCTCAGCACCCCACTCCTGCATTTAGCAAGAGGGGCAGCTTCTCTGTCCCTACAGAAACAGCCTCAGCCCCCTGCTTTAGGCACTTCACACAGAGTGAAGAGCAGCTACCAAGCTGAGTGACAGGGGTCTTTTCTCCTCTCCAGTTAAAATCAGAAGGAAAACCAGAGTGGGGGACTGTTAGAGACTAATCTAAGTAGAACTTTGTCAGGGACTGTGTAAGGAGACCTCTGGCAAACAGGAGACAGCAGAGGAAGCTCAGCCTCTCATTTGAGAAGCACCTGAAGCGTGCAGGTCTCGCAGGGTTTGCCTCTGACACTCCGAGCCCGGAGTGCCCAGCTCCCCCAAGGAGTGCCCATGTTAATCAGAAAGCAAGGTGAAGCCTTCCCCAGCAAACCAGCAATGCAATTATAAAGCCAGTCAATAGTGTAACGCCAGCCAACGTGTCCCAGCGATATTTTGAAACTGTAATCTGATCCTACTGTTTCCATCCTCGTGCCTTGCCTGCTCTCCCTTGTTGCATACTGTACTATTTGAGGCCCAGAGGGCAAAGCAAGCTCTGGCTGTTTGTTCACGATCAGAAACTGCATTTGGAGCAGAGCTCTGCGTGCACCGCCCACACCACTTTCCTCAGAGTTTCTTAAACTCCCAGCCCGCCGTAGCCTCTCTGCAAAACAACCAAAAACACAAACTCCACTTCTGCCTTCGCTTTGCAGCTCCTTTCCACCGCGCTAAAAAAAGGCAAAGCCGCAGTCCAAGGCAATCTCTGACTCTGCAGCGTGTTAAGCCTTGCAGGAAACATACGCTTCTATTCAATTGGAAACAGTTTCTAATGCTGTCAGTTTGCTAAATGTAACATGTTCCCCTGCAAGAAGTGGAGCAGTTTTAATGTTTTTGACTAACTGCACACATCCAAACAGAGTACGTCTGATAAAGCTGGAATGGGCTCCAATAAATATAGCTTAGAATAAATTACTGCCTCATTAAGTAATTGTTTGGAAAAAAGGACAGCAGGTTTTCTAGATTATAGCCATGTTATTAAGGGTGTTTACAATATTAGGAATTCTATCAGGGTAGCAGAAGTTAATGCAAATTTAAATCAGAGGAGCACTTGTTAGCTTGTTAAAGCATTAAAGACTGCCCTGGCAGAAGCAGAAGGTGGACAAGATCACACAGGTTCTGAGCATGGAAAGCCAGCAAGGCACACTGCAAACCACTGTGAGGCTGAAGGCAAGAGCCCTGAGCAGCTCTGACAGCTGCTTTTCAGTGCAGAGCAAGAGGGAGATATACCTGGGTAACACACCAGGGTGAAAAGCATTTATTTCATATTCACATACAGGAAGGCAGTTGTCTTTACTGGGGAAAAAAAAAAAAAAAACCCAAACCACCAGAACAGGTTTGGGTTGCCCAGCAGAACTAATTTCTGTCTCAAAGATCTCAAAGCCAAAATGCCAATCCTCACATGTTGTGCTTCAGACAGGACTTCCCATGTGCTTCCTTATAAAACAGTGCCCAGAAGATGCAAACAAGCCCCCAGCCTGCCCTTTTTTGGTCTCATCCATAACTGGAAGCTTTAGGAATCACAGTGCCACAGCCCTTCATAAAACCTGGTGCAGACATGGCCCCGCTGACCACCAACCATCTGCTTTGAGCCAGACCAGGGTGGAGTCATCCCCCCTTCCCACCTGCAGGAGATGCATTGTTAGGGTTACCTACTGAGGGGAGAGGGATTTTCCAGAAGATGGCAAAGCTGTCCTCATCTCAGGTCACCTCAGTGCCAAATCTGCTTTACATCCTTCCCCAGGATGGCTGCACACACCATCTACTCACAACAGCCTCCTCCCTGGGGCTCAGCTTAGCTGGGCTCTGTGCTTCAGAGAGCCACCAAAAAGGCTGAGGCTGAAATTGGGGTCTCCATGTGGCAGTGTAAGGAAGCAGCCAGGCCTGCCAAGTGTGAAGTGAGCTCCATGGTGCTGTGAACGATGGGCTCAGCACTCTGCTGAAGCACCAGGAGCTGCTTTGCACACCAGCAGCAGGAAATCAGAGCTGAGGAAAGCAAAGCACCGATCCTGATCCACTGGGCCGGATCCTCTGACTTTACTACGTGATTAGCTGATTATTCAGCAGACCCTGCTTGCTGACACCCCAAAAACACGCGAGGGCTTCTCCACACCAGCCTCCCTGGGATCAGCCAGGAAGCTTTTCCTGCTCCACACCACTGTTTCTTCCCACAAGTGCAGCTCTCCAGACCCCCTTGCATGGAAGCAGGAGGTGCAGGTGGCACGGGCAGGACCACAACACCATGAATTCCCGTGTCAGTGGGCAAGGAGCCAGCTCCATGCTGGCAGAACCAGAGCCATCTCCTCAAGAGGTGGAGCAGCAGCAATTAAGATGGCTGTGTACTGCTCCAGGGCCCAATTCAGCCAAGGCTGCCTCCCATTCCTTCCCACTGCAGAGCCAGCAGGCACCAGCACAGCTCAGGCGCCGTCTAAAGAGAGACACCTCGCTTGTAAACGCAATTCAAAACAACCTGGAAGACTTAGCTACCAGATAGTGACACAGCTGGGAAACCCACACACAAGCACACACACACTCCCTTTTCCCTGCTCAAATTCCATGACAAGATGCTGCTGGTCAGGCTCAGAGGGAGCATGATGAAATAGGCTGTGCATCCCTCCTCCCTGCGCACGCACAGAACAATGGATCACAGCAACGCTGGGCTGGATTGTACAAGACATCTCTGTTGGCAGGCACGTGTCACAGGCTGCCTGGTATTTTTAGTGTGTGCAGGGATTGAAAAAAATCAGCCCCATCTCTGCTGGACCTGTGCAATTCCTGCAAAGGTTAATGAGAATTTGTGCGTGCGCCCACGAGAGACGAGACCCCTCGATGTATAATAAGGGAGAGAGTTTTTCTCACCTACTTATAATTACTTTGTTTGAATCCTATCGTAGCATCTTTTCCCCAAAGATACCTTGTTTTTCCTCCTTGTCATAGACCCTTAATAAACACATGGTGGGGGGAAAAAAAAAACCCCACACTGCTGAAAGAACTGAATGGTTTGCCAAAAAAGTAGGTTATTGCTCTGAAAACAGTGTTGAATAAATTATCATAGTCAAATTGAAAAGCAGCAAATGGCAGGAGGGAAGAAGAGGAGAAAGAAAAAAAAAAGAAGAAATATATACTGCAAATGCACCATACAAATCCCAGCAATGACAAGTCATTTTAGTTTCTGGCCTGCAGATTTTATTTGCTAACCAGTTTCGCACTACTGAGAGTTAGGAGAAAAGAAAGGTGTTTCCCTGGCACTTTTTAAAGTAGCTTAAACAGCACATGAGTTGTTTTCAATGTTTTTGCTTAAATGAAATGAACACAACCCTGCAAACAAATACATTCTATGAAAAAGACCCCACTCACCCTGCAAGCTTCTCTTAAAGAGGTGAAACAGTTGTTGGACATTTCTCTACCACCAGTGAAAACAAATTTTAAAAAGGTAGCTAAAATTTGACACAGAAGTTTGCTCAGATGGTGTTAAATAATGTTGGCCAAGATGATAACTGCTGGCCTTTCAGTCCAGTGCACTAAAACTCCTGCATTTGCTGAAACACACCATATGTTTCCATGTCCTACAAAGGAGCCTTCTGAAAAGTGACTGAAGGGAACTTTGGCCAACCTTGAACTATTCTCAACCTGTACTAGCTATGAGTTAGAGACTGAAGAGATTCCATTTTTCGTGGCACCTGCTTGATTTCACAATAAAAAGTACCACACCAAAGCAATGCTCTTTAAAACAGCCACCATGGAACCCACGTCTCTTCTATGTGGAGTAACTTAAACATTTTCAAGTAAATTGTTTAAACTTAGATGGAGGCACCCTTTTAACAGCATATTTTGACAACGTGTATTTTACACATTTTGACAATGTGTATTAAGTCTGTATTTTGAAGCATGTTTAGGACAGGTTAATTAACACAGAACAAAAAACTTAACCACGAACTTAGATTTTGGAAATTGGGAGCAGAAAATACAGAAGGAGAATAGCTCAGGAAACGAAATGTCCGAAACTTTGTTTCATATTCAGTCAGGCACAACCATTCACCTCACCCATGATAGTATTATACTGATTTTCTCCACAATAAAGTCCTCATCCAAGCACACATCCATCACGTGTGTGCCCCTGCCAGCAAGGGGAAGCAGAGCAGTGCCAGGAATTTTGACACTGTGTGTCACACACACACACACAGAGAAAATATTCTCTCTCTTGCATTCATTCACCAGCTATTTGTGGAACACTTTAGTTAGGGAAGGAAAGTGGAAGGGTTGTTCAGAAGAGCCATTTCACCAAGCAGATGGAACAGGAGGGGGTAAGGGGGAGTCAGGTCCCAGCAGGGTCACCCAAGCAGGGAATTGCACCCCTGGGACAGGCAGCATGGAAGTGCCCTGGCCAAATGCCCTGTGCCCAAGGCACTGCTGCCACACAGGGCCAGGAGCAGGCACGAGACCCAACCCACAGCAAATCAGGCCATGCCAAAAGTGCTGAAATAGAGCAGCTTGTCTCACACAGGGCCCACAGAACAGTGAGAAGGCAAAATGTAACCACGGCTGTTCAAAAAAAACACTGTGGTTTGCACACAAACGCTGGGCTCCTATCTTGATGAAATGTATATTTTAAAAATATGCAAATGATATGCATGCACGTGGACATGTACCTACTAAAGGCTTTTTTCCAAGGGAGAAAGAGGGCCTGTAAAAACACATGAAAAGTAAAGTTTGCGGAGGCACCGGAAGATGATGATGATGATTTTCTGAATTAGGATTTAAAACTTCATCTTGCAGCTACCTGAAGTTAAGACAAAGCTGCCTTTAGGCATCTCAAACTAGTCAGACCTGCTGTAGCAGTTGCACAGTCTGCTTCAAATATGCCCTCCACGCTCCTTTCAGCCTCCACCCCAACATATATCCGCATAGTTTACCTCCAATCATGGGTGGTTCTTGCTGTAGTGCAGTTCACTCAACCTTACTGCTGCCTGGCACGACAGCAGGGGCTTCTCAGGACTAATGTTACAGGCTACTATAAGAAACTGTATGAAAACAGCCAATAATTGTCACATTTCCATGAAAGGTGAGTGTGGTTCAAACAGTACAAGGGTTTCTGGGGTGGGGTGGAAAGTCTGGGATCGAGAAAACAGTTTTAATTGTTGCATCTGAGGAAGTACTAGGGTAAGGTTAGATCTTTCCACCAATTCAGGGCTCCTTGAAAAAGGGAACTTCTTTTTTCTGCTACTTCCATATACTACCCAGTTTTCAAAATAACATTAAAAGAAAACAACCCACATTCGAACTCTTCTCTCTGTATTCTACTATATTAAGAATTCAATTTTTATTCTAAATTCACTGGAAACAAACTGTCACATGAAATCCAACACACCTTACTGGTGTGAAAGCAAAGGTTTTGGCTCCTAATAATTACAGAGACTCATGTTATCCAGTGCCACTTAAAACTCAATTCCAGAGTGATATTAAGGAGAAATTTGTCTTTAAAACCACTGGTACTCTAAACACCGATCATGTTGTACAGGTTGGGAGCTTCATTCTGTGGTAATACCCCTGATTTTTGCACCAAGCTGAGGAGGGTACCCCTCATTTGAAGAACAGTGGTCTGACCTCACCTAAAGCAGGGCTCTGAGCACGGTTTTAATTTCACTGCAGCAGCCTAAATCCAGTGTCACTCTGATGGGGTGGTGGCTGCTGTCTCACCTGAGCTAGATGAGCCTCCACCCTCAAAGAAAGGACACATAAAAACCAAAAACTTGCTCTCTGGTGACCTGACAGTTTCTTCAGCCCTTTCAAGTCACAGCTTAAAGCCCATTCTGAAGCCAACGAGGCTGCAGCCAATGCCCCTGGAGACTGCCCCAAGTCTCCCTTGGAAATGCCCCTCGAATCAGGTCCTCCCCACCCAGAAAATCCCCTGTGTGCAGCAGGAATGTCCCAGCCAGCACATCTTACAGCTCCTCCTGGCCACTTGGCAATGCCACCCAGCATCTGACAGGCTCCCCAGCGTGGTGGCAGTGCAGTTTCTGCTCTCACAGTGGCACAGTTTAATACCCACAGAGCCAAGAGACAGGGCAGGGACCCTGCTGTGACACACAAACCTGTTTCTCCCACTAAACCTCTGCTGTCTCCCAGCCACACGTTTGCTTTGGGCTTCTCTTCAGCACACCCAAGAGCAAGGTTAGCACAGCATTTACAGGCCTTGCCTTCCCCACTCGTGTTGAACAGCCAGGCATTGTTATCTTATTTTTGTTATAGTGTTTGTGTTGGTAATGCTGAACAAACCTGAAGCCTCCACTACAGCAAACAGAAAAATTGACGTTGTTTATAAAAGAATTAAAGAACTAATGCATATTGAGAGTCTCTCTCCATTTGTAGAAAACAGGCACCTCTTTGTGACAGCAGTTTCTCTGACTGATGAAAGTTCAGAAATCAAAAGAAGTGGCAGAAAACATGCAATTATACACCCCTGAAGAAAATGAGCGCTGTGCTCAGATTGGCAAATTTCATCTCCCACAAACCATTAATTAGCCAAAGATTCATCAAGACTAAAGATCTCTGCTCAGTGCCAACCTGCTCACATTGAAGCTGGACCTTGCTCTCTCCTTTGAAACACTCCTGATCTTTGGACTTGGTAACTGAAAGCTGCTATTTCTGGCACTGATTCGTGTGCATGTTAAGGAACCACTGCAACTGGAGCTGTCTCCTTGTGAGCCACTTACACTACAGAGCTGAGTTAGAAGGAGGTGTCTCTCTCTTGCTGCCTGGTCTTTAGAAGAAGTAGATCACCAGAAGACTACTCGCACTTTCAAAGTACTGCATTCTCCTTGTTTGACAGATTACACTTTAAGATGTTACATAAAAGCAAAAATAGTCACAAATACTTTGGATCACCTGTCTAGAGCTAGCACTGCCAGAGATGAACTGTGCCAGGAGTGCTTTACATCAGTGTGAAAAAAGTCAGAGTTCCTAAAAAAAAATGTTTTCCCAATGAAATATTTATTGGAAAACTAAAAGCACCTTGTGTGAATGATGGCAAAACCCTTCAGACTAGATATTGCATAAAATCTGCTGTACTTTACAGAGCCTAAAAAAAAAAAGACTTGAATATGAAGTTTGAATGTTTCCTTGCTGTTAGGACATTATCTCAAAGTCCTTGATGCGTCTCAGGCAGACAATTTGAGCACTTGGTCTATTTATGTTATTATTTCTCCTGTGAAACTCTTTATTTCATCTTTCATTAAAAAGAGCAGGTGTATAAAGGAACACAATTACAACTCTTAATAAAACAGCACCTACAGATGTATTTAATGCTCTTTAAGACTGCTTCATCTACAGACAAAACCCGAAGGACCTACGGCTATCAAGTTTCTTTTTGTTTGTTTGTTTGTTTCCAATCAGCTTCAGAGAAAAAGAAATCAGCTTGACACAAAAATCAAAGTGGTGATTTAATATGCACAAAGTCTAGCTTCGTTCCTTTAGCAGTCCAATCCAGTTCCTGCAGAAAAGGAGGGGGCGGCTGCTGCTACCAACTTAAATGGCAGCAGGACCAGTCACGAGAGGAGGAATATCTAGAGCTGCTACATTGGATGCTGCAATGCCTGCCTGAACAATGGAAGTATTCCAAAGGACACGCTCTTGGATACCTGTCCAGCAGCACAAACTCCTAATCCTCCTCCCATCCCTACCACCAGCACTGGTTCATTATGTTAAACCAGAGCCCAAAGATATTCTACAGCTGTGCTTCACCATCCTATTATGTAAAACGCATGCATTTTAACTTCAGCCAGAAAGGGCTACTTCCAATTCACTTGGTTCATTTCTATAGCAATCATTTGAAAACACAATTCGTTTTTATAGTTTGTTTTACCGTGTGAAAGCTTCCTGTGCCCTTAGCTGCAAACTGAGGCACCTCCATGAGAAGTCCCTAAGACACGGGAACCTTCAATTGTGCAGATGCACAACATTATCCGAATTTTAAAAGATAGAAAACCTTGTTTGAACTCACACACACAGCAAGTGTTCACCCCTTTGAGAGACACATAAAAGTGGTGTCCGGGGCAGCCAAGCCCTCTCCCACCGCTGTTTGAGCATTCTAGAGTGGCAAAATCCAGCACTCACTGACGGCAGGGAGAGTCACCGTGATGACTGCATCAAGCACCAGCTGAAAAAGCCTGGATTTCCCTGCTCCCGAGAGCTTTGGATGTGTCTGAGCACACGCCGCCACACGCAACAGCTCTGGCGTGCTGCGCTCAAGTTGGGCTAAAGAAGCCGCCAGCCCTCCCTCCCCGGATGGAGATAAAATGGGCACATTCGCTTTATTTTACACCAGCAGCTGACCCACAGCTGGAAATCAGCCACCAAGGAGCCCACAGATGGACACCACACGAGCCTCTCCATAGATTTCCAGCTAAAGTGGCCCTGGGTTTTCCAGCTGTGCTTCACAAAATGCAAGAAATGACAGCAGGTAACTCTACTCCTATTTTCATGCTTAGGAAGAACTTCTTTTTCCAGATCCTGATGTGAGTAAAGCAGCCAGCGCTCTAAATCAAAGTGGCACCGCAAAAGGATTTTTTTTTCCCAAGCCGAAGAAAATCCTAATAAATACACATTTTTGCCGTCGCTTCCAAAAGATGAACCACCTTACTCACCAAACCCCCCCCTCTCCGTGCTGGCCAAGGAAGTCCCTGTCAGGGACACGACAGGCTAATCCCCAGCCCTGAAAAGGGCCAGGCAGCGGGGCCAGCGGCTCCTGCCCAGCCATATGGCAGCTTTGCTACAGCCCAGTGAAAGTCTCCCCCAAGCCCTTTGAGCTCTCCTGGCACTTCCCTGAATCTCTGCTGGGAGATAGAGCCAGGCTGCACCCCCGGGGCCAGGGGCACACGCGAACTTACCGGGGTGCCGCGGCTTTGCTGGCGTCGGAGGGAGCCCGGCTCCGGAGAGCACCACGGACCGAGCTAAGGGGCCGGCACAGCCACCTCGATGAAAAAGTCTCTATTCCAGCTCCCCGCACCTGCTTCGCCTCGGGATCCCCCCGCATCGCCGCGGGAGGGGGCGTATTTTAAGGTCAACTTCGCCGCTCTGCCTCCTCTGCTCATCTCAGCACGAATCCCCCCTCCCCTCCTCACCCCCGCCGGAGGAGAGGGGGAGGATCCCCGCCCCGGGCTGCTCTGCCCGGGCACCGATTTGAAGGTAGAGATAAAACAAGCCCCGATGACTCGCAAAGCCAGAGGGGGTGGAGAAGTGTCGCCGCCCCCCCGATGGCCCGCAGCCCCCCAGCCCCACTCACCACATGCAGCTCCACCTGAGAACTAAAGCATGGAGAGGGGGAGGTCGGAAACTCTCGCCCTAGAGCAGCTCCATATGTCGCTCCTCGCCGCGCCGCTCCGGGGAGGGGCCGGGTGGGATGCGGAGGAGGAGGAGGAAAGGAGGTGGAGGAAAAGAAGAGGAGGAGGAGGAGGCAGACCTCTGTCTTTCAACATGGGAGAAGGAACTGTCTTGAGAGAAGGTTGCCCCTGTCAGAGCCTGCCTGCTCAGGAACAGGCCTACCTGCCTGCCTAAAACTGAGCTCAAAAGGCACAGAGGAGTTCACGCCTCTTTATTTCTTTTGAAATTTAGGGAGTCTAGAAAATATGAATTTTTAAATTAATACCTTTGTATCAATTCAGAAGGCACTGGTAGCAGGAATAGTTGGCCAAAGGCCAGAGAGGAAAAAAGGCAGAGGCAGTGTTATTTCTCATCACAGTATTTCTCATCCATTGTAGGGAGTAACCATCATTTGTTGTCTGTAAAAGAGGCCTCACTGCATTTCTTTCCTTCACAGAAGATGGATAAGGGGACAAACTCTTGGTCTAGGATCTGGCACAAAGAGAATAGGTGTCCTTGTCTCCAGCCAGGTGTCTCCAACTTCTGCCCTATTTGCACCTTGTGTTTGAATCAAAAATCACTACAAAACAAAACTCAGGGCTTCCATAGTAACTGGAGGGAAAACTTTTAATGCAAAAAGTGTAAGAGAGTGTTTTCATAAAGCTACCCACAAGATTTATAAAGAAATGCTGTGAGCTAGACTAAGTGTTTCGGTGCCACATCCTTCCTCCAACAATACCTAAGTTACAGCAGAACTACTCACCACTTCACTTCATTCTATAAATGTATTTTTAAAAATTTATTTTATACATTGGATAGGACAAACAGTGTTACCAGATGCTTCTGGATATAAAAAAGCAGAAAACTGGAGTTTTACTGAAATTAATCTCTCAGTCATAGAAATGTAATAAATGCTGAAGGAAATGATCTTCTTGTTCATATTTGTGTTTATTATTTTCCCAGGTTTAAAGATAGTGGACCAACCTCTAGAAAGTCAATTACAACAGCAAGTAACACTTAACTGGCATTCTGAGTTATTGGTCTCTCATTTGCCCAGCAGTGATAAGGCAACCCACAGCGGGGGGAAAAACGCCTTAACTTCCTCTCTGATATGTTTTAGTGGAGGAAAACTTAGCCAAAGTTAAACAAGAGCTCAAATACAGTATCTTGTATATATAAAAGTTCATGTGCTCTGAAATTTGGTGACATAATCCATGGCAAATAAAGGCCTTGAAGCCTT
Organism: Dicaeum eximium; assembly: GCA_013396995.1. Classification (NCBI taxonomy): domain Eukaryota; kingdom Metazoa; phylum Chordata; class Aves; order Passeriformes; family Dicaeidae; genus Dicaeum; species Dicaeum eximium. The sequence continues at coordinate 393,801 of VWZP01000141.1, read as the reverse complement.
CATCTGAGACAGATTGAGCTTTCTAGAGCAAATTAAGTTGCATGATTCCAGATCTTGAATAGTCCCGCTAAATGTCTCACACTGTGGCTCCAATCTTTCCACCAACTACCAGTGCAAGGAGTCCATAAAAGTGGAATATTCAAAATCCTTACTGGGCTAGTGCACCTCAGTCCTCCTCAGTGTCTCTGTCAAAACAGTTGTATCTAGAGGAAAATGATTTGCAACTACCTTGTTTCTTTATACAGAAGAAAGCTACATAGTATTGTCACACTTTTGCCTTTCTGGTATGGCACATCCCTCCCTTCTGCCGGGATCTGTAAAGTCCTTGGGAAATATGCAGTTCTTGTGTCCCAACACCAGTGTGGTAAGCAGATAAGGTGAAAATTAGAACAGCTGAGAAGCTGCTCTAGTTTGCTCTGCTCTGTAAGCAGATGCTGGCCAACTCCAGAGACACAGGTGTACCTAACTACAATTGTGCCTTCAGCAAGTTGCTCTTCTTGCACCAGGCTTCTTCTTTGCCCTCATACTTTCATGTTCAATGTTCAGCCTAGGTATTTCATTAATTTTCATTAAAATTTTATTAAGTCTCATGGTCAGTAATCAGTTTTCAGAACACTGTGAAGATCATGATTTCTTAGAAATTAGTATAAATGTGAATCAATGCAAAATATTTTCTCTTCATAGTGTCATTTAGGTTGGAAAATATATTTAAGACCATTGAGACCAATTGCAAACTGCACACTGCCAAGTACACCAAAAGAAACAATGGAATGACCAAACATCCTTCTCCAGTGTTCTCAATCATGCAGTTGGAGGTGACAATAGTGAAGATAGAAGTTACAATTATTAACATGCTTCCCTTCTGATAGTACAGGTATTTCATCATGGACCTACCCAAACTCTCAGTGTGTTGTTCCCACTCTGTCTGGAACAGACCTGGACAACAATTTGCAGATGTTGCATGACAACTAGTATGATCCATTTTGCACCCAAAGGGAAGTTACTTTCTCTCAAACTAATGTTTCTCTGTTCCTCAAGGGTATCAGCCTTGTCCCTCAGCTAATACGACTACAGTAGCAGATGCAGCAGCTCAACATTTCCCAAGAACTTCTTAAAAATCATCAGAACACAAAAACCAGAATTTTCGTCTGATGGAAAAATTGACATTTAAGCCCATCCCTGACACACTAATGTTGCTGTGAGGTTTCTTGGATAGATTTATTTTCTTCTGTATAATGATTAACAAATACATGAATAATTTATGTTTGTCTACAACACAGTGCTGGTAATACTACATAGCATCTTTACAAAATTTTTACTGTAATGTGATTCAATACAATGCACACTTGCCCAGATATAAAAATAAATGTTATATAATACACAGATCATAAAATCAGTACACTGTGTGTATCTAATACAGATGCACACCAAAGAAAGTAGCACAGAAGCTGCAATGCAACAACTGTCCTAAGAAGCAGAAAAAACTGAAGTCTTGCTTTTAGACAATTTAAAGGGGATCACTGTAACATGAGCTCTCCCCCACTGTTTTAATCAATCCCTTTCCAACAATAAGGAGAAACGAAATCTGAGTAGATATATGTGAAAAAAAATAACAGTTTACTAACAAGTAAAATTATAACAGGCAAAAAATAACAGTAATTAATCACTAGATACAAAACTGATAAATCTCATGAACTCCCTGAGAACAAAGAGAAACCCAAATGACAAAGTACCCCTTTCAAGACAGCATCCACCACAGGCAACTACATGGAGGGGGACAAAGCAAAAATGGCATCTGACCAAGGTGGCAGTTTGCCAGCAACCCTGCGGTTCGGGAGACAAAGGGGAAAGCAGGGCACTAAACCCTCCTGGGAAGGTAGGAGCTTACAGAGCAGTTCTAGTGGCATATGGGAATTGCCAGCACATGTGAGGCCAGCCCCACCACCCACTGTACTCCACCAGTGTTGGTGCTGCTATCCTCTGAGCCACCGGCGTGTTGTGGGTGGAGAGAAACAGTACCTGGAAGCGACATGGGCTGGCCCGGTGAGGAACCAGCTCAAGACTGCCCGTAGAGGTTTGCTAAGTTCACTCTGAAACAGTTTTTGATTGCAGAAATGCAGTTTTTCTGGGTGGCTAGCCTAGAACTCCTTCCCTCTCCCCCTGAAACAACCTCTGCCATAAGCAAAATGCCACCCCACAAAAGAGAACACAAAAGGGAAGCCTCTGCCCACACTGCCTCAGCTTTAAGGTGAGAGCCAAGAAGTGTGGCAAGAGATGAGAAAGCAAGCCAGGTGAAAAAGGGGACTCTGACTGTGTACTCCAACCTTCAAAAGTGTACCACACCTGCCTGCCCCATGATTCCGGCTCCAGGCGTGCCACCTTAAAGAGACATAACTACTTTGGGCATGGACTGCTATGAAATACAATAACATTTTTGATTACCCAACCTTCCACCCTAAACCCTGAGTAATTTGATCCTAAAATTGCTCTGTTTATATTGTGAGCATGAGTAGCAAGAAAGACAGCAAAACACTAAACCCAGCAATCCTGTTGGTTTGTTCCTGAATTAAAAAACAAAACAAAACAAAACAAAACAAAAAACAACAACAATAAACATAAACAAACAAACAAAGACAAGAAAACCCCCCACATTTTAAAAATTCCCAAAGAAAAATAAAATGTTCATCCACCAGACTGACAGAAACTGATAAAAACCCACTGAGAGTGGAAGATATTAAGATAAGGGGTGCAAAAGTGAGTATATTGCAACAACCTGTGGAGGGCCTTCCCATTAGAGAAATTTCAAAAGTAGCATTGGCCTGGCAGTTTCACCTTTAAAGTGCTATATGAACAGCAACAGATAGTTAAGATATCTTAACTATGTAAAGATATTTTAATGAAACATGTATCTCCAGTGTTTTTCAACAAGCCTAATGTTTGCATGATGTTAATGATTGCAAAACAAATTCTCCATTAATCAGAGGACTAAACAGGTATGTCCATCCATACCAATAAAAGCTTGTACCCATCATTATTAGATTAAATTCTGGCCCAATTATATTAGTATCACCCAGGAAAAACTTTCCTGATTTCACAATGGCAAGGGAGTGGAATCTCTGTCTTCTTAAAAGTATTCAACAAGAATTTCCATTGATTATTACAAGTAACTTATCCATTTACTTTAACTTGGATTTAATCTAAAAATTCAAATGGGATGTAAGCTTGCTTTGCTTCTAAGAGCTATATGGATATGTATAGGGGTATATATATATACACATACCCTAGTAGGATAAGCATTTGTAGCACAGCAGTCTGTTCAGAGAGTCCTCAAATTTTGTGTACCAAGGCTATTGGAAAAAGCCCTTTCAATTTGAGAAGCCTCACTTTTCCCTAAGACAACAAACATTAACATGAAACAGCACTCACCAAACAACTACAGCAACCCATCCTAAAATTCTTAGTCTTTCCTCAATATTTCTCCTTGCCTCAACAATTTTGCTTCTTGTGCTTGTGGACTGTTACATATATATCTTTGTGCAAAGTGAGAAATGACAAACGATTACAGAATTTGGAAACACTGGCTAGGTAAACAACCAAATTTTGCAAAGAAAGCCAAGGCTCCCAAGGGTGACATTCTGGGCTTGTAGGAAGGAAATGCAGCTAGCAAGCTGGGAAGCTGCAATCCTGGAGCCCAGGCTTTCCTGAGGTAAGGCTCCAAAACAAAAGTAGCGCAACATCTTGGGTGAATTCGTGCCAAAACCCAGCAAAAGAATGTAGAGTAGCTGGATATCAAAGGCAAGTTTCTTGGGCAGAAGAAAATACTGAAGACAAAATGCAAAACCAACTCAGGCAAGAATTGCAGGGCGTCTGTACATTTTAGAGGCATATATTGACAAATGGCAGATGACAACAGCTGTCTTTTGGCTGTACTTACTGGAACTACTAAGAGAGACAGGAAAGAAAGAAAAAAATGAAAGAGGATAAATTAAATCAGGCTCACCAATTGTAAAGTTATAGCCATCAATACTGAATGTAGCACCCCGGCATTTTTTAAACGCTTCCTTTCTGCTACTTGGGTCTGTCATGATCCTGCCAGCTTGTACTTTCAGCAGCTGGCTTTCTATCCCTTGGAAGCAGAGCACTGGAGCTCACTCTTAGCTGCCCTACAGTATCTGCCTGTGACAGCACACACACCAAGACTCACATCTTCCCACAGGGAGCCAGATCTGAGAGGCGTGCACCCAAGAATTTTCTCCTCCGCTAAACACTCTCATTGGCAGGTTACCTACATGCCTGCTCAGAGTTCAGCTGCTTAGAGGCTCCCCTAGCAAAGCTGGTAGTCAATTAGTGCGAGACTACCAAGTCAATAAGCCAGCTGTAGCTCCCAAATCTCTGTATAGGAGGTAGCAGACAATAAAACAGTTTGGTTTTCCTGTTATCTACCCACAGACACTCCCTGTATTCTGTGCTATGCTGCAACCAGTTTCCGTGGCTCCTCTTACTCATAGGGATTTCTAACTTGCAGCAAATTGTGCTTGGATTTCAGCTCTTCAAATAGAAGCAGTGTGTTTTAATAATTCAAGATAGAATGAATCAACCCAAATACATTACACCATCAATCATCTGCTACTTATGTAAACAGCAATTGTCTAGAAACTCAGCTGAGAGCACAGAAGTAGAGATTATCAGTAAAGAAGAACACTGGAAAACAACATGTAATTTAGCAGTAATGCTGATAAGCTGAGAAAACTGTTCATGCATTTGCACACATAAAACAGTCTTCCAGACTCTTCCTTCTCCTTGTTGTTTATCTACAGATGGTTTGTAAACTCATCTCTGTAGTTTTTTTACCTAGTAATGTTTAGAAATGTTGACTCAGAGCACGTGTAAGGAATCCATTGAAAAAGGCAGGCAAATCCTAAGAACAGACAAAATTTAGAGTCAAAGCTGGCAAAGTTTTCACAAGAAGGCCAGCTACAAGCCAAAGTTTTATGAGTAGGCATCTAGAAAACACTATCAACATCTTAGTGATTCCAGTACACATAAATCAGTGCAAACTTCTTTTTTTGTAATATATGTTAAAACTATAAATGTGCTATTGAAATGTTCCAATTTTTATGTTCCCAAGAAAAAACATAAATTCCACATAAATACATCAAGTTTTGCATTGGTCTGGATTGAAACCACTTGGAAACACTAAGTTTCAAGAAGACTACCATCAAAATAATAACCAGGGCACAGTTTACTGAAAGCTTGCTTAATGCACACCTAAAGGTCTACAAAATATCAGCAAGGTATAAGGTATAAACCTGAGCCCTACCTTGGTTTTTCAACAAAAGCTCAAGTCAGATAGGAATGCTGCATTTTTAAATCCCCTCTCTTCAAGGGATAGAAGAGAATCATGACTGAACTCCAGCAGTTAATTTCAATTCCACCAAGTTCTACCATAGTGGAGAGCCTCAGCCAAATAGAGCTTTTCTGGGTTAACTTTTTTTTTATTATTTATTTGTATGTTCAATAATATCAGACAAGTTCATTAAGAAAACAGCTTCCAGCAGTGAGGGTTTGTTGGGCTTTTTCAGTAAGTCATTGTTTTGAAACAAAAGCAATGCCTTGTTATTTTGGGTACTGTTTTCTAGCTATTGACTAGCTGAAGGGGATGGTAAACGGTAGCAGCAGGAAGCAGCAGCATGGCCACTGTGCAGTGCTTCACAAGACAATCCTGATGCTGTGCCACGTGAGGAGCACATCAGACAGATCTATGGGGCAAGACATACAACTAAGGACAAAACAATCCTAAAATGGCAAGCTTGGAAAACACTAGGTAAACATTACATGCTGTTTTCCATTACATAATACATAACTGTGGAAGAGCCTACACTGACAGACATCTGAGATTTATCAGTCAAGTCTACTGGACCCTAGGCCATTGAAATGAACTATGTTTTACCTATTGTAAAGCAGTTGAGCATTTGGAGGAAATTACTGAAGAATTGGTTCAGTTTTCTGTTTCTTATTAACTGTGAGGTTAGTTATATGAAAAACAAAACAAAAACCCAGCCCAAAACCAACCATGAGATAGTCTCCAAAATCAAGAGCTTCTTTAAACATGAAGAGAGGAGGATGAGATAGATGTGTAGGTTGCCCTGTCCATTTTTTCTTTTTCACTACTAGACTAATTACTGTACTTGCTGTAGTTTGGGTCCCTGTCTCAACTAGAGTCCTCTGAGAGTGCTGAATTGTGCCCAGTAGGCACTGTGGGCTGGCTCCAGTACAGGGTGAGAAGCTGCTGATTTTCATGGCAGTTGGCAAGGCATCTTTCTATCAGGGGATGTATCTGTTTGCCAGGGTTGATCACCTGTTCAGATGTAAAGTCACAGATAAAAGGAGAGCTTTTCACTTTTTTGTCCAATGTTTAAACAGTTTTGGATTACTTAATAGTTTAGCATAATAGAGGTAACTTTAGTCTTAGAGAATAAAAACAAGAAAGTATTCTCCATTTACACGAAATCCAGGAAGGAGAGACAAAATAAATATGCATTTAAAAGTCTCTCAAATAATACAGAGGCTCAGCAACATCCTTCTAATGAAAAAGACCTTCTAATAAAATAGAAAAAATACCTAATCATTGAAGAAGTAGTAAGATAAAGACTTATTTTAAGTTAGTAAACAAACAGTAAAACTCCATAAATGTTTATATCTATCGCCCATAGTGTGACACATTTATTTCATTTATATTCACCAACACACAATCATAAAGCCAGATTTTGCCTGTTTGAGAAGAACAGATTACAGCAAACCATACCTAACCATATTTAACCAGAATTTAACAAAATACATTGTCCTTAGATGCCCTGAGAGAGTTCAGTACTCAACCATCTTTTTGCTGTTGTTGCTTTGGATACACAAACTGCTTTGAATCAATTTGTTAATTAAGGATGTGAACTTGGAAGACTCTTTGCATTCTGGCTTCAATCCAGCAAAGCACTTAATGCACCTGAGCTCTTTAAGCACTAAAATGGTTTCAATAAAATATGACAGCTTATGATTTTAGAGTTCAATCGCATGCCTAAATCTTGCTGGATTACAGCCAGAGCATTCAATACCTTGCAAGAATAGACTCCAAGCAAGAATTATCATTATGAAATTAAGTAGGATAAATATGATACTTTTTAAACTAAGTTTTTGTAACAGAAAAAAAAAGCATTAAGTGTTTGCTTCTTAATTCACAGAAGATTTTTACCTGATTAAAAACTTTAATACCTGATGGTTCATCTAATGCATAAAATCGGCTTCATGGGGTCCAACACCATATGATGTAAATAAACTAAGTTAACCATACATGTTATTGCCCCATGACCCACATAAAAGCACACAGCATTAACAGGAACACACACTGGTTTGGTTCTGCAGAGTAAATTTGCAGTCTACAGATTCACAGTATGTTAAAGGACTACTGAGTTTACCAACAAATTTTATAAATTAAAAGATTCATTGCAAATTATCTGCAGATTTTAATGTGAAACAGAACCTTTCTCCAATACCCTTGTCTTCAGATTGTTTGACCCTTATCCCTTACAGCTGAAGCTGAACAAAAATGATCCGTTGTTATCAACACAGGAGATCAAGTGTAAGTATGGGGGCTTTTTGCTAAATAGAATTACAGGGTAACCATGGCAATGGGGGAAGTAAAAACCTCGCAGTAGTAAGTAACTATAACTGAAGCTCTTAGACCACTCTGCACAAGAGCAACCAGGTTGGGTTCTACATTGCTCACACTCCCCATTTCTTGGAGCCCAGGGCTGATGTTGCCTTCTCTACCCAGGAGACATAGCCTCACTCTGCCCAGAGGCTTTCACTGGTACAAAAGATAATGAGTAACCAGCTGGAGGAGTTCGGGCACTACTGGGAATGAAGCTCAGGCATGCCACCTGCTGAATTTTCCATTATGAACAGCCAATCCGCCCTTCACAGGCAACAGCCCTTGCTTCCCACCTAGGGTGGGGCATAAAGGTATAAAGATGCAGCATTCAGGCCCCTGGGATTTCTCCTCAGTTGAGCTGGACATACATTCTAAAAGCAGAGTCAGTGGAAGAAGGAATTAGGATTTCATCACATTTGTCACGCCAACATAGCAAATCCCCTTACCACACTCCATGCTCATGGCCAAATAAAGAATATCCACTTCCCAGCCTCTTTTCTTCCTCACTCCTTTAAATAATGACTGAATTGGCCAGAAAAGCTTTTTGAGTCCAATTATACTCTGCTTTGAACCATGTAATTGACCTTCTGAAAGTATTACTGTTCTGCTAGAAAGCATTCCAAATGAAGTGGCACAAGTGAAAGTGCATCTGCTCACAAGAGGAAAAATTCAAGCCAGCAGAGACTTTGAGAGTCTACTCTGACATCTAGCCTTTACCTATACAACAGAGACAGCAATGCTTTCCTAGTGAGAAAGGATGTGTGTTTGGAATGCAATCCAGGATACTAGCCAGTAATATAAATTTTTTAAAAGGTATTTATAGACAAAGAAGATAATTTTTCATTTCTCTCTTAATCTCTACCAAAACAGATTTCAAACAGAGTTCTCCTACTCTTGCATTTTTTAAAGTTCAATGTTCTCTGAAGAACAGAGAAAGAAGAAGAGCACAGAAAATCCTGACATATGGGAAAAATCAAGAACATAATAGGAAGTGTCCCATCTAACTTCTTCCTCTCTCTCTATCTTGCCTAAAACTAAATAAAACCAGGAGAATAGTATCTACCAATTAAACTCAATAGGCTGAACCTACTCACAAGGGAGCAGTCATAGTTTAAGCAAACAAACCTTGTTTAACACTCTGGAGGTCCATTAGCAAAAGGCTGCATTCAAGTTTTACCCTTGTTGTTTAATCACCACAAACTGAAACACCTTTGCCTGTTCTAAGAAAGGAATTCAGACAGATCAAACTGGAGTTTACTAATTAATTTACAGATGGGGATTATGGCGGTGTACAAAGTTGTTGCCTGAAGCCAGATAAGGAATCATCTGCCTTTGCTCAGTCTCACAGAGGATAGAGCCTGAGCACTCAGCTCTGCTGACCTCTTACTCCTCCTCAGGACCACTTGGGATTAATTCAGGAAGCCTGAATGATTCCTGGGATGTGTCCAAACACCTTTTAAATACCCAGCCTCATCCACACAAAATAACTTCATCTGTTTCTCTGCTCCCACATTGTCCATAACTCTCCTCCGTGGACTCTGCCCAGTTTGTAGCCAGTTCTCGCATCCCAGACATGGCGAGGCTTAGGCCCTAATGGCATGCAGACCCAGACCCAGCTCGTGGCCACTGATCTGCCATGTGCCAGCACTGCTCCCTTCACTGGCTTCACCCCCAAGAAGTGGCCAAACCACATGCTGCCCCTTGTCTGTTAAGCAATTCTCTCTAGAGCACCAGGAGTCTGCCCACAAGCTTCTTATACATTGCTATTCCAAAAAAGGTGCATAACAAGGGAAGACAATGAAGGACATAAGACACAGACAAGGCTGCATAGAGAAACTTTAGAAGTTCTATGCTGTTCTGTTTCCTGCCATGTTTTTATTGCTTCTCAGTGCTGAAGAATCTTCCTGTAATCCTTCTACTACTTCATTTTGTACAAGAGTAAAAGAGAAAAAGTACTTGCAAATAGTACAATTCAGAGCACCAGGTATTCTGCAAGTTCTGATGTCTGCATTAATGATTAGTGTATTCAGGTAACAGACTACAATATTTTTGCTTTCTGAGAAAAAATTATATTTAAAGGATATTTAATACATCAGAAAGTCTTTCCTGTTTATGTGTACCAATAGGAATAAAAACAGTTGAACAACAGGTGTTAGGAGAAGAATTAATTATTTACTTGGTTTATTAATTCAATTAGCAGTATTTTCAAAGAGAGGAGCTAACTACAGTGAATGACTGGGAGATGGCAAAAAACAAGCAAAATGGTAGTTTAAATCATTCCTATGATATCTTCTATTTAAGTTGCTTGTGAGACATGAGTGACAAACTGATAAGAGATCTCTACCAGTTCCTACCTGGTCTGTGAGCTGCTTCCAAACAAAAACCATGCTGTGAAGATTAGTGTACTGGGACAAGAATTGTAGTTGACCAGGATTTTATTTAAAAGATTAAAGACCACTCTTTCACAAGACTGTCAATAGAGACAGTACAATTGCTGAAATTGCTTAAGGGAAAGTCTCAAGAAAATGTAGTGTCAGTAGAATAAAAAATCATGTATTAAATCAGAAGATATTTTTGAACAGAAAGCTACTTTCTGTTTAATAAAAGTCTATGTCTATAATTCCTGTGCATTTCAAACAGAAAGCTTGTGTGAAGCTATGTTCTTCCCAGATAATCATTTCCAAACCAAGGAAGAGCCATTGTGTACTAAAAGAAGGCATAGCTTCTATATATACAAGTTAACATTCTACTCCTGAGAGTTATTAACAAAGAAACCCAGGCTATTTATTACGTGATGGTGCTGTCCCTGCCGTGCACCTTTGCGCCTGGCTCACAGATAATTTTCACATAGCTGTGATCCAGAATGTGGGCAGATATAAACCCAACAGTTTCCTCTTGCCTTCTTGACTTTTTAAATTCTTATTTTGTGATTATTGAGTCAATTTTTCCATAGTATCTGAAATAATTTACCATGCAGTTTTGAACACAGCACTTATATCTATAATTTACTCTCAGAAGAGAGCAAGGTCAGCGAACTCTCGCAAACTCTCTCTCCCCACCTCCCTCCTGGCACATTTCTCTGTTCAAGCCCTGCTGGAAACCCTTCAGTTTAGATTCAGGCTGCAAGAGTGACTGAAGGCCATAGTACGTAGAGCTGAGAAGGGAAGTGCATAGCACCAGTCTCTTCTAGGACTGGCGGCGGTGCCATCTGAGAATGCTCTTCCTTGCTCAAGCCCTACCTTGCAGCCAATGTACTGCGTCACTCAGCCCAGAAATGTGCGCCTTCCCTCAAGCTCTAGGTACCAGTGGGGTGTCTCACTCTCACAGATCCCCAAAAGCTTGAAACATCCAACAGCTGCTTCCATACAACAAGTCCTATGGACTCTGCCAGGCGTACAGGTGATTCCGCCTTCCCTTCTGCACCACATGTGCTCTCAATGTCGCAAAGTCCACAGTAAAACTGCACAGCCTTTCCGCTTCGAAAATCTAAATGCACCAAGACAGAAAGCTTTTGCTAACCTAGCCCCTTGCCTTTTCCTCACAGCCTTTCATCTTCGGAGCAAGCATTGAAGCCATGCACTCGGCTAGGCCCAGCCAAGTTCATTGTCGTACTCTCAAGGGTCCGATACATGCACCTCCTTCAGGCACAGAAAAATGTGTCAGGATGGACAAATTGCTTCTGTCAAAACACACTGGTGCTCTGCGCTTTCCTTCTCACCTCTTCATACCATCCCATTCTCTGTCGAGCTTGCCGGCACAATCAACACTAAAAAGTTTCTGGCTACATCTCGTGCGGATAAATGTGCCAGGTGAAAAAGTTTGCTTGATCTTGCCTCTTATGTTTGGAAACATCCATTTTGCTCCATCCTGCAAACATCACTCACATCGCCCACTGCCCCACCCCAAAACCCCCAACTTCCCTGTGGCCCCCTTCTATGGGGCCTGCCCTTCCCCGTGGTGCTCCATGAGAGCTGCTCAGAGATGTACCGAGTGCACTCAGTCTTGAAGAGAGTCCGATGCACTTCTTGCACAGAAAAATGTCCTAGTCCTTCTGTCTTTCAGCTTTCCAGAAAATCCTTTTTAAATTGATGGACATTTGGGACTCAGAGAGATTTAAATTTTGTCCTTAAAAGATCCTACTTTCAGGTGAGATTTAATTTGCAGTGCAGCATGCAACTTTACATTTGCAGTTTTACATTGTGGAGGGTTTAAGGAAAAATAAGTGCTACTTTTTTTTCATGTCTATGAACTTGGAAATTGTAAGCTAGTGAGGGCTCCATATTCAGACACTTTTTTTTTTGAAAGACCTGGACTTAGGTTCTTTACATTTAGTTGTTTGCTGGTAAGTAGGGTACATTTTGTTTATTAAGTCCATCTAGTTGAGTTGTTCATCATCAGCACTAGATAGCGCTGTGTAAACACATAATCCCCCAATGTGCAGCTCCAAAAATGAAAACGTCTAGTCACTCAAATGACATGCATATATGTTTTTCTGACCTTCCTGGTCCATGTGCAGAGTTTTAAGTGCAGCACACTCAAAGAGCCAGTTATATGTGCTAAAGGTGTAATTTAACTCTTGGAGAGACCAGCAACCAAAATGCAAGTATCTGACAAAAATATAACTCATGCAAGTGCCAGGTTAGAAAGCTGTTGCTGGCTCCACCCTTGACTGCATCTATTGAATTACAGCACACAGTCTTTTATATTCATTTTCTTTCTGAGGTCTATGACGTACATAATCCTTGAGTCTCACAGAGTCAGGATGCAGGGTTTCCAGTGGAACCACCATGAGAATGTGTGAAGTTTGCTACAGAGATCACTTTTGAGCGGAGAAATGTTTTGAGAGAAGAAAAATCCCAGGAATTTCCACTGTAGGCTACATACCCACTTTGTTGTATCCTTTTACTGCGGTATCAAGGCTGGACAGAGCATTCTTTCCTGGCCACCTTCATGTAGCAATCCTTGAATGTATCTCTCACCTGCCTTGCCTTGCCTTGTCTTGCCTTGCCTTGGCAACAGTTCCCTTGCTCTGTTAACCCTCCCTAGGCTTGCATTCCTTTGCATGCCCATGCCCCACACTGGACCTGCCAGGCTTTCCTCCAGGGCCTTGCTTTGCCTAGCCCTTCCTGTCTCTGCCTGGCCTTCCCATCACTGTGCTTATCTTCCTATATCCAGCTTTGCCTCTAAGTTCTGGGCCTTCTGTCACCTACCACTCCATTTGCTTTCCCCTCACTGCTCTGGCCTTGCCTACCTCTCACTTTACTTGCCCACACTGCCTTGCCTGCATGGAAGGCAAGGCAGAGAGATGTAGGCAAAGCAAAGCAAAGCAAAGCAAGGAAGTCATAGGCAAGGCAGACATAGACAAAGAAAACAAAGCAAGGTTAGGCTAGGAAAGAAGAGGCATGGTACTGAAGGCAAGGCCAAGTGACTCAGAGTGCCTTTCCTTGGGACACAAAGGACATGTTGATGGAGCAGAGTTGATGGAGCAGATGTTAAGGTACCATGAGGAGGTATAGTCCAGCAAGACATTTCTGTCCTGGCCCCCTCTGTGTAGGAATAATTTCATTGTTGGCTGTGCACTTATAGGCTGCAAAAGAAAAGGCAATTGCAGCACAGCCTCTTCCTTTTAGAACCTTTTCTGTGCCATCAGCTGCTCAACATGTAACTCTCACCCACTGAATATCCCTGGAGATATGCACTTTCCTTCAAGGTCCATGTACCATCTTGCACTCCAAATCTTACAGATCACAAACCCCTTCAGAACATCCAGCAGCAGCTCTCAAAGAAAAAGTCCTACAACTAAAAGCCAGTGCTGGCCATAATAGTCCCTTTGTAGTCTGTAAACTAGATGAAACACATCGCATGTTCCTTCTTAGCTATTATATAGCATCAGCACATTCTCTCAAAGTGGCAGAGTCTGTTGTTACAGTGAAGCATTTCCAGCTGCAGTTCTGACTGACAGATGTGCCAGGACAGAAGGCATTTTCTGACCTACCCTCTGTGCAACCTGACATTTTGACAGCAATCATTTTTACACACTTTTTTGACATTCAGTGTCACAGTATCCAAGCAGTTAGAGATCACACAAATGGAAGTATCTGGACAGAAGATGTTCTTAAAGTACCTCCTTCTCTTAACAGCCTTTAAATTGTGCACAACGCCCTGCTGCTCTGTATCTTCTTTCCCAGATATACCTGCCGTCACCTTTGTCACTCTCACGTCTTCATTGCAAACATCCAGCAGCTGCTCTCATAGCAGAAGGCTTTAGAAGTAAAAGCCAGTGCAGGGCTGCACCTTCCATGCCCCACGTAAGCCACATCAAACTCACGGGTGCACTCTGTCTTTCCCTTCTCCGCTGAACCTACCATTGTGTTCTCTGGATCTCAGAGCCCAAAGGTAGGCACAATTGTTTCCACAGAGGGGCTGGTAGAGGAATAAGTAGCAGTACAAGTAGCTCTCGCTGAACTTTAATCCTTAGGATTGCCAACATGAATTTGATTGGTAGGCCAGTGGCAGCCACACTCCTTTTGCAGCCAGTACGCTGCGCCCACCAGTGCACTGCTTCATTCTTTGCCTCTTGTAATTTGTCACGCTTTTACTCTCCTGGAGCCAAATAGGCGTCTGCTTCTCGCTATGAGCACTGTGCTGGCAGCGAAGTGCTCCAGCGCACTGCTTCTGCCAAAACATGCTTTGGGCATGCGCTTACCTTCTCAGTGCTATGTAGCCCCATATTCAACATCTCTTGTCATCTGACTCATACCAAAAAGCTTTTCGGCTAGGTCTCACACAGAGAAAATGTGCCAGGTCAACAAGCTTGCCCAGAGTGTACCCCTGAATCTTGTCAATATTTGTATTTGCACCACATTCAAGGGGCAGTCCTCTTTCCTATACAACCTGCGAACAGCTGTCAGACTGCAGTGTTCTCTGTATGCTCCTTCCAGCTCAAAGTACCAGCACAGACATGACAACCTCGCAAGGACTAAAGACCCTGAAAGAGGTCAGAGCGCATGCATGCAGCAGCCACGTGGAAAAGCAGCAAAGCCATTTTCTGGCTTCCATACTGTGCAGATCACAGAAGGCAAAAAATGAAGCAGCGGAGCCCTGGGCTTGTGTGCGCAGTGTACCGAATTGCAAACCTTCAGCAAAAGCTCATCTACAATCAGAGTCAGCAAACAATATGCCTGCTGCTCGTTGCTATTAGACTTCATCCCTAAACATGGAGATAAGCGCTTTCTTCCACCTTCACTATTGCAAAGTCCTTGCAGCTGGACATCACCGAGAAGCATGCGCCAAAACAGAAGGCATTCTTGAAATGCCCCTACTCCAAGCAGCCTTGAAACTGCACACAACACACGGCGGCGCTCTACTCTCTACATCTCAAGTAGATGTGCTATCCCATTTTTCACTCTCACCACTCCTTTGCTGACTTTCAGCATCTGTCCCCACAGAAAAAAGCTGTAGAAGTAAAAGCCAGCCATGGGCTGTGCCTTCCCTCTTCTGCAAGAAATATGCTTCAAACGCACTGGTGCACTTTGTACTACCCTACTCTGCTGCATCTATCAAAGGGTTCTCTGCATCTCAGAGCCTAAAGGGAAGTGCATTAGTTTCCACTGAGGGCTAGAAGAGGACTAGGTAGAAGCACAAGAAACTTGTCCATGATCTTCCCCCATACTAATGTTAATGTGAATTTGGCAGGCAGGCAAGTGGCATGCACACTCCTCTAGCAATCTGAACGCTGTGCACACAAGGTTGGTGCTTTGCAGCTTCGTTCCTTGCCTCTTGGAGGCTGTCATGCTTTCGTTCTCCTGGAGGCTACTGGCCATCTCCTTCTTGCACAGAACACTGTCAGCTGTGATGCACTGAAAGACACCTAGACCATGCACTAACGATCTTAGCGCTACGTATCCCTACAATCTGCCTCTCTTGGCATCTAAATCTAGATAGAAAGCATGTCAACTATGTCTCGCACAGAGAAAATGCGCCACAACAGCACAATTGTATGTAGCTTTCCCCTGGAATTTGTGGAAACTTGTATTTGCACTACATTCAAGCAGCAGTCCTCTTTCTTATACAACCTGCAAAGCGCCGTCAAGAATGCGGTGCTCACTGCATGGTCTCTCTCTGTTTGAAGTACCAGTGTGCACATTACAAGCTTGCAAGGACAAAAAAATCCCAAGAGATAGCACAGTGCAGGCGTGCAGCATAGATGGTGAGAAGCAGCAAAGCTTAACGCCTTCGCTGAGCTTCAGTTCTCAGTGCAGATGACAGAAGTCAAAGAATGAAGCAGCAGTGCACTGGGGTTTTGTGCACAGTGTACCTAATTGCAATAATCCAGCAACAGCTTGTCCACAGAGTCGGGTGAGAATACACTTGTAGCCATGGGACTTCATCTTCATCACTGTTTACACCTTCACTGCTGCAAGGGCTTTGCAGTTATAGATCACCAAGAAACACATGTGCATACAGAAGGTGTTCTCATGCCCCCTTCTCATCGTCCAGATTGTGGTGCTCTGTTGAAAGTCTTGGCTAGAGAATGACTAATCCAGCAAAAGTGCTTCTCTTCTGGCTTCTTTCTCTATGCAACAGCTACACAGAGAGCTACATGGACAGCTACATGGTTTGGAGTCTGGAAAATGAAAAAAAGTCAACTGCACTTCCAGCTGGGGAAAAACCTTGCACAGCACGCAGTGCTTGTGTGCAGTATACTCACTGAAAAGAGGCAAAGCTGAATGCCAGTGGTGGGCTTCACTTCTGTCTGGATCACATGAGCCGAAGAATGAAGCAGCAGAGCAGAGGGCTTGTGTGAGCAGTGTAGTGAATTGCACAAGTCCAGCAACAGCTCATTCACAATCAGAGTCAACTGAGAATACTCTTGCAGCTGTGGGATGCCATCACAGAACATGGAGATAAACACTTGATTACACCTTCAGTGCTGCAGAATTCTGCAGAACACAAGGTGTCCTTAAAGTCATCCTTCTCCAAGGAGCTTCGAAACAGTGAAAAACTTGCGGTGGCTCTGTGATCTGCATCGGTGCTACACACATGTATTGTCACATCTCTCCGGACCTTTTGTCCTTGCAAGGCTGTAATGTGCACACTGGTACTTGGAGCTGAGAAGGAGTGTGCAGAGACTGACACTTGATTTGAGTGCAAATACAAGTTTCAGGGGAAAGCTCTGGGCAAGTCTCTTCTCCTATCACAGTTTCTCCTTGTGAGATGTAGTCAAAAAGCTTCTCGGTAAGATTCAGGCATGATGGGGCACAGAATACGGGGCTACGTAGCGCTGAGAAGGTAAGTGCCTGGCCTGAGTGCCTTTCAGCAGAAGCAGTGCGCCGGAGCACTTCATTGATGTCACAGTGATCTATGAAAGAATTAGATAACGATTTGTCTCCAGGAGAATGAAAGCATGACAGCTTACAAGAGATGAAGGAGGAAGCCGCAAAGCACTGGGCTTGTGTGCGCAGCGCTCAGATTGCTAGAGGAGAGCGCATGTCACTTGCCTGCCTGCCGAATTCACGTTAGCAATCATACGGACGAAGTCAATGGGCAACTTTCTTGTGCTTCTACCTAGTCCTCTTCTAGCCCTCAGTGGAAACTAATGCACTTCCCTTTAGGCTCTGAGATGCAGAGAACCCTTTGATAGATGCAGCAGAGTAGGGTAGTACAAAGTGCATGGGTGAGTTTGATGTGGATTACTTGTGGAAGAGGGAAGGCACAGCCCATGGCTGGCTTTTACTTCTACAGCTTTTTTCTGTGGGAGCAGCTGCTGAAAGTCAGCAAGGGAGTGGTGAGAGTGAAAAATGGGATGGCACATCTATCTGTGGAGATTGCCAAGCAGCAGAGTGTTGTGCACTCTTCCAAATCTGCTTGGAGAAGGAACACCTTGCATTCTGCAGAAATGTGCCACAATGAATGTATAAGAAAGTGCTGCAAGTTTTGTGATGAGGTCCCACAGCTACATGTTATATTTTCAAGAAGCAAGACCATATCCAGCTGACACTGATTTTGAATGAGCCGGATTTTTGGGATTCCGTACACTGCGCAAAAAAGCCTGGTGCTCTTCCACTTCTTTCTTCACTTTCTGTGATCTGCACTGAACTGAAGCTCAGTGAAGGCATTCAGCTTTGCCGCTTTTCAGCCTCTGTGCTACTCGCATGCACTGTCACATCTCTTTGGATCTTCTGTCCTTGCAAGGCTGTGATGTGCGCACTGGTATGTCGAGCTAAGAAGGACCGTGCAGGGAGCACTGGTATCTGACAGGACTTTTTAGATTGTATGGGAAAGAGGACTGCCCCTTGAATGTGGTAAAAATACAAGTTTCCACCAGTTTCAGGGGTACGCACTGGGCAAGCTTGTTGTCCTGGTACATTTTCTCTGCGTGAGATCTAACTGAAAAGCTTTCCATTTAGATTCAGATGACAAGAAAGGCAGAATACAGGACTGCATAGCAATGAGAAGGAAAATGCCCAGCCCAAGTGTCTTTCGGCAGAAGTAGTGCACTGGAACCCTTCACTGCCAGCACAGCATTCACAGAGAGAAGCAGACATCTGTTCGCCTCCGGGCGAGTAACAGCGCAACAAATTACAAGAGCCAAAGAATGAAGCCACACAGCACCAGGCTGGTGGGCACAGCGTACTGGCTGTAAAAGGAGTGCGGCTGCTGCTGGCCTACCAAACAAATTCATGTTGGCAATCCTAAGGATTAAAGTTCAGTGAGAGCTACTTGTGCTGCTACCTATGCCTCTTCTAACCCCTCTGTGGAAGCAACTGTGCCTACCTTTGGGCTCTGAGATCCCGAGAACAAAATGGTAGGTGCAACGGAGAAGAGAAGGACAGAGTGCACCGGTGAGTTTGATGTGGTGTATGTGAGGTGCCTGGAAGGTGCAGCCCTGCACTGGCTTTTACTTCTAGAGCCTTCTGCTATGAGACCAACTGCTGGACATTTGCGACAAAGATGTAAGAGTGAAAAAAGTGATGGCAAGTCTATGTCGGAAAGAGGACACAGAGCAGCAGGGCGTTGTGCACTATTTAAAAGCTGTTAAGAAAAGGAAGTAGTTTAGGAACAGCTTCTGTCTTGACGTTTCCATCTGTGTGATCTCTAGCAGCTTGGACATGACAACAATGAAAGTGTGTGAAAACACTTGTGCTGTGAATGTCAGGCTGCATAGAAAAGAGGGTGGGTTGGCAAATGCCTTCTGTCCTGGTACATCTGTCAGTCAGAACTGCAGCTGGAAATGCTTCACTGTAACAATAGACTCTGCCACTTTGAAAGAATGTGCTGATGCTATATATGTACTTGAGAAGGAACGTGTGACTCCCTAGTGTGTTTTGTTTACAGACTGCAAAGGGACTATTATGCACTGGCTTTTTCTTGTAGGACTTTTTCTTTGAGAGCAGCTGCTGGACGTTTTGAATCTGCAAGAGTTGGAGTGCAAGAGGGTACATAGACCTTGAGGGAAAGTGCATATCTCGAGGGAGCTGGATGCAGTTCAGTGGGTGTGAGTTACATGTTGAGCAGCTGATGGCACAGAAAAGGCTGCAAAAGGAAGAGGCCATGCTGCAATTGCCTTTTCTTTTGCAGCCTATAAGCTGCACAGCCAACAATGAAATTATTCCTATTCCTTCCCCACTACATGCAGGATCACATTCTGTCAGTGCCCAAGAGCCAGGATCCACACCGGAGCTCTTGCCCACACTGCTCTCACACGAGTAGGGCTGGGCCAGAAAAGCACTTGGCTTTTTCCTGGGCACTGTCAGAGCTCATCCAAATAACCACACGATGGCGATGGCGACTCACAAAAGAACGACACGCACCGAGCTCAGCTCGAAACCACCCCCAGGACGCAGCCAAGTCGGAAACGTCTCGGCTCTCAAATCAACAGGGTCAGGACAAAAAGATTTCACTGATCTTCCCCTTCCAAGTGTTTACACTTCTTTGCATCGCACTCAAAAGGCAACACGAACCCCTCTGCCCTAACAAACTTTTTCACTCTTGTAGAGTCTGGTAACAAACTTGAAAACATCTGCCAAAACCAGAACTCGCAAAACTGTCAGTGGAGAAAGCTCTTTGCTGCCTACAATTTCAACTGCACCCATCGAGCTACAAACACACACCCTGCTATTGACACTTTCCTTCTCATCTCTAGGTACCATCCTAAGCCTTCTGTCTCACAGAGTCACGATGCAAACAGAATGGATCCACACCAGAGACTGCTCACACACTAAAGTTACAAGGACAAAAACTCCACAGCTTGGCTGCTGCATTCCCACTGACAGTTCAACAGCTCTAACCCAGGGAACTGCCTATTTGGAAAAGCCTTTAAATTCACTGAGACCACCCAAAGTGCCCATCCAAACTTGCTTTCTTTGCCAAAGAGAGGAACTAGAAGCCCATCTCAAAAGAAATGGCATCCCCCTCTCCAAAATCCAAAACATCCAGGCACTGATCCCATACAAATGTGTCAGAACACTGGTACTGGGCATTACCTGCCTGGGGCACTTGATCAGCTGCTCACCAAGACTCTGCACAGCTGCTTACATTACCAAAATAAGTCTGCTGGCAGAATTTCAAGAAGGCTACTTCTGAGAAGTGGAAAATAGAAGTGCCCAAATTGAATCTTGCAGGGGGGAGACTGCCTTTCAAAGGTGGATACCAGCTCCATGATTGTATTAATTGAATCAGTGCTTCCAAAGCAAACATGCCAGGACAGAAAGTTGCTGCCACCCTTGAGCTGCACGATGCAGCTTCTTCCCTGCACATGAAACACTGGGGCTACATGTTTTCATTCCCATGAGGAAGCATTGCCATTCTCCTTCAGGAACTTACCAAGCAAAAGTTGCATACCACATCCAGTACTGGCTATGTCCAACAATGGCTCCTACACAGAAGGAGCCAGGACAGAAATGTCTTGCTGGACTATACCTCACCCACAGTACCTTAACATCTGCCCTACCAACATTGCCACCATATCTTTTACTTCCCAAGGAACAGCACTCTGAGGCACTTGGCCTTGCCTTGCCTTCGGTACTGTGCCTAATTTTCCTAGCCTTCTCTTGTTTTGTTTGCCTTGCCTATGTCTGCCTTGCCTAGCCCTACAGTTTCCTTGCTTTGCTTTGCCTTGCCTACTGCTCTTTGTCTTGCCTTCCATGCAGGCAAGGCCATGCAGAACAAGTGTAGGAAATTGTAGGCAAGTCAAGGGAGAGGTTGGCAAGGCTGGAGCCATGAGAGGAAAGCAAATGGAGGGGTAGGTGAGAGTAGGCCGAGAAGTTAGAGGCAAGGCTGGGCATGGGAAGGTAAATCCAGTAATGGCTAGGTCAGGCAGAAACAGGAAGAGCTAGGCAAGGCAAGGCCCTGGAGAAGAGAAATACGCAGGTCAAGTGTGGACATGGGCAGGCGAGGGAATGCCAGCCTAGGTAGGGTTAGCAGGTCAAGGCGAGGAAACTGCTAGGTCACCAAAGCAAGGCAAAGGATGTGAGAGGTACATTCAAGGATTGCTGGTACTCAAAAGTGGCGAGAACAGACGTCTCTGTCCAGCCTTGATTTCAAGTTGGCTGTCTCTAATCTGCACCTACAACTCTTGGGCTCCCTGCTTTCCTTCATATGCAAAAGAAGTGTCTTTCTAGTCCTGGAGCTCAAGGGTGAGATGTGAATTTCCTGTGTAAATTCAAGTCATGCAATGATTGGTGCCAGAACAAAACTGCCCAGACAGACAAGTGTGGCAGCATGCAGCCTCCCCTGGACTTCCTCTCATGTGGTCCTGAAACACTGGGGATACATGAGAGCAAATGCTCCAAATCCCCAGTTTTCCCAGGAATGTAGATGCACATGAATTCACATCCCACAGGAGAGCAGAGGTGAGCCCTAGCCTTTTTTATTAATTCAGCCATCAGCTCCTGCAGTGTTTTAATCATCTTGGAAGGTTGGTTGTGTGAGAAGACTCACTTGATGATGAGGAGTGGGTTTCTCAGAGTCTCATCCCGTTGGAAAATTAGTGCATAAAAGCGGGGTGACTTACCCAGGATGGTAAGTTGAAAGGGCAGTCTGGGCTCATACCAGTGGGCTTGCTGCAAGGACAGGGCCTCTTGAACCTTGGTGGTGGAATCCCAGGCTCCAGTGTGAGGGTGCATGGTGAATCCAGGTCCTCACTGCCGCAGAGCAGGTTGGAGATTGGCATGAGGACCTCTGTCGTTATCCTCAGCAGGGCATGTACCCAGTGGATGGACCCACAGAGCTGGTGGAGATCCCGCAGCATCTTCGGGTTTCCTGGATGGTCAGTTCCTGGGGCACAATGGTCCACTCATAAATCTGGAGTCCCAGGTAGGTCCAGGGGTAGGTGTGTTGAATCTTGTCGTAGCAGATTTTGAGCCCAGCTTCTTCTATGGTTTTGATGGTTTTCTGTACAGTCACTTTCAGGTATGTTTCTTCTTGTGCATAAATTAAGATGTCATCCGTGTAATGTAGGATAATCGACTCCGGGAACTGGCTCCTTACCGGCGATAGGATGTGGGCTATGTACCACTGGCACAAGCCAGTGGTACCTTTTTAGAGGGGCCTGTCTGGGAAGGGAAACGCAAATCTTGGAGCGTCCTGGGGATGGAGGGGGATGTTAAAAAAGCAATCACGGCAAGTTCCAGTCCCAGGGTAGCATTGAGGGTGAGGGCATGCCGGGTTGCAGGGAACCCATATCTTCTATAATTTCATTAATCTTTCTAAGGTTGTGGAGGAGCCTCCACCTATCTTTGCCAGGTTTCTTGAGAACAAAGATAGGAGATTTCCAAGGGCTGTTGGTTTCAATGATGTAGCCCTTGGCAAGCAAGGCCCATGAGGGCCTCTAGTGCGCGTAGCTTTGTGTTGGAGAAGGGGCACTGGTCAACCCACACTGGATGGTGTTGTTTCCAGGTAAGTTGAGGGGTGGTAGGTTTTGTGCACTCCACAGTGGCCCTGACTAAAAATCCCTACCGGGAATTTTTAGAGAGGCCCCCCATTGGGCTAAAAGGTCCCTGCCCCAAAGGATGATTGGTGCCCTCACTACAAATGGCCAGATGGTTGCCATCTTGCCCTCGGGATCTTCTACTATACCATTTCTTTTACTTCTCATGGAAACGGCTGCCCTTCTGATTCCCGAAATCATCCCTGCCACGGGCTGTAGTTCCCAGTTTGCTGGCCACTCAGAGTGGGCTATGATAGTAACATCCATCCCGGTGTCCAGCATGCCTGGGCAGTAGATCTTCTCCCCCTTGCAAAACAGGTCACACTCTATGATGGGTTTACTGAAGCCCACAACCTGTGCCCACATGATGGCAGGGTTGATGGGAGCCTGTTCCAAATAGTCATTGGGCAAGAGGAAAGCCTGTGCAATCGGTGTGTGGTCAGTCAAATAAAATGGAGGGTCAGTGCAGCAAATTCGTACTAAGATCTCTTCTCCAGGACTGACAGTCTGTATCTCGGGACAACGTAAATTTGTTCAGACCTGTGAAAAGTGTCCCCATATAATTAAAATGTTGGAAGGCCCGTTGGATAGCCCAAGCTTCCCTGTTGGTATCCAATGAAAGCATTCATTGAAAAAGTCAATGGACAGAGGGGTTACCAGCTGGTGCCAGGTCACCACCTGTATTGCTCCACGTGTTGGGTCCCACTGATGTTCTTTGGGATTCCCCTCTGTGACAATGTTGTCTGTGTTCCACCTGCCTGCTCCTGAGCATTGGCGGTGGACTTCGCAGGCGGGATGGAGCAATATGGCTTTTGATTTGGTGTCAGAGCAGAGGGCCATCCCGTGCTCTGCTGAGAGTTTCCTGGACACTGCTGGAACCTATACTGTCCTTGAGGTCATCAACGGTTTGGCCATTGTTCCCGGAGGGGGAGTCTTTTTGGGCAGCCTATGAAAAAGTGTCCAAGCTCCCCACAGTTGAAGCATCGAGAGTTCTGTTTGGATATAACGACAACAAAGGCTCCAGAGACTCCCTGTGTGATCCTTTTTGCCACTGCCTGGGCAACTGTGTTTTCTGTAGACATGTGTCTGGTGTACATCTCAACCATTTGGTCAGTGGTTGGCTCTGTGTCCATGGGGAGAGCTCTCAAAATTGACCTGCACTCCTGGTTTGCACTGGCCATAGCCATTTTTATTAAAATTTCTTTCTGAGTCTCCAGGCTCTCAATCTGTTTCTCTAGTGTGGTCTTCAATCAGTCAATGAATTTTATAAAAGTTTTGGCTGCCCCCTGTTTTATGCTGACAAAACTTTGGGTGGGAGCATTATTTTCAGGCATGAGGAACAGAGAGGTTTTTGCAGCTGTAGCAATGTCAGCTAGAGCATCTTCAGGGATATCTTTTGCTTGGTCTAGGGGTTTTTGGAAGTCACCTTCCCCGGCCATCTGTTCCACTGATAAATTTTTCCTGTTGACATCCTTGTCATATTTGTCAGACAATGATTTTAGATGTTTTTTCCACTGCCTTTCCCATAACATGTATTCAGCAGTGGAGAGGAGGCAGTTCATAATATTTTTTATGTCACATGGAAACCAGAATGTACGCGGAGAAGGTGGCTTCTAGTAGGTTTTTGAAAAAATGGGATCCCCGACCATGGTCTTTTTCTGCCTTACAAAGTTTTTTCAACTCCCCATAGGGGACTGGCTCCCAGATATTGGTAGCAGCTGCCTTCCTACTGCATCTACAGATTATGGGAAAGGCCAGGATCTTTTTGGCCAGCTCTCAGTCACCCTCCCAAGTGGCTTCCCTCTGTGCCTTGGCCCAGCGATCCTCAAACAAAGAGTCTGAGGATTCACTGCTCTCATCCTCCAGCAAGGATGGAGGGTGCTTGATGACAGTGCGGGGCCTCTTCAGGAGACCGGAATCTGCCTGCTGGTGGGTAGCAGGGGAAGCCACTATGGCCTGCTTCCAGTCACTGTCATCACAACTTCCAGTCCCGGTGTTATAGGAACCAGAAGTGGAGGGACCATTGGGGGAGGAGCTCAGAGAGGAAGGGGTACGGATGGAGTCCTTGACGGGAAGGGATTTCCCAGTGGAAGGGGAGGGTCTCAACATGGTTACACCCACAGACCACACAGGAGGAGGAACCAGGTGCAATGGGAGGCACAGGAAAAGGAGAAGGAGAAGTGGGAAAGTGGCGATTTTGAGGAACAAGGGCGGGAAAACTTAGACAATAAGGGGACAAAATGACAGGGCTGGCCAAGTTACCGGCGCCATTTTGTGAGGGGGACACAACTGGGTAGGTGGGCATATGCAAGAGGTTGAGGGGGGAGTCCAGAACAGCATGGCCAGTGTCATCCTGGCAAGGGGAGAGAGGCAATAGGGAGGTGTCAGGGAGACAGCTGCAGCCCTGTGCCTGCTGGTGACAACTGCCTGCTGATTGCCCCTCGGGAAGGCAGCAGGGTTTAGGAGCACAGGGAGAGTGCAAAGGAGAAGGGGTTTTTAACTGGGGCCCAGAACCCGAAACTTTTCCCAAAACATTCCCCAAGTTTTCAACTTATTTAACGATATTGTGAAATAATGGAACAAACTCTGCAACTGAAAGATCCCCCCTTGCTAGAACTAAGTATAACTTTTTTCCCAGTTCATCCCAGAAAGAATTTGAAAGAACAGAATCATGACTCACCGAAGGAAAATGTTTAAAAACTCAATGAATAGATCTCTTTTACCCCTGCTTAGAAAACTTAAATTTCCCCGCAACAAGGATATCCACAACTTGGAAATAAAAGTCCCTTTGAGGAGGGCTCAGCTTTGGATGACTGAACTTGTGGCCATCCTCAATGCCCCACTCTCACACCTAGCAGAAAAAGGTACAACAGAAAGAAAGGACCCCAAAATTTGGCTTATGAGAACTCACTGTCTTTCTTCAGGCCAATGCCCACTAGGCCAACGAAAATCTACCAGGAGAGTGGTCACCCGGCGACTGGTCCTCAGGGAGCTGCTCTTCTCCCACGTGGCGATGGATGAGGGTCCCGGTCACTCCTTAGACAACCTCCCCTAAAACTCAGAGGGTTCTCCTTGGAGAGGCGGCAGGACCGACAACAACACGCTCTGCAGTTAAAACTGCAGTGGACGCTTCTTCAGGGGCTCTTTGGGAAGCCACACGTTGGACACCACTTTCCGCAGCGGATGGAGCAGTGGTAAGGGTGCCGTGACCTTCCTGAGAAGTGTCCTGAGAAGGACGGCTCAGGGGCACAGGCGCGTCCTTCTCCCAGCCCAGCAAGTGACAGTCTGCTTCAGCTTCTCCTCAAGGCGATAGGGAGGAAGAAGGGACGAGAGCTTTGTATGGCGTTGCACAGAGAACAAGCCTTTATTAAGAGCAGGGCCCTCTACAAAGGGTGCCAGGGACAAAAGCTCCAAGAAGCCAGGGAGAAAGAGGGTTTTATGTAGAGAAAGCAAGGGGCAGGACAGAACTCGGGAACCAATAGGGAGAGGATGCAGGGGCGGAGCAAAAGGGAAAGGGCCAATGGGTAATCAGGAATCAACATAAGATTGCAAAGGATTCTGGGGGCGGTATCTGCTCACCCTAACTGAAGGGTAGTGCCTGAGAGGTAGGCTCTCCAGGGGAGGGCAGCAATTCTTCCCCTGGCTGGTTCTCTGGACCCCGCAACTCTTGGCAAAAGGCTTTTCCATGTATTTCAGTTTTCAATCAAATCTTTTGGTACATTCAGCTTTTGTGTTTTCCCAAATTTGTTCAGGATCTGGCCAAGTATAAGGCACTAAATTGTTCTGTTTACACACAATTTTGCAAATATGGATATCTTGGGATTTTTTAACATGATGGACACCACACTTTTGCCAAAAGAGCAACAATACCAATGATTTTTACAGTTTTAACATTGACATAAAACACAGGGTTTGCAGTTTTGGCAGGTTGGGCAGGGGATGTTGGCCATGAACCATAATCTCTCTGTGCGGCTCACGTCCGCGTGCTCATCTCTCTGCTCCTGGAATTGTCAGTACGCTCTTGTGCATGATACAGCTTCATGTTCTTTGCTGGAATCCACTTAGGTCCTGCACCTGGGAAACACAAGCAAACCCTTTGCCCCACGTTATTAAACAAAACAGACCTTCAATCTGTCCTGTCTCAGGGTTTCTAATTAAAACTGGAGGGTTTTCTTTCAGTTTTGCCTGTGTGTTATTTGAAAAATGCCTAAAAATCGGTGGATTGGGTTCTGCAAATGAGCTATTTAAAAAATTAAAAACATAGAAAGCTTTACTCAACCTCATCTGAGGTGTCGCTTGCATCATTTCCCCCTTCTGTTGGTCTAAAAGGCGTTTTAGAGTGTGATGTGTCCTTTCAATAATTACTTGACTTGTGGGACAGTAGGGAATTCCAAAAGTGTGACAAACACCCCAATCCATCAAAAATGTGGCCATTTTTTGAGCTGTGTGTTCAAGGCTATTATCTGTATTTCTTGGGGTAAACATAATGAAGCAAAAGCTTGTAGGAAACGTTGACAAGAATGATTAGCTGTTTCTCCTGTGTGGACAGTGGCAAAAACTGCACCTGAAAAAGTGTCTACTGACACATGAATATTTTTAAATTTTCCAAAAGATGGGTATTTGGTGATATCTGTCTGCATAATTGCAGGCTTTGCAACCCCCGTGATTTGACAGCTCCTGTAGAAACAGAAGGTTGTACAAGTTGACAACCGGGGCAAGTGCAATAATGGCTTTTGCTTGACCTTTAGAGGTGCAAAACATTTGCACAAGTGCTTGTGCATTTTGATGGAAAAAAGCATGACTCAGTTTTGCTTGTCCAAAAATGTTTGGCAAAGTGTTTGAAACAACCATCATCAGTTTGTCTGCTCTTGCATTTCCTTTCCTTCCTTTCCATGAATCCTGGAAGCAAGGTATGAGCCCTGATATGAGAGACAAAATATTGGTTAGTTCTGTATTCAAAATTGTATAAAGACATGAAAGCCAACAATATAGGGTATCATTTGTAACATCCTTTAAAACTGATGCTTCTATTCTTTTAACAATACTATTAACGTAAGATTAACTAAATTAAACTGTAACTAAATTTAACTGTAACTAAATTAAAAGGTTCTGAAAAGAGCTTCAATGCCCTAACTACTGCGGCCAATTCAACAATCTGAGGAGAGCCTTTCACTGTTTGAAGATCTGACTCCCAGGTTTTCGTCGTTTGATTTTGCCATACTATTTCTGATTTATGTGTTTTCCCTGATCCATCCATGAAGAGAGTTATAGCTCTCAAAGGCTCTTCACTCAGCATGGGTTTTTCCTTAAAACTTAATTTCGCTTGCAACAATTTGCGGCCTGGGTAATGAACAGAACAAGCACCTGAATAATTTAACAATGCAATTTACAAGTCTTTGAATTTTGCAAAGCCCAATCAAGGTAATCTCTTTTCACAGGTAAATAAATAATTACAAAATCTTGGCCTACCACAGTTAGCAATCTTGTTCTGGCTCTAATTATTGTTTGAGCTGTCATCTCCATGGTTGTAAAAATTGGTTTTGGAGACCTATAAAGAAGAAAACCCCACTCTATAATTAACAAAGTATCTTTTTCAGAAGTGTCCCATTGAAAAATAAGACCATAAAATTGCATTTTTTCTCCTAACACTGCAAGGAAAAAGGGCTCTTCTGGAGCACAATGGTATGCTTGTCTTTTTTGAAAAGCTAATGTGACATTTTCAAGGGCTTTTTGAGCTTCACATGTTAAAGTTCTAGGAGATTGGATGTCACAGTCTCCTCTCAATAAATTAAAAACTGAGGCAAGTTCATCGTTAATGATTCCCAAAGCAGGTCTCACCCAATTAATTTCTCCTAAAAGTTGTTGTAAATCTTGCAAGGTTTTGACACTGCTTCAGAGCGGTATTTTTTGTGGCTTGATTGTTTGTTCTGTTGTACTCCATCCTAAATATTTCCAGGGTGGGATTTCTTATTTATTTTTTAAAGTAGAAATTTCCAATCCAGCATTTTAAACTTCTGTGATGACACTGTCTCGAGTCTATTCCATTTCCTTTTGAGTTGGTGCTGCAATGAGCAAATTGTCCATGTAATGTAAAATCCTTGACTGTGGGTGTTTTTGTCAAGCTGGAGACAAAGCTCATGCCAGAAAAATATTGGCAAATAGTATTGAATTTGTCATCCTTTGCGGTAAAACTGACCAGTGATATCTTTGCAATGGTTCTCTTCTAATCATGGATGGAACTGATATTGCAAATGGAGGAGCATCTTCTGGATGCAGTGGTATGTTGAAAAAACAGACTTTAAGTCAGTGACGACAAGAAGCCAGTCTCTTGGAATCATTGAAAGAGAAGGAAGTCCAGGTTGCAGGGGTGCCATGTCTTCTATCAATTCGTTGATCTTTCTCAAGTTGTGGATTAATCTCCAGGAATCAGTGGGCTTGATGTGACCTTTTTGTAATTGTTCATTTACTAACTTTTTTGAGGGCATTTAGTTTTTCCGCTGCTTGAGCCCACTGACTCACCCAGACAGATGTCTTCATGTTGTTCGTTTACATGCCTACATCTGGTGCCTTTCTCTCCCTGGAGGGAGGTTTGGAGCACTGAAGGGGTTAACATCTTGCCCAGGGCCTGCAGATGGTCACATGAGCCTTGTAGCGGGAACTGGGGCTGGGCATTCCATTCCAGCCGCAGGGCCACTCTGTGTGGCTGCAGGGCCACTCTGGTTGCAGCTGCCTGATCTCGTGCAGCAGCTTCCATGGGGTAAAATCCCCACGCCGTCCCTGGGCTGCTCCTGGGGGTGGTGTGGAAATCAGCCCGATGTTAGCTAGGCTGGCTCCTTTTGGCCTCTGTGGCACCGCAACCCTCCCCGCCCCCCCAAGATGTGCCTCTCTCTGCCCGGCAACCGATGGAAAAGGTGCTGGTAGGAAGCTCAGGGGGAAGGGACCTAGCCCCCAGCAGGGTCTCCAGGCCCGGCCTGGCCAGGAAGGCCCAGGCAGGCTCCACAGATCCTACCTCACTGCCGCCCAGCAACGAAAGAGGAAACTCCCGTGTTCCTCTCCATCTTTTTACATGTGTGTTTCACAGAGGCGCGTGCAATTTGCATCACTTCCCATTTCAAACCAGGACATCTGTAATATTAACTGTTTTACCATGATGTGTCAAACTGCAAGTCAGTTGTGGCTGTTCACTGCTGACATGTTCTACCCAAAGGACTAAAGCTCTCAAGTGGCATTTCTTAGGATACAGCTCTCTTAGTTAAAAGTGGAGTCTCTCAATATATGTCTTGCTTAGTTATAGTTATTGGCAATGCAGTAGCAATAGCTATTAGTGTTTTTGGTTGAATTACCACTGGAGCACTATAAGCAAGAGCTAAAACCATCAGCTCTTTGTTACAATTTGCTGAAACAATAGCTGGAAAAACTGAAAATCTAAGAACTACGTTCCAGTCTCTGCCTATAATTAAAAGGCTTCGTCTCTGTTGTGAAGTACCAGTAACCCCTGTGGGTATAAATTCATGACAAAAATATTTAAAATATCTCTGGGGGTAATAAGTCTGGGTTGCTTGGGAGATGACTGGCAATTTCACAAACTGCATCTGGTTTGGGTTGTCCAAGTTTTCTTGTGATTGAGCTGCCATTATTTGTTTCGTCATGCAGTGCGCTGTGTGCTCTTTTTGAAGTTTCCCGACAGAAGCTTCCCTTCTATGTCAAATTTGGAGGGACAGCAGTTCGCATGATGTCTCTCTTTTCTGCACTGAGGGCAAGTATTAGGTAATTTTGTATTTCTCACTGCCTCATAACAGTTCATTTTCACATGATCAGGTTTCCCACAGTTAAAACATGGCTCTTTAATGGGCTCCACCTGTAAAGCAGCGAGGGTTTTCTCAACAGTTTTTGTGTGAGCCTCAATAGCTCTTTTCAGTTTATCTTCCAGCAAATCTTGGGATTTCACAAGTTGCTCCCCCAGCACACTAGCTTGTATGGTCGCAATGTGCTGTGGAGTGCCCAGCTTGCTGTAAGCAGTAAGCATTTGTGGCACTGTTGGTGGCTGGTTTGGCATAGTTAGACTGATCTTTTTACATTCATCATTTGCATTAGCAAAAGCAAGGCTTTTAATTGAATGAGGATGTGCTGCTTCATCAGGACACTGCCTTTGAAACACCTGTGTTAAGTGATCTAAGAAGGCACCATACGGTTCAGTTTCGGCTTGTTGAATCAGAGAATAGGGTTTCGCAGACCGAGAAAGCAGAGAGCTCCACAGGCTGTTTAAACATGTCAATCAGAGCACAACACACAGGCAGTAACTTTGTGGCTGCATGATCCCAATTCATGGCATTGTTTTCCTTCTCAATCATTTCTAGAATTAAATGCTTCCAGTCAGAAATGGTTTCTTTCTGCTAATGCTTCTGCTGTGTATTGTGGGAAATGATGCATAGAGCCATTGACTTGTCTTTTCCATCCTCTGCTTCACTGGGCTGAAGGTTTCTCTTGGGCCTCAGATCCATCACACAGCATCAGTTTTACTTGTTAGAGCTCTTTCTTAGTTGGACTTTTCACAGACTGAAAGACAGCCTTGGTTATGCTCCTTATTATTTCCACTGAGTACCAGCTAACCTGCTCCTAATGAAACATAACTGTAAGCTTCATTGATGCTTAGTAGGAGTGTAATCCTTTTGTTGTTGTTGTTTTCTGCAATGCTGTGAGATTATGTGATAAGGTTTATAGTTGCAATGTGTCTATTGAAACAAACTGATGTGCTGAATGAGTATTTTTCATAGAGGAACACTGCTTCTCTGCCTTATCTTGTGAAATTTTCTCTCACAATATTTCTACCTGATGGGGGAGAACAAGGAAGAGAAGTCTCACAGAAGCACACTTCTGTGAGTCACAGCTCCGTTTTTCACACTCAGCAGATTCAAAACTAGAGTTTATCCTTCCCGCAAGCTTCCCCAGGCTGAAACTGCAGACCTTCCAAGGTTCACTTTCCTTCCTTTGATCCTTTTTAGATGCTTCACAGGAGATATTATCTTGTAGGCAAATTAATTCCTCTCTGGTCAGTATTGGGTTTGGCCACTGTACATATAATTTCTCCAAGCAGGACGTCTATTAAGGAGCAAGAGAGTAGATTGTTATTAATATGCTCAAATACTGACAAGCTTGTGATTTTCCTTCAGCATTTATATGGTTAAAGCTTATGGCTCAGGTATTGCTAGAGACATTTTTTCTGGAAGAACATAGGCAGAGAAAATATTTCTATGCCAACTTCTCACTAGCTTGACAGGTAAAACCAGTGATTAAAACCATCATAATGGGGATGATTTGTAGTAATTCAATGCATTATCTGCATATATCAGATATATATGTGTGGCATATCAGTGGCATCAATGTTAACAGATATATTGGAAGGAATAGCAAGAAGGGAGGTGGTTTACATGGTCAGGAAAAGAGATGACTGACACTTGAAAAGCTCTCTGAAAGGCAGCCTTTGTCACATAGCACAAATTTCTCTAACACAGAGAAGAAGTACCTCTTCTTCCTCACGACCTACCAAATAAGGAGGTCATTATTTCTTGAGCCATTTTTTTCTAGAACCTTTCTTCCCTTTCAGTACCAACTCAGGTCATTCCATGAACCAGCAACAAGTTGTCTCTTCACAGTTTCTTCTGTTTCCTGCCTCTGCTGATGAGCACTCTTGCAGGAGCGCTGCCATTGCACCTCCCTTCAGCTCGAGTCCCTTTGCCCTGGATGCAGCTCTGTTTCCAACTGCTGCCTTCAGTACAAGCCCTCCACTGGACTTAAAAGTACCACTGTAATGTGAGAGTTTGTTTGCACTAACCGAGAAGGTGGGTATAGAGATACATAAAGAGCTAGGAATAAATACAGGCCTATAGGCATACATATAGGTAGTGGTATAGATATGTGTGCATATAAGTTTTTCCCAGTTGTTTCTAAGAAGTGATTATGTTCATTTAGTAACAGGTCTGGGCAGAGGCAGTGCCATTTTGTACTGTTGTTTTCTATGTGAATAATAGTGTTTTGCCTAAAAAGACAGACACAGATAGACACAAAATTTTCTTCATTTCAATGAGGAACCCAGCCAGGGCTGCCTACTTCAGCCTAAAGCAGTATCTTCAATAACAAACTGTGTGGCTTTCCCTTTTACCCTGATAGATCATTACAAAAATAAATCTTATGGGAGAGAGAAAGTCTTTGGCATTCCAAGGATGCAAACAAACTTTTATGCTGGAGTGATCTATTGTCAGTCTCTACTCAGATTGTCTATCTGTGTCTGTCTGTCTTCAGCGATATTTAATTGAACCTTTTTTTTTTAAACTGATCTAAACTGTTGTGTCATGTTGCCTGAGTGTTGTCAGGAAAACCCACTGCATGCATCTTAAAGCAAATTGGTATCCAAGTGTTTTATTGATCTGTCAACAGCACAAAATTACGCAGCAATAAAAAAAAGTCATTCAGGATAATCTGTGGTAGTACCACAGGTAAGGCCCTGAACTTGACACACACAAATGTTAGTAGACACCAGCAAATTTTTACACACCCTTTGTAAAAAAGATTTCTGAAGAGCATTCACTTTCCTTTGGCAGCCGTTCAAGAGCCATTGGCACTATATACTTAACCTTGTCAACTTAAGGTACCATAATGTTCTTGCATTCCAAAACTGAAAAAGCCCAGTAACTCCTCCCACATAAATCGTGCCAGGACAGAGAGCTGTTGGCATTGCTGGCCTTGGTGTTCCTCTGGCAGGGCTTGTCATAGCGTAAACAACACTACTGCTGTGCACTTCCCTTGCAAAGTAAGGGCACCATCACTACCTCTCAGTCTCCAAAGTGCCCAGCTGCAAAATTGAAAATGTCCAGCAATGAGTCCCACACAAAAGGTGGCAGGATAAAAAGCTGTAGCTGCCTTTTACCTCCCCCCTTCCCTGTTCAGCAGCACCACCAGACATGCCCTTGCCTTGCCAGCTAAATGTACCATCACACACTCAAACGCACCACAAGTGCAACTCCAAAACTGCAAATGTCCAGCAACTGTTCTCACATAAAAGGACTCAGGACAGAAAGCTGGCCCTCGTCTTCTCCTGGCAGCCTTTCAACAGAACCACCAACCCTGGGGCTATGTTTGTCTTACCAATTAAATGTATCAGCACGTTCTCTCACTCTCTCCAGAGTCCAGCACTTGCTCCCATACAGAAGGTGCCAGGACAGACCTCACCTTGCACTTGCCAGCTTTCAACAGCACCAATCTCATTGTGGCTAGGCAAGTGCATGCCTGCTGCTCTTGCACTGGCAACATGTGTCCTGTTTCTCTTGCTCAATGCAAGTTTGGAGAGGGAGTGAGCACGGCTCTACCATTAGCTCCACTTCCTCAGGGGATCCTGCTTATGCAAAAGAATCTGTGCTTTAAAGGGGCTCCAGGCTTGCTGCACTACCTGGAGCTGTCTCTTCTCAGCTCTCCCTGCAGGCAGTACAAGCTCTTCTTGTGCATCCCTGGCCAAGAAGCACAGCTGGGCAAGTTTTGAAAAGTAAAAAGTGTCCTTGCATTGACTCATGTCATCCTTTTGAAAATATTCTACAGTACTACACAACACTTTTACATTTGTGTGTGGTCAGTACTGATCTTCATTCTCCACACTCTCACTCTTCAGGAAGCAGGGATTGCTTGGCCTTTATTCCTGCTGCTCCTCTTGGTGGCTTTTGTTTTCCACACTACAAGGGATTTTTTGTTCAAACTAAACTGAAGAACACAGCAGCCTGCTCCTGCCTACACATGTGCATTGTGTTAATGTTTGTGAGCATTGGTTCTGAAAAAGATACAGGAAAAAAAGAACAAACCCCCCTCACCATAAAATAAAATCCTGTTTCCATTTGCATCCTTTTTTGATTTGTATCCTTAAAAGAGTTTTTAGAACTGAAAACCCCCTGGCATTTCAGGCAAATAATGGTCTCATTTTACTCAATGTCGCTGAATTCTGAGATGAGGAGAGAGGGAAGTTGTTTTGGAATATACCTACATCCCTTGCCTAGTCCAGTTGCTTGCTGACTAACACTGCAGCTCTGCACTTGCTCTACCTCCTAAGCCTCACCTGCAGCTAAACCCTCACCCTTGAGAAACCAGCTCCAGGAGTGACCAGGACCTAAATGTGTTTCTAGCTCTCATTTTTTAAGATCCAGGTGCTCCTTGGCAGCCCATTCAGAGCCCTAGCATTACAGGAACTCTGAGTTTGCTCTACTACCTAAATCCTTGGCCACTGTCCTTTGCATCTCTCAAATTTACAGGACAACCTACTCTATGATTTAAGCTCAACTTCACAAACTCATTAAGAAATACCACAAAAAGCAAATGACAAAGATGGGCACAATCCTTTTATCCAGACCACTCTAGCATGTGAATTTACTTACTCACCACTCAAGTCATGGTTATTCATAGCTTATATAACATGTAATGTTTAATATTGTGCAACTATGACCAAATTCCAAAAGAATTACAAACAAACAGAGAAGTGCACTCATACTTCCTCCTCCATCATGGTGCATTTACTACCTGACACCAAAAAGCATGAAAGCCTCAGAAGTTCAGCAGCTGTCGTATCCATGATCTTTGTTTACTGCCATAAGTTAATGGATTCTTACCTCACTTCCTAACATATTTAAAGGTTGCAGGAGACAGATTTGCAGGCAAGAATAGGTGCAAAATTTTCCTGTAGCTCTTTCTTATGAGATCATTAGGAAATATAACAAACTATCACCAGAAATAAGGCCTCGATGGCATTTCGCCCTGACTAGTCTTGCACGTGAATTCACCTATCCACCACTTTAAATCACAGTGTTTGATAACTTATAGCCCATAATTCTTAATATTGTGCACCTACAAGCAAATCTCAAAAAAAATGAAGCCAAGATGTAACTGTTCATACATCCTCCTCCATCACAGCATGGGTAGTCCCTGTAACACACAAGGACCTATAAGAGTCTCAGAAGCCTACCTGCTGCTGGATCTTCAAAAGCTTCCTGTATAAGTTGATGTTCTGTACTTTCCAGCTTGAAGCTTTGTTCTCTACCACTTCCACAAGTTCACAAGTTTATCAAATGCCTTCTGGTATGCCCACAGAAACCTCTGTCAGTCTTGCCTTGCATCTAAGGGAACTACCATAGAAGCTCATAGAGATTTTAATAGCTGCCAGATACCTCTGAAAGCCTATCTCTAAACTAAATTTCTATCATTCCTTTTATTACAAGCCATCTACACCTGTCGGTTGTTGCATTGCAGCTGATTTGAAGCTGCCCCCTAAACTCAACCAACCTAGAAGAAAACAAGTCCCCGGATAAGGCAGGGATAGTTTGGATTCAAACCCAAGCAAAGACCTCAGCCAACCCTGTTCTTTATTAGCTGCAGATACACCACTGGCCACAGAGCTGGGCAGAGAGAGGTCATCCAATCAACTATCTGAGCCTGGAAAATCCAAAGCCCCTATAAAAGGGGCAGCCATAATAAACTCATTGCTGTTTGCTGATGACCCACCAGTGTTGTCTCCAATCCACAACCCCATGGCTCAGTTGGCTATAAATGCCTGCTGATGGCCCCTGCACCACAGCCCATGGAGCGCCTTTTGATATGTCCCATGAAAAGCTTAGAGCCATCTAGAGTGCAGTAGGGACATCTGCTGATGTTCTTCTTCTCCTCACTGGCCTGAGAAAGTTTTTTAATTCAATTGATATACTGTGCAAATATAGAACCCTCAGATGCCTTCTGATCTGTCCACAGGACCTGCATGTGCCTTTCCTTGTAACTAAGAGCCCCTAGAGTGTCTTTGGTGCACCCCCGAGGTACCTCTGAGTGCCTATGCATATTCCTATTCCTAACCCAAGGCACCCAGCTGCAGTCACACCCAGTGGTACAGGAGGCATTCTGGTGTGCAGCATGCCCTTCCAAGTGCCTTCTGGTGTATCCCAGCAGTGCTTTGGACACATTAGGAGTTCACTGGGCCACCTGATTACCTTTTGGTTCCCTCTGTTCCTGTGCATCAAACTACAGGGACAGGTAATGGCTGCTTTCAGCTTTTGGTGTTTATAGCTTTGTCTTACTTCACCTGAGAGTGTTACGATAAAAACACTGGCCTTGAGCCTGGCCAGCGACTTGGGCACTGCATCTCTGCTGTTCTAGTCTGAGCAAGACATCCTGATTGTATTATAAAGGAATAAAAAGAAGAAAAACCAAAATAATTGTTTATATGTTCAAACAGACCCATTCTTTTTAGAGCAGAACAATCTTCTGATACACTTTAGGTCTTAAAAAACATTTACAAAACTAAAGAGTACCTAAAAAGGAACAGAATTGTAACAGAAGCAAAAGGTTTCTATAGACCACCCAAATGAAACTACTCAATAATTTCAAATTAAAAACTTAGGAGCTTGTTCAGTTCAGAAAAGCAGATTTTATTTCAAACAGCAGCACATATATAACATTTTCAAAATATACATATCTGAAAACAAGAGACTGCATTTCATTAACCACCTTGCTGTGGTTTATCAACTGTTGAATTATATTTGGAACCAGGTGGAGTTTCTGCACCACAGCCTTCCTATGAGTTGGATGCTGTCATGTTTCATCATTGGTACAACCATGCAAAATAATGGTAACTGCCAGTACCTCATAGAAAAGAATCCACACAGCTTGTCCGTTTACTACCACCCTACCCAAGTATTTTAAATACAGAAATGTTATTTTTAACAGGTATGGCAAATAACAAACTTCTGGGAAACACTTAATGCACATCATAGACAAATTTGACTGGCTGTATACATCTTTGAAGGAAGGTTCCTGAAACACGACTAATTCCAACAGAAGCAACATAGCAGCATTTTGGTAAGAAAAAAAGAAAACCTTTCCTAAAACCCTTCCCTTTTATTTAGATGGAGAACAAAGACCAAAATAATCAAAGTTGCTTACATTTCTATATCCTTAAGGATTTGATTGCATTATCAAGTTTTCTGTCTTACCACTTAAGAAGTGTCAGAATATGCTACATATAAATATCCTAAGCCATCCACCATTTATTAATTCACCATTTATTAATTTTCTACATAAATCTGCTTAAAATATTATTTAAATAGAACATCTTACTAGGAAAAAAGGAACACATCATCAGAAGATTCAGCTTGCAGCTAATTTTCAATGCACTAGAACACAATGAAGCTGCTCAAATTATGGCAAAAAACTTTGTTCTCTTATGGTGGGGGTGTGTTGTGTTTGAAAAACACACGCAAACAGATTAAGAATAAATGGTGATCACTTCACGTCCACTGCCTCGGACTAGGAGAACTCTATCTAGACCTTCTGTCAGAACTTCCAGAAATTCCATGTCTGAAATACCATTTGGTCAAGGAATTTATTCAGAAGAGACACAAAATATCTAGTAATCTCTCAAAAAGTCTGACATATAATGCAACAGTAGAATTCAACAACTTCATCAGTTTTTCTGTGTTGCCCTTTACTGTCCTGTTACCTGGTTATTCAAGTGGAAGTGAGGCCTAACTTGGGGGAAATTCCTAGTTTTGCCCTACTCACCTACAAAATAATATAAGAATAGGAAATTTTGAAATTAGTTCAAAGTTAAGGAAATCCTTTATGTCAATAAACCACCCCCCTCCCATCAAGATTTTATCTTTTATTTTTAAACTCTCTTTATGTCATTTTCTTATAGGCAGACTTATGCTTATCATACTTAGTAATGGTTATCCCAACAGGTAATGGCAGAATCACAAAAAAGAAATTCTCAATTTCAAGAAATATGGAATCAATATAGTAGAGGATACAGTTTTCATCCCCTTTTCTGTTTTTAGGAGGTCCAGGCATATTCAGGAGAACTAGCTGGGCATGCTGTGACTTATTAAGCACTACTCCGTTGAGCTTCACAGCAGTGTGCATTCTTCTCACATTTGACTGATTCCTAGCATGCAAAGAAACATTTTTAAGAATTGTCATAATACTTATGTAATTGAATCATACATTATTTATTTGAAATTTTAAGTATGTAAAACAAGGTATTTTCATGGATACTAGTATTTGTACATATTCAAAATAAATAAAGTGCAATATCTTTGACAAGAACATTTAACTCTGAAATTCAAGCAGTTCTAAGTAAATTGTCAGAATGCACAAATCTTCCAGTTGTCAATTATCTTTTACCAAGATGAATCAAAAACTTAGTTTCAATAGATATTGAAGATCAGACAAGAACCACTAAGAATCCCGCTTATTGATTTACATAAAAAAGTAACTGGATTTATACAAGAAGTTCCAAACAATGAAATTACAGGAATGCAATGGAAAGATCACTGTATTTATGTTGTACAGTAAAAGATTTTACTTATCTCCTTTGGAAACATTACATAATTCTATAAGCCAGTGAAGAAAATTCAAAAACACCATAGAATTTTGAAAAAATTGCTAGATTCTTATGTTGTAACAATAAGGCAGTAAGCAGTGAACTGAAATTGAGCTTATCCCTTTACATTATCACAATTACCTAATATTTTCTTTGTTGCATCTACAAATATAATTGTTGTAGATCTGTGCACAAGAAGAAAAAACTGCCAGGATTTTAAACATGTCTTTTTTTTAGTATCTCTTTTGTTATGGTTTAGTGGTTTTTCAGAAAAAAATAAAAGAACAGTTTCTTTACAGTTCCTGAGAAACAGCTATCTGTGTAAAGTTAGCCAAGGCTGGAAATTAGTCATATGCTAGAGTGTAATCAAAATATTCAAACTCTACCTTAGTCCATTTATCTAAAAGAATTGCTGCCTCAAATTATGAGTAGCTTTTTGTTTTGTTTTTGGTTTTTTTTCCAAATAAATAGCTAAAAGGCATTTGGCCTCAAATTTAGTGACCAGTGGAAATCAGCCCTACCAATTAAATTGATTCTTCATGCTCTGCCACCTCCCATCTTCCCCCCATAAGAGAATGACATTTCTAAAACTGAGTTTATCAGCCCCTCCTGGGGGATTTTCTATCAAGGTGGCCATCTATCCTAAGAACCAACAGTACAAAAACTATATATGGAAAAAAGGAAAGCGTGAAGCTCCATTATTTGGAAGCAGAACTGCATTTTGAGAAGACCAAAAAGAACTATGAAGAGAGGCAAGATTGTATAACTGAGATGTTTAAATATTGAAACTGAAACATTGTTAAACTAAAAATAAAATGCAGGATGTAAAATTGTGACAGAGTGGGCAAAAATTCAGCACTGAAATAAAGGCTCATATTGTGTAAAATGTGAACTGAGGCTGACTAACATCACTTATCCTTCAAGCACTGGTAGAACTGAAATCATACATAGTAGACAAAGTAAACTTCCACAATTTTCATAAGAAGCTCAATTTGTTAAGCAGATAAAATTAAGAAAATGCTGAACTCTGAAAAAAAGGAGAGCAATCGAGTTCCACTCAAGAGATGTAGTACTCCATTTTTGTGTGCTTATGTCCGAACTTGTTACATCTACACATGCATGGGTTTGTAGAAGGCAGGCAAGAGCTGACTTTTGATGAAACATGGAAGTTCCCTTTCTGTAAGAATATTCCCTATTGTCCACACAATGGGAAGCTATTCTTCCAGAATAAAAATATATTCGTTTTTTAATGCAGTTAATTAGAACACTAAATATTATGCTGGTGCAGAGAAGTACTGTCAAGTTTTCTATTCTTACAGAAATTGTAACACATGTTTTGTGACTTACCTTGAATAGAAAGTTCATCACATTTAAGAGAACATTAACAAGTCACAATGATGAATATTTTTTCAGTGACGTGCTAAATCACAGTATATTAAAAAGGAACAAAAGAATACATGCATTGCAAATTACGATTTAGAAGCATGCATACAATGTACAAGATCACAAGAACCAGAGAACACAGCCTATGTTGTTTAGGTGAAGTGAAATTTGGACTTACAGATTTCCCCATTCTCTATGTGAAAGGGAAGCAAGTGCATAGAAAAAAAAATTATGCCATCAGGTACATTTTAAGCAACAATATTAATATACTATACAAGCACACCAAGTTTGAACTGTAATTTCTACCCAACTACACACAGTAGTCTTAAAATAATAATATCTGAAATCAGTGTTTTGCACAATTCTAAAGTAGTAATAAGAAATATTTCAAAGATATACATTTTTAAAACCCCTAATGATTAGAGTATAATGCAGCCTAGGACAATGCTTTAGAGCATGAATACAATAATTTTTGGAACGTGCAGAAGGCAAACTGTTTCTAAAGAGCTCAAAGCAAATCCACAAAACAACTTAGGACTTTAACATACTAATTTAAAATATGCTTTCTAACTGCATTGCCCTAGATTTAAGATGTGTTTCATTTAGATATTGAGATTTCCCTTGACAGCCACAGTTTTGGTTTGAGCACGTGCAGAAAATAATTTAAGCTATGCTTCTAAGCACATTCTTCCAGAACTAAGAAAAGATGCATGTGAATGCTTAAAATCACATGAGGGAACAGACAAGCTGATTTCTCTCTGTCATTGTTTTTGTGTCTACTACATTGGTTTGACGCAGGGAGTAGCTCTTATCTACTTAAGAAAAAGACATTAAGGAATATTTAAACGGGAAATACATAATATATTGAGACATATATTTACACAAGTTTCATATTTCTTTGATTTACAGGATGAGGGCTGAATGTCCATTTAAAAAAACAAATAAACAAACAAAAACCCCACCCCCCTCTCTTCCCAACAAAACACCCCCCACACCCAAAAACATGCACCTAAAATCAAAAACATAAGCTAACATCTTGAAAGAATATCTGCTTCTTTGGTACTCCCTCTAATACCAAACACAATAAAAATACAGGGACATATACACTAATTTTTCACTCACAGGAAGAAAGAAAAAGTTATCATTAAGCTTTTTAACATATATGCTTTCTGGTACAATCCAGAAGTTCAGTTTACAGCTTGAAGTCTGTCATATTTAAATTTCACTCACAGTATTCTTGTGAATTACTCTTTACAGTCATTCCCGCCAAGTCTATTTTTTATAAGGATGCCATTTAAGTTAAGTTAATCTTTTCATGCCATTAAGTGCATGAAAAGATTATCTTTGTATTCAATTTTAAATAAAGCAGAATCTCTTAGAAAACAAAACCCAGATAAAACAACCAACTAGAACCACACACACACACACACACCCCCCCTTCATTAAAATATACACAATGA
Source organism: Dicaeum eximium (assembly GCA_013396995.1). NCBI lineage: Eukaryota > Metazoa > Chordata > Aves > Passeriformes > Dicaeidae > Dicaeum > Dicaeum eximium. The sequence continues at coordinate 351,928 of VWZP01000141.1, read as the reverse complement.
AATAGAAAGCTCCAAATACCACATGCATACTTACGGCTTCATGTTGAAAATATCTTTAAAGCCAGACACATTGGAATCCCTGTTTTTATGCTTTTCCGCTACAAACTTTTCTTTGGTCCAGGTCATGTGCACTTTCTCTGGCACAGCAGCAGACATACTTGCTTCAACTGCTGGAGCAGAGCGTGAGGCAGTGTTTTTATCATGGATCAGCTGAGCCTGGCCACAAAAAAATAATCACCCCAAAATTCAGTCAAAACCAGCATTTGGAAATTACATGTTATTAAAGTTTTGAAAAGGAGTTTCACAGCGGTAGAACCAAAGAAGCTGAAGAAAAATGCACCTTTACTCTGTGAACAAATATGAGACTATTGTGACCGCAGTATGAAGTGAAATTGCTTGTAAAAATGTTTTTATTTGTTTATATTTGCAAGACTACATCTTACGTGGAATGTTACTTTTGTAATGAACTAAAGTGAGGTTGAATTCCACCAGAGTATTTTATTAACATCAGGGTGTTTTGCCAATGAAAAACTTGAAAACCAGTCCTCTCATTGTTGATGAGTTGCATTATTTTCTCAGATACTGCTGTAAACATGGTCCATTTTACATTCCTTTAGCTGAACTATGACATGATTCCCATGATGCCAGTATGGCACTGGCTAAATTGAAGTCTAGCTATAGGTTTAGATAAATTTAAATTAGATTAAATTAGATTTAAATTAGGTTTAAATCAGATTATATATGCCTGCAAGAGCACATTACATAAAAAATCCAACCAATCTAGCCATGAAGGGTCCTTCTTTTCCCTTTCAACAGTAGAAACTCTACTCAACTTCAAGGACATAAAAGTGCATATGCATGTGGGAAGAATATTGTGGTTTCTATTTTCCATTCCCCTTGCTTCTTTGGAGGAAAAGAAGACTAAATATTTAACATATTATTTACTTACTTTCCCTCATAATATTTTGTCTATAGGCTTCTCTATTTCCACGAAATACAACACAAACACAGTACCTTAGACTCCAATAATTATATGTGAATTGGTATTTGGGGGCAGGATTCTTTTTGTGCTTTGATGTTTTCTGTTTTGGTGGTGGTATTTATTTTTTCCTGTGATTGATTGTTTGCTTTTTGTTTAAGACATTGAACAGTTCTGAAAGCTATTCAGAGACTTGTTAAATTATGAGTTGAAGCTCCTGTTCCATTGGGGAACCTCAATTATTCACATGTTAGACATGGTCATAGTTCCTCCACATACCTGGTAATTAAGAACTTCATGCAGGTCAATAAAAACCATGAATAAAATCCAAGGAGATGAGAATACTACTTTTGTTCTCAAACAAGCAACTCCTCTAGTGGTTCACAAACTGTAATAGCAGGTGGTTTTAAATGTCTTTGAGCTTCGGTATATTCCCTAAATCATTTCCTACTCCCTATCCTTCAGGATTCCCAAATTCTAGAGTTCAGTTCTGAGGTTCATATAAATATGTCTTAGTATGATGGTCTTCCTACGTTCACAGATGATTAAATGATGAGTCAAGACCACAAATCAGAAGTTACTGTGAATACAGCTCTATCACAAGAATTAAAACAGCTAATAAATACATGCCAATATTGTAAATACCATGCAGCAGTATCTGATGAACTAACATTTCAAAGGAACTCCAAGATGAGTTCAGTAAAACTATGCTTCAATGGAAGAAAATTTGCCATTTTTAGAAAGACTGTGAGACCAAGAGAAATTCTGGACCTATAATACATGTTTATAAAAATGCAAACACAACAAAAGCACATTTTTGTTAGTGCTATTTTGATACTAAATTCAATTAATGAAACACAACACGTTGTGCTCTCACACCATGACAAAAGGGAAATACAAAGGTATACAGCACTTCTACAAACTAGGCTACACATTTCACATGTGAGCAACACTTCAAGTGCACACTAAACTCATTGATTGCATCAGTCCATTTCCTTTCAGTGTCACCCCACAGAATACAGTAATGACATATATGGGTTAATAATGGCTTGCAAATAACAATGGCTTGCCTCCTTAAAAGAGCTAGTATATCAATACAGTCTCTGAGAATCTTCAGTACTTCAATAGAGGAACTATAAAGGAAGTCAATGGTTTGTGAAAGCATGGAATATGTTTATTAATGTAACACCCTGCTTCTGGCCCTTAAGAAAACAGGCAGTCTCAGAAACACATTTATGGAAAATAAGTGTGAGAAAGAGAATACAGTTTATGTCACAGAAGCATCATCTAGAGAAAAGAAATACAGGGTAAGATGATTAATTTAGAAAAAATTAAAAGCTGTTCTATTATAATGCATGATTAAGTTGTTCCTGTGTAGTTCAGTTTGCAATAGTGGTACTTGAAGTGTTGCCATGGAATATATGTCTAGTCATGGTCAGCACTATGTCCAACTACCTCTTCCTCTTGACAATCATTAGTCAGCAGTGCCTGAGCATCTTGGACAATGGACAATGAACTGGAGTAGCTTTTTCTTCTAATTGAGCCTCGAGACTCATCTGTGATACTCTGAATCTGGGACAAAAAGGTTACCAATGACAAAAAGAAAGTCTACAGAAAAAAGCAGATATCATATTATTCTTCATTTTAATAGATGAGATGTGGTACCAGCTTATAAGGCTCTTTTTTAAATGTCTAGTAGTTAGTTATGAAGTCCCTTTACAGACATCTGTGAAAACATGAAGACAATTGAGTCTTTCATTCTCTGTGGGAAGCTCAAATATTCACTTGTTTTTGAGGGTCACATCCTTTCATATATTTATATATTCAGGCAAATTTTTTCACTCAATTACAATCAAAAGCATGAAAAAAATTAAAGCATGTGAGAAAGCTGCTTCTCAACTGTAAAAACCTAAAAACCTAATGATTCACAAACTATAATTGTGCTACTCACCTGCATGCACCCAAATTTCTGCCAATCTCACCTAACAGCACAACCCAACACAATTTATTGGTGGAAAGGATTATTACCTTCTCACAGGTCCCATAATCACTGCCTTGCCCAAGAGTCCTTAGTGAGGTTTAACCAGAGAAAGAAGCAACAACCACCAAAAAGGGAAGCGACAAAGTGAACGAGGCTCTACATTTTCCTACCCCTTTGTAGCACTATTGACTAAGTCAAATAAATGAATGTTTGCCAGTTACACCTAACGGGCCTGTTATGCTTTGCAGGCATGTCTTATATTTACACTCAAACAGAAGCAAATTGGCCCAGTTTTTCAAAAAAGTAAACAAAAATCTGATGAGTCCTTGATCCCCAGTTCTACAAGAAAACCCAGAGGCAAAATCAAATCAGTTCTGTTTTTAAAAAGTAACAGAAGAAGGGAGGGTGAGGGTGATTGCTCAGGAATAAAAGCATGGCTATGACTGAAACAGCAAATGAACGCTGTACAAAACCAAATTCTCCTCTTTGGGGAGGTCTGAGCCTCATTTGAAGGTGCACACGCACAAAAGTGAGGTAAAAGTACCAATCCTGGTGCTAACAGGAAACCAAATTACACTCACTATTCAAAACTGGAATACCAGGTTATATTTGAATGCCTGGAGACAGATATTATAAAGAAAAGCAACACTAATTTGAACTAGTGATACTAATAAAAGAAAGGCTTTGGACGTCAGCAAAAAATTGAAAATAATGGCTCAGCTCATTTAAGAAAAGATGATCAGAGTAAGACTGTGCCAGGCACACTGAGTGCATATACCAATCTTGTACCTCCAGAGGAACTGAAGACATAAATAAACCACATTTTCTTATGAAAATACAAAAGAATAAGGTAGATTTAGATATCCTAATCAGAAACAATAGATGAATATGACTTTTATTTTTGGACAAGGCAGTAAGCAGTAGAGGTTCCTGGAATTATCAAGGGTTTTACTTCAGACCCTGAAATAAATTCAGTGGTATTTTGAATGTCTCAGATTTTACCCTACCTGATAAGAAGGAAGAAACTGATGCTATAATGGTGATGGTAAAGTTCAGATAAAAGTGAGCAATAAAGAAAGAAAATTATATGGATCAAATAGAAAACAATAAAAACTTCCAACCAAACAATACTCTGAAGTATAGTCCAGATTCCAACCAGCTCAGAGCTGAGAAGAAATTCTTTCATCTCCTTTGCAATTTATGTGCTATAGAATAGAGAACACTAGCTCCTACTAATCACGTGGAAGTTAAATCCTTCAAAATCTACAACAGATAAATCATTCAAACTCCACTGGAAAAATACTACTGTTCAGTAAAGAAACAAAAAGACTGAATAAGATGTACAGAAAAGTTTGGTTTTTTACTGGAAGGATGTTAGGCAGGCTCAAACTGAAAGAAAACTACCATGACATGGATAAGAAAGAAGATTTACAGCAATAAACTGTAACAATAGCAGGCATCTTTAGCAACCTTTAAAAAATCCCATGAGGTGGAAAGATGAATAGAGAGAAGAGGAAAAATAAAAGGAAAAAAACCATTAAAACCCCAAACTGCTCAGACTTGTATGATTAATACCAAAAAAGAAAAGCCACAAAAAAAAAAATCTAGCTGTTTTACAAATGAGCAATTAAACACAGTAGAGTTCTTTTGTTTGCCATGGGATGGAAATCATTTATGTGATGGCAAAGCCAGAGCATTCACTATCTTCTACATGACTAAAAAGTCTTGATACAACTGAAAGAGTTAGCAGAAGAGATGAGGGAGTAGAAGCACAAGCCAAAAGGAAAGGACTTATAAGTTACAAATATTCATAAAAATACAGCTGAATGAAGCTTGTTGCTACAATATGCAAAATAGTAAGGATGAGGGAGTAGCAAAACCAGCATTTTCATCTTGATACGGCATGATTATAGTTTGTTGGCCTAATTTTGGTTTAAAAAAAATTTAGTTGATTCATAAAACAATCAAAATAAGGCAGAAACTAAAACACAGTCAGTGTGATTTGAACAAATTTGTATTATATTGTGTAATATCGTGTATTTGTAAGTCATATGAGGAGTGGCTGAAGGAGGTAGGGTTCTCTAGCATGGAGAAAAGGAGGCTCAGGAAGGACTTTCCCATTCTATTCAACTACCTGGAAGACACTTGTAGTGAGGTGGGGGTTGGTCTCTTTTCCCCAGTAACAAATTACAGGACAAGAGGAAATGGCCTTAAGTAGTACCAGAGGATGTTTTGATTGGACATTAGGAAAAATTTCTTCATGGATAGCATTATCAAACATTTGAATGGGCTGTCCAGGGAGGTGACTGAAGTTAAGTCCCTGAAAGTATTTAAACAACATGTAGATATGGCACTTAGGGACACGGATTAGTGGTGGACTTGGCAGCGTTAGGTTAGTGGTCAGACTTGACTTAAAGGTCTTTTTCAACCTAAATGAATCTATGATCCTAAGACCAAATCACAATGAAAGATAATCAGTCCAGCTGCATAGTCATGAACCTTAGCTACTGATGTCAAGTTTGGAACGCCTCTGAATGAGGCTCCACACTCATACTCAAATGTGTTGCTAACCAACACTTGCAGTCAACAAAAACAGGAAAACTCTTAAAAATCTGTTTAAATAAAAAATTATTTCTTTCCCCACATAATTTTAACCTTGCAAGTAAAACCATTTGCAGAGAAACACAGTGCAGTTATGAAAGTTTTTGACTAGTTAGAAACTGATTGGAAGCTACAGCCAAAAGATAGTACTTTCAGATTTTTCATGGAACATCCTGTCAAGTTGAAGTTCCTACCTCCCTTTCTCTTTCGTTCTTTGATAGCTGCATCTGTTTTAGCATCTGAGATCGCTGCTCCATCATAAGTGTCTTCTCATATGTGAATGCAGAAATGTCATTTTCAAACTGCAAAAGAGATTGGCATTAGAAACAGCAGAAGAAAAGGCTATTTAGAAGAACAACATTTAGACAGGGTATCTCTCATGCCTGTATTCATTTGGTGGATGTATTCATGGCATTAGAATAATCCTAAGCATATAGTTGATCAATCACTTCTGCCCTCATCCTTAAAACATAATCTTCAAACAGCAATTTCATACAGTGAACTATCCTACTCTAACAATATTATTGTTATTTTATCTACATTTTAGGTATTTGGAACAGACTTTTCACTATTCTCTTCCAACTAGGCTGCAGAAGTGACAGTTGAAAGCACTTATTTGAAGTGGGTCTGCACAGCTGCCACCTAAGCATGTGTGCACACTTGTTTCCTTAAAAACTGTAACTGTTAGGCACAAATAACACATTATCCTTTCATCAGTGAGAAATGTTCATAAACAGAAGCCATTAGCAAGAAATTCTAGCATATATTCTCATATTGGCTCAAAACTAAAATACAACATAAAAATCTGTAGCAGTCACCTGTGTTGTCACTGACTTGTAACATATCTCATTCTCTGGAAGATTCTCAGAATTAAATACTACCCACAGAAGAAAATAATAAATTGTATTTCTGTAGTGGTTTAACCTCAGCCAGCAACCAAGGCCCATGCAGACTAACTCCCTCACAATTGGATTTGGGAGAGAATCAGAAGGATAAAAGCTAGAGAACTCATGGGTTGAGATAAAGACAGTTTAAAAGGAAAAGCAAAAATTGTGAACACAAGCAAAGCAAAACAAGGAATTAATTCACTGCTTCCCATGGGCAGGTCCCCATCATGCATAATGGTTACTTGGAAAGACAAACAGCATCACTTCAAACATTCCCCCCTTCTTCCCTTTTCTCCCCAACTTATATACAGAGCATGATGTCATATGGTCTGGAATATCCCTTTGGTCAGTTTGGGACACCTGTCCCGACTGTGTCTCCTCCCAACCTCCCCCAACTTCCTTGCCAGTGTGGCAGTATGAAAAGCAGAAAAGATCTTGGTTCTGTGTAAGCCCTTCTTCACAATAACATCATCTCAATATTATCAACCCTGTGCTCAGCACAAATCCAAAACACAACCCCATACCAGTCACCATGAAGAAAATTAACTTTACCCCAGGTGAAACAAGCACAACTTTCTATACTGTCTGCTGCTCAAAATTCAAGCAAGGCTGAGCCTTTTCATGGCACTCTATGTTCTTTCAACTGTACATGCCACAGCATTTGAGACTTTCATATTTAGTACTCTAAGCAAAGAACAGGAAATTTTTCACAAGTAATTTTTTCCTAAGTAATAAAAACAATTCTTAAAATTGTTTTATGATTGACTAGCATGATAAACCTTTTAATAAGTTCTGGTGATTCTAGAAACTAGTGGTGGTAGAAGTTTTGGGCCAGTTTACTCATCTTCAGAATGAGTAAAAGTTCTGGTTGTTTTTTTTTTTTTCCCCATGAGTCTTACTTTGGACATTATGTTAATCACCTTTTAGTACTGAAAATTACATCCTTAGTTTCCAAAAAAAGTGGGCCAAGACAGAGCTTTTGTCCTTTCTCCTAAACAGTTTATGACCCATATTTAAAAAAGGAAAAAAGTTACAAAATTCATTTTGTCACTACATTGACTTGTGAAACTGTAGCTATACTGTCCTGCTTTCAGTATTGGCTGAGGCTGGTGATGCCAAGAACAACTCTAATTTGAGCCTAGGCATTCCTTATTGCAGAGAGGTATTCTTACAGCAGTTGGAGACATAGACAAGTCCATCCTGTCTCATACCATATGTCATAGCTTATTAGATTAAGCACATTCAGCCTTCCATTTCATGGCTTGCTAAAAATTCAAGCTTTTTCCTTCTGAATGAAGCAGCTCTATGGACTAGTCATCATAAATAAAGTAAGAATTAACACATAAAACATCTCAAACTCAACTTGATAAACCCATTAAACTCACCACCACATACACTAGCATTGTAACATGGTAAGATAATGATGCTTAACTTCTTGTTCTTTGTGGGACTGCAATCTTTCAATTTCAATATTTGGGCTAATATCCCTTTATTTGGAAAAAGCTAAATCTGTTTTCCCAAGTTTAGTCCTAGTTGCACCTTAAAAATGTGTAGTAACAAACCATTTCAACAACTTCCACTTGAGCATTTAGTCTGAGGTGGTATAAGAACATCTGAAGATCCTTCTTCATTTGAATGCTATTATCATCCATTTGAGCGACGGTGAAGATACGCATTTTGCATTTTCTCCAAACCTACCAAAAAGATACATTAGAACAGTTTGTAACACTGTGATTGTTATTACAATGCATTACTAGGACAAGGTGAAGGAGTATTTAATTAGATAATCTTAGAACCATTTAGTGCTAGAAAATTAAATCCCAACCATTTTCTGTTGTCCTTGCCTTGTGCTGTCGAAGGAGAAAAGGCAACAACATCAGCATACCACCATCATGAACAATCCACCACACATCTATATTTCCTTCAGTAAAACGTTCTTGATTTGTTGGAAATAAGTCAATGTTTTTAGCCACCAAAAGCGCTTGTTGAGCTGCAGTTGTTTCTCGTACAGTATCTGTAAGGGAAAACAAGACATACAATTAAGAACTCCTAGTTTTCATACACAGAGTTTGCTTTTGTTTTCAATTCAAAAGTTTAAACCCTCCCAGATTCCGCTGAGGCAGAAGAGGAATATCCCAGGTATTTTGGCAAAAGAGGACTATCCTGGGTGTCTTGGTTCCAGCTGGGACAAGGTTAATTGTTACAATAGCAAAGAGGGGTGTGCCTAGGACCCCGAGGTTACTCTACACTACTTCATGCCATTGCCAAAAGTAGGGGGGAGTATCTTCAGAAGAGAAGGGGTTCCTTCCGATCAAATAAGCATGGTCCTGCTTCTGAGCTGGAGGGAGTGGTTGGGTGGCACCAGTCCCAAGGCAGAGGGAGAGGCTGGAGTGGCACAGCTGTGATCAGGTGGAGCTTCATAATGAGCATTTTTGCATGTGCATCATTCTCTCTTTTGTACATTTTTTGTTATTAACATTGTTGCTGTTTCCAGGAAATTGTTCTTAACCTGTGATCTTTATCTTTTGTGCCTCCAATTCTCCTCTCCAACCAGCCACAAGGGAAGAGGAAAAGTGAGCAAGCTGTTCAGCATGATTTGCAGTGTGTCAGTGGAAACACTAAATTAGGGAGTACTATTCCTAAGCCACAACAATCTTTATTTAGTGTCTGAGGTGAGGCACAATGGGTTGTGACAACAACAGACTGCTCAGAACAGGTCGGAAACAAATTTGATCTAGGCATTTTTTGGTTTAGATATGGAGCCACTGGTCACCATGCTTGGTCTGTTCACGTGGGAGTGGTACCTAATCCTGTATGTATTCCTGTATGTGCTCCTCATGATATTTTTCAGAGTAGGAAGACAGATCAGGATTTCTTTGATATCCTGAGGGATGTCAGTTTATGACATGATAACGTCAAGGGCAATGACGATCATTTGGGATGAATATTGACTGTTGCTCTCCTACCCTTAACTCGGGCACTACCTTTGCATGCTTACTAATCATACACACTCTGTGGAGGGAATGGAGGAGGATAATTTTCCCCAGCTTTTCCACCCCCTTTAGCCTGCTACATTCAGATAATTCTGAATTCCATTTGAACATTAAGGATGATTATACTCTTGGTGCTAAGCCTAACAGGTCTCCTCAGTCTACACCACATTTAGGAGTTTTCTTAGGAGGTTATTCAGAGATCTACCCCAAGGGTGTAGAGTCATGAGTAACATGGAAGGTGGGAGAAAATGGGCCAGGTTTTGAAGGATTATTCTGCTTCAGCGGTTTGGAACTTCAGTCCTGAACAACTACAGGACCCTGGTAAAGTAACAGAATACTTGACAGAAAAATTCTGTGGCAATTCCAGGGAGGTGTGAAGTTTTGCAACATGCTGGGCCTTGACTACTATTTATTGGACACTTGGCAATATTAGCCAGCAGTCTCAGGGGGAAGAGGAGGAAAGCAGACTAACTGTCACTGTGGCCACTCAAACCACAGCTGGACCAGAGGAACAACCTGTGCCAGTAGCAGTCGCCCCTACATAGAAAAAGAAATGCAAGCCAAAATAATTTTACTTAGTAAAGGATGAAAAGGAAGGAGAGCCCACACAACAGGAGGAACAGGGAGGGCCAGAGATAATCACCCAATCCCTATCTCCAGGTGAGCTGTGAGATGAGCAAAAAAGATTTCAGCCACCAGTCAGGTGAGCCCTAGTGACTTAACTGCTCTGATGCTGGGATATTGCTGCCCATGGTATGAAACTAGATGGTAGTGATGCCAAACAACTGAGATCCCTGACTTGGGATGTCAACATTGGCAATGGGATTGGGAAGACAGAAACTCTCAGCCTCTGGAGGCAAGTCCTGTCAAGCATGAAGAGAAGGTATTTTCTCAAGGATGACCTAGTACTGCACCCATGCAGGTAGAACACCATGGAGAAAGGTACATGCTCATTTTCTGATATCATTGCTGTTTCCAGTAAAGTGTTCTATCTCAGTTTGTGATCTTGACCTTTGGTGCCTCCAATTCTTCTTTCCAACCCAGCCCAAGGGGGGTGGGGGTGGAGGAAGGGGGGCAAGCAAGTAGCAGTGTGGTTTGGAAAGTCTCAGTGGGAGCACTGAATTGCTGAGCAGCATTCCTAAACCATGACACTGATTTTAGTGACCAACTTGCTTAGAAGAAGAAAAAGCAAAGCTGTGGTTGAAGAGGGCTGAGTAAACCCACTCCAGACTAAATGAGATATGGATAAATATTCAGTTGTCCACCAGATGTTCAGTAGCATATTTCCTCCACACAGCAAATACATTAGTTACACAGTTGAATTACAAATGCAAATGAGGAAGTCAATAAACACATACCAACAAAATTTTTCCATGAGAAACGATTTTCTGTCTGCTTCCACGACTGTGGCCATGCCATCAGGACTGTGTTGTGCTTCATGCCTCCAAGACCAGCTGACTGAATCAAATAGGATATTCCATCTCTGAAGTTAGGAGATACCACGATCTGGCAAAATCCTTTAGTCTTTTCTACAGCCATTAAGGCCTTAATATTCTGCAACAGGAAAATTACACATAGGGAAATCCAAATCATCAACACTGATAATTAACACCAGAAGGAGTAACAGCATTAAATAATAACAAATCTTTATCAACAATGTATAACCAACACGAGGAAATCACTAATTCCAAAAGAATGAACATGATTCTATGAAAACTAGAGCCCAAATTGCTACCACACCAAAAGACATCATACACAGTTTTTTCATTATTTTAATTATTCAGCCTTTTATTTCCAAAGATGAATGAACAAGACATGAGTAAAAACACATAAAGATAAATGAAGTAACACTGCTTCAGGTAAAGTCAACACCAGTGTTTGACAAAGCAACATATGGTTGGAACGATCAGTCATTTCTTCTGGAATTGGAAGAGTTTGGAAGTGTGATGCCAAGCATTTAAGAAAAAGAGACTGCCAAAATTCCTTAAACACCTTTGACATTAAGAGGCTGATTATTTATCAGCTCCCAACATGGAAAAACAGATGCGCAGGAGAAAATTGGAAGCACTGTCCAAATAATGACAAGATAAATAGACCAGATTAAATATCCCACACCCCTTTAATTTCAGAATGGCTCTCCTCCATTTAAACACTGACAAACATGAAACATATAAACAGGTAATTTAAAAGAAGCAGTCAAACCAGTATCAAGCTTGACCAGGGAACATGACCCTTGACATTTATTATTTTCTGATTAAATAACTTTAAAAACCCCATCATCATTAGTGAATTGTGTGGGGGATCAACATGTTTCAGAAGGAAGAACTAATACACAAATATTTTCAATTTTACAAAAAAACAAAATTTGTCACAAATCATCAGGAACAGATTGAATCACAGAGTGCCAGGCACTGCCTCAGTGTGGCTTCACATCAGGAACTCCATTTAACAGAGAAAAAGGAGTCTTCAGAGAATTTGCTACCAAAGTTAACAAGTATGTCTGTGCAAATAATATCTGTGAGGGTTTAATAGTTTGAATAGATGTGGGGGTTTTTTTTAAAGACAGACAGAAGAAATCTTTATTTCCTATAGGTCTCCTAGAAACACTTTCTAGTTTAATTTCTCCAGAACCAATGAGGCCTCCAGGTGCCGAAACTTTTACAATTCATCTTCATTTCCATTTTAAAAGCAATAGTTTCCTGAATCTTAACACCAGATCTGACTTTCCAGAGAACCCATGGATTAGGCCTCCCTTAAATGCATTCATTTTCCATCTCTCAGAAAAACAGCTAAGTTAGGCTGTCTGCAAATAACATTTCAAACTCTTCTGGGTAAACGGTTTCTGTTTAAAGCTTTTTTTCTGTTTTATTTCATAGGCCTGATTTTGTATTCTTCATCTTGTTTTCTACTCATATATGTTGATAGCAATAGCTCAATAACAACTACTTCCACAGGATAGGATGGCTGGACTTTTCAACTTGTTCTCAAGTTAATTGGTCTCTGAGAACCTTTTCATGTGATATCAAATAGGTCATCTACCTTTATACTTTGTTATTTTAAAAACCACTATGGATAAGCCTGAATACCAAGAGGAACAAAAAAGAAAACTGTGAGGAAATGGGCAGTTAGTTACGTTAGCTAGTCCATTTCAAGATTTTAAATGCTCATCTATTTAAGTGATACCAGGTGTGAAAAAATCACAGGGTATTTTACACAGCTTTGAAGACTGCTTGGATCAAAACAGTAGATATAACAACTGGTACTCTTTTGAGCAACACTGCAGAAATTAACCAATATGGAAGATACAACAGCAATCAAAACCTCCTTTTGGACATTTCAATAAAATACAGGAAACATGGTACTTTCTCCAAATGTTTCCCCACTCTATAAAGATAGGAGTAGGAGACTTTGCATAGGCAAGGAAATACAAGTATTATTATAAAAGAACTATTGAAACAAAATTCACTTGTGTTTGTAAGCATAGTTGGATGCAATTTTAAATTATATGACAACTTACTATTTTTTCCTACCTATCCTACTTTCTCTGGAGATGGGGTGTAAATAGAAAAATAAAATAAAGGATCTCAAGAAGGATCCTGTTTATAGTTTTCTGGCAAAGACTACTCCTAATCCTAGTTCTCCTACGTATTTCTAGAAAAATGTAGAAAATCACATAATGAGGATGATATTATGCCTAACATTTGCAATTGTTAGTTAAACACTAATTTTTTTGTTAAACATATGCTGTTTTCTTTATAAGGTAATAAAATTTAAAATTGTTAAAACTTGATGGGTTTGGGTGGTTTTTGTTGTTTTTGTGGGGAGTTTTTTGTGTGTGGTTTTATTTTTTTGTTTGTTTGGGGTTTTTTTGGGGGAGGGGTGTTTAAATTCTTTTCATGTAATTTGATTGTAAGCCAGGGCTCTCAATATTAAAGAAAAAGCTAGCAAGTATCACTTTTGTCTCATCCTATAGGAAAATTTTATAAAACATTTTGCTACATACACCAACCCATTCTTTTTATATAATCATTGATTGTGCTGCAAGCAAAAAATAGATGTTTCATTCAATAACTTACAACAGTCTGTTTTCATTCAATGTATGAATTATCCAGATCCAGATTCAACATTTAAATACCAATGTAAATTACAAGTATTTGCAAGCTCTCTTTTACATACCTCTTCAGCTTTCTGAGCTTCTGTACATTTATCTAAGTAGATTCCCTGAAGCACAGAACCCACAATAGTCAGTCCTTTACCAGCTTTCAACTGAGAGGTAAATGAAAGCAATCTAGGGTGTTTCACCAACTGCTCATTATTCAAGTTTAACAAGACCAAAAGTTGAGGTCTGCCAAACAAAGGAAAAAAAAGTTTAGTGCACACACACACATTCATTAGGAAAAACTGGAAAATTAAAATTAACAATTAATAAAATGCAGATTAATTGCTTAATTCAATGGAAACCAGCCAACTCCTAAGTAGGTAAGCCATAATTTGCAATAGCAACAACAGTTCAGGTACAGAATATATAAACTATCACAATGTCATTTTGAAAAGCTCCCTTTAAGACCAGTTTTACCTAGAAAATTATAACATCACTCTTCCAATGTCATCTGGTGCAACCTGCTGCTTGAAATTACTAAACACTGAATGCACATCACATTGTTTACTGCTTTATTCAGTTGGATTTGGAAAACCTCTAGAAACAGACCTCAGGGTCACCTCTTCAATGTTAATTATTTTATCATGTTCTCTTATTCTCCTATCCTAATCTTCTGTAAGAAATCTGACTCCATCTTCTCAGTAACCTTCTTTTAGGTTTTGCATGTTTATAAGTTAGTTATAACAGCTTTTAGGCTCCTCTTCAGCCTCCTCCAAGCTGAACAAGCATAGCTCCCCTCAGTCTCTCCCCAGAGGAGAGACACTCCTGTGCTCCAGCCATCATCTGTGGTTGTATCTACTTGAGTTTGTCATTCCTACATCATGGTACATAAACATGGAAGAAATATTCTAAATGTATTCTAATGAGTGCTAAACAAAAATAAGTATCTCCCAACATATTTACTTCTCAATGTACTATCTATCCTCCTGTCAATACTTTCCAGCATGCCATTGCCAAGACACACTGCTGGATTACTATCTACTGGGAACCACAGGTCCTTTTTACCAGAGCAGCTTCCCAGTCTTGTACTACTGCTCTGAAAATGCCTGTGCCAGGTACTAAACTTCCAGTTATCCTTCTGGATTTTCATGATGTTCTTAACGACCCACCTCTCTACCTGTGTATGTCCTTACAAAAGGACAGTCAACCCCTTAATCATACCAAGAGTACCCAAAGTTCATTTCAACTGCATACTAGATGAGGAGGCACTCTATTTCCTTTAATCAATATTCAATCTACTTACTTCTCCCAAATCAACATCTTATACTTTTCTTGTCATTGCTACAAATTCCAAAGATTGATGAGAAGTTAGATCATACTTCCTACCTCAAAACTAGCACAATTTAAGATGCAACAAGACGGTTCAGTGCTAGCAATTACATTGACACAATAGAAAAATACCTCATTTGGAACTGAAGCAGTCAAATATTTAACAGGATTGTCAACACTACATTACATTGGTGTTTCTGAGATGCCAAGTTCATCAGTCCCATGAAAAATGGTAAAATAATGCCATTATACTGAAGGACAACAGAACACTGCCATGTGCATGCACCCCATGACTGAGCAGTGGCTAGAATTAAAGTATCACATTACACTCATCAGAAGTGACAATGTGTAAATGTCCTTCATTTTTAAATGTTAAGTAATTTTTTATCTTGACTTTGAGGAAAATTAAATTTAACAAGTAAAAAAAATACATTGCAAAAATAGTAGTGGACATCTAACTCCATTACAGTAAAATGTGAGATTTTGTTTTAATGGCATCTAAGCAATTTACAAAGTGCTACTATTTAAAGAATCTATATAAAAAGAATACCACAAAAATGAATTTAAACAAATAAAGGGTCCTCTCTAGATTTGTACAATGTATTTCAGAGGGAACATATAGACAAACAAAAAAAAATTGCATTTATGGAATTGCAGTGTAGGGACACTTCTTCTGTAGAGACAGTGAGACTCAAGGGCAACATTTTCTTTGAATCTGAAAAGTCTATAAATAATCAAACATTACAATTCTTCTGTACTTTTGAAAACCACGTCAACACCGTACGGATTTAAGTTCAAGTTAGTTTGCCCCAAATTTGATTAGATACTGACCACAAGTCATATTCCCTTTCAGTAAAATAGTATTGCAATGACATCATGGCCATGTCCAAGTTAAAACATAACATTAAAGGTGAATTTCACTTTATCTTCACTTCACTGCTTTACCAGCAGTATTCCCAACATATTTACATATTTAAAGAATTAAGTGACCCCAAAAGCCACAGGACTCTACCTCCAGTTCTTGGTGTGAGGAGGACCATGCTCAACACGAAGCAAAGCATAGCGAGCTGCATTCAGAGACAGTCCTCGGATTCCATCACCCCATTCTTTTTCCGCTCTTCAGGATACAAAAGAGATTCAATTAACAGGGTCCCATTTATTTATACAAATCAAGTACTTTTTCTCATGTGGGGGACAACAGATGTAAAAAATGGTCACTCTTTTTTTGCATGAACGCATGAAAAAACTTGGTCGTGTAGACTTAAATCAAGGTTGAAGGCTAACCAAGGTGAAGCAGTTCCAGGCCCCTTCAAGGTAATTTTTTCTGTATTTATAACTATTTACTATGGTCTAGTTTTAGTTTATTCATAGTTCAGAAGCGTTTTTGTAATGGTAGGAGATACTTAAATTGCTTTTTAACACTAGAATGAATAAGCAAAGAATACTTAAAAGGAAATATTTTAAAGCAGCAAAATTAGCAAGTGAAACTTGACTTCACATGGATTAGTGACCTCAACACCACCACTACAGCATTTTCCACTTTCTTTCCTTCCCAGCTTCTCTCCCAGAAAGCCTAAAGCTCTATCAATTCTCCTGACCATTTTCAGTCTCCCTACATTTTCCTGTTGTTTTAATTCCAATATAGAATATTGGTGATTGAAAGTGGTCAGGAGAATGGATTCTATAATGGCAAGGGGTCCATCTCCCTTGCCCACCCTCTCTCCCTCTGATTTTCACTCATGAATTTTCTCTGAACTTAGCTACCTCTAGTAAAGTATCTCCTTCAACAAGGTAAATGTCCTGGTATGTGCCAACATTTGTAGAACTTATATATGAATTTGGAATTATGCTTAATTTTATGTATGAAGCTATACATATATATAACAGAACTGTCACCATCTTTTCTGACTTCCTCACTAAAATCAGGAAATTAATTTTCTTACCATTAGCCCAGTAAATGGAGATGTTATAATCCAGGAAAGCATCTAATCTGAGAATGGAGTTATTAAAAGATGGAGAATCCACAGGGTGGAACAGTTTATACCAGCTGATCCACTTAAGAGCTCTGCTTGATCACCCATCAAAACAAGTGGCCTAGCTTCAATTTCCTGCTCCAAGATCTCATTTTCTTTCAGCACAGGGTATCTTTCCTTAGAAAGGGATAGCATGCACATTTACTGATCATAATTACCTGTAGTGCTTTTATATGTTGTTAATTGGGGTCTTTTTTGTGGTTTTGCCGGTTTCATTTTTTGGTTTTTTTTTTTTTTTAATGCTTAAAGATCAGCATGCTCTTTAAGACTCATAGTTGCTCAGCATGTCCTACAGGTATGATATCTCTTGACAAATGCATACAGTGCAAAGTATGTTGCAATTCAAAGATTAATTCTATAAAGTAATCAAGTCCACACACACAAGAAGTAGAGTTTGAGCTTCTGCACAAGGTAATAATAATTTACAGTTCTGAAATAGCTGCTGCTTGATATTGAGAGGTAGTGTTCCTGAAGTACCAAAAGTTTACACCATCATCTCTGCTCCAACGAGAGTTTACAAGACTTATTGGTTCTTATGTCTGTCGGTTCTCGCTGTTGAAAAGTTCGTAACAGAGCTTCCAGAGAAATTCAAGTTGGAAAACTCACAACCCTTAACAGAGATCGGATCTTTCCATGTTTCAAAGAATACTCTGAACTTTATCATTTCAGTTGTACCTATTTTATACAAAAGAGCTTTTTGCTGAATGGTAAAGATATTAAATATAGAATAAATAAGATATATGGTCTTACCCTCTATATTCTATGTATTTGTATATACATCCTGCGATTAGCATGGCAATCAAAGCATAGTACCAAGAGCAAATGAACATCAAGGCAAGACATAAACTCATCCCCAGGAATGAAAGAGTCCTAAAAGAAACCATTTGTTTCCATTTTTTTAAATAGGCATGCAAATGTACTACAAAGTTAATTTCTTATTTAAGTTAACTTCCAGAAAGGCCCTTCTCCTTCAAAGGCTATTTTTTAGCTATTATAAAATAAAAAATACATTGTCTCAATTTTAGTTTATATGAAAAAATTGCATTCAGAACCTTTGTGTGACACAAATAATGCATCTAAATTAGATATAACAATAGATTTGATACATTTATCAGTACTGAAACTTCAGTACCTCCAAGTAAGGTCAGTTTCAAAACACATTATCACTTACTACTGTTGATTTGAATTTAAGCTAAAAAAAAATTTCAAACAGTAAAAAACAACTTTGTTACTTCCAGCAAAAATAGTTGATTAGTTTAAATGCAATTTGACTCATCAATTTTATTCTTCACTTCTGTTGTGGTCTGTCTCTTCACCAATAACACAAGTCAATAGAATACAGAAAAGAATCTTCTAAAGGTTACAAAGAAGAATGAACGTAAGCTGAAAAAATTACAAAAGCATTTCCAAACTTAATTCTATATGCCTGGTTTGCCCACATTTATCAAATTTAGATGTGGATCATCTAAAAATGGACAGTTTTGTGTATACTTTTAGTCATATACAACCTCCCAAATTCGTTTTCACCCAATTTCCAAATTAGAGCTAACTTTGACAGGGTGTCAATATAGTTAGCTTTAGTTTGGTACTTTAGTGCACTAAGTTCAATTTTAAACTAAGGGAATGCTTTCTACCAGTTCTGAGGACATCAGTCCTGTAGTTTGTATAAAGGAACAACAGCTGCTCTTTCATGCCTGAATTAATCTAAGATTCTACGTTCACTCAAAAAATAAAATGCCATCCTAATTCCTGCTGAGCATTCCAACACCTGCTTTGGCTAGAAGTAGTCACAGAGTGAGTCAGCTGCTTCACTGATGTCTCTGAGAAAAATATAAAAAGGAATTGTTGCCAAATGTGTGTATTTGGAGGGTTAGGTGTCAATCTAGTATGTAACTACTGAGCAGATTCAACGAGTTTTTTCAAAGCAAAAACTGCAACATTTCATTTTCACTCAACTCTTTAAAAGGAAAAATCATAAGTAACTCTTACATCCTAGAATCATGCCAGCTTATCTACTAAATGCTCTAGTATTTAAAGTTATTTCAGCAGTAAAGTTTCTCAATAGAATAATTTTAAAGTGAATTATGTACTTTTAACAGAGTTTTTAAAAAAAATCAAGAAGCTTTCCAATCTTAGTTTGAGATGTTTAAACTCTTAACCCATTAAAAAAGACTAAACAAAAAAACCCACTTTCCCCTTTTGTATTATTGACCTTTACTCGCTTTTTAAAGGGTTGTCTTCAGTTACCAAATGCAACATTCAAAGCATATTTTAAAACCAGTCATCACATTATCAATGAGCCAACTGATGTATATTGAATGAGACTTTTTTCTGTAGAAGTTTTGGGTTTGTGTATTTTTTGCATAACCAAAATTAAAATCGTCCTAACCCTCCTGAACACTTTTACCAGTTTCTCCTTAAGCATATATATAAGGCAGATTTTATGGTTTGTCATCTTCATTTTCACAGAGAAGAACTCTTGGCTTCTAAGCAGAATAAAATGTCATCCTGTAACCCCTTTCCAAACCATCCATATTAGCCACACATTTTCATGATCACTGTGATTCCTATGGCGCTATTCTAAATACATGAAAACAAATGATGCTCTTATTGAGGGCATCAATTATAACTCATTTAAGTCAGAAAGGAGATCTTATTATTGCAATAAAATCAACAATTTAGGGCTGTATAGTTAGTTTTAACTCTTCTGAATGAAGAAATATTCCCTACCAGTGGTAATATTTGAAACGAGGTCTCCAGTTGGGAGTTCGCAAAAGCGTCTGAACTGCACAAGCCAGATTTACAAACATGTAGCACATAAGGAAAAACCTGTTAAGAAAGGAAGAGCATTTCCTAATGAGAAACATACTAAACAGATGTGCATTAAAATATAAACACAATCCAAAAAAGGGAAGGAAGGTGTCCATTTTCCTGTACACGATGTTCACAGCAGCCAAGAGAACACAAGACATACATTAATATTACTTATTGAATATTAGGCCTCAAAATATGGTATTACCATAATATAGAGCCCAAACACGTATTTTGGAGACAAACATGGCAAATAACTGACAGTCATGGTGTATCATTTTTGGCTGGGACAGTTAATTTTCTCCTTTTTTTATAGTAGCTTAGATGGTATCATGTTCTGGACAAAGCCAATAAAATAAAATTCTATTAATATTCTAAAAGACTGAATTTTGTCTGTCTCTGTTAGATGCACTTGACCTAAAATAGCAATAATTGTTATTTTAAAATCCAAGTTTTTTAAAAGTTGAACATATTTCCATTAGCATTCCAGACCTCTGTCATGGAAAAACTTCTTTGTGCCTAGAAATTAGTTCAGCTAAAACACTTTGTTGCTTCATATTATCTCTAGGATCAAATGGGAATATCATGCTAGAAAACAAAGCCTAACACGTATTATTTCAAAAAGAAAAGTAATTACCTAGTTAATTTTAAAAGAAAATACTATTTAACTTAAGAACACGAAACACCAGACTCACACTTACATTGAAAGAATCGGTGCTACACTGTCCAATGAGGCTATCAAAATTCCTATTTCACAAATACCAGCAGTGACGAGCAGAGCCCAAGTTGGTTCTCCATTTGCTTTTCCATGACCAAATATCTAGTTCAATTCAAGTTTACAGTAAGATTAGGGAAAGCTGTTCATTATACAGTAATAAACTATGGTGCAAATCATTAATTAACTTATTTAGTTCTAACTGGAACTAAAAGTAGTTATTACTTACAAAGGAAAATGATGCAATCTATACTATGAAAAGCCAAAATTAAAATTGCAAAACATGCATTTCCAATATGAAATACGCTTACTAAAGTAAGCAATGACTACATAACATTGAAGTCCTATGGCAGCTGTTGTTGAAATATTCTTAAGAAAATTAAACACCATATGCAGAAGAGATTTATGCCTAGTAAAAAGCTACTGAAGTTTAAGCCAGTACTTTTTGTAACATAAAAATTAGGTGTCAATTCAGTACTTATCAACATAATATTGACCTTAAAGAGAAATTAGACAAGACTATGATCCTGCACAGAGCCCTACCAAAAACCATTTTGCATGTGGTAATTTCCTTTGTAGAGAATTCTGTACAGCTATACTGGCGACAGATAGTAAAATGCCTGAGGTTCCAGTGGTATTTATTCTCTTCCATATTCCTCCATTCAATTACAGAAATTAAGACCTCATTCATTCTCATGCTGTCCTCTTCTTTTAGCTTCCTGTCCTCCATCCATTTTCCTACTATTATATTAAAATCACCCTTTTTTCTACTCATGTTTCAAGTCTTTTGGGTTTTTTCTCAAATACGTCATACTCTTGCTTCTATAATCATCTCCTTGCATTTCCTTGATTGTCCATGAAGTAGCCATATCACTCCAAAACAGCAAGTGCATCCTCAAGTGTCAAACTCTCCCTAAATATCCTGCCTCTCTTAAATTCTCTTTCTCTCACTTGCCAAACCACAAATCTTTCCTTTTGATTCTTCATTCCTTTCAAGTCTAACTCTGAGGATGTGTAATCATAATGTCACCTTCTTTCTACCAAATTTTTGCTTCAGGCAAAAGTAAATTTTTCTTGTTTCTCTATACTACCCAGAATTTACAACTTATTGCATTTCATCCCCTTTCCATTGACAAGTCAAACTGCACCACTACTCAGTCCCTCCACCCTAGCATACTCAGTGTATTTATTTCCTGATACAGATACAGATAGTCTTACAAGACTTGAGATAAGCTTTCTAACTCCAAACTTCACCATGCAGTTCACAGCTTTGCTCTCCAGATACCATTATCTTTTGGAGTTTTATTTACTTATTTTTAACTCAAGTGTAGTTATCTAGGTTTTGCAGAAGCAGCCCAGCAAGAATTCTCTCATCATCTTCTGTTTGCCAGCTCCCTTACTTTGAGGAAAATCTGACATTTCTTCTTAAAACATGCACAGAGATGTTGGAACAAATCTTCATGTTTGGGAATCATGGGATAGATTCTATTGTTACATCTTTGCTGACTTAATTGACCTTACAAAAATGAATAAAAATTAGAATTTCATCTCTGTAATATGAGAAGTTTTATGCAGTTCCATAGTGAGATTAAATAACTCTGTTCACAAATGCGAGCAGTAAACACAGCCTATAGTCTAGAAGTTCAGTTATTAGTTGCTTCTTAGTTCATTTATTTCCTTTTATAGAACACTATATTCTCAGTTTGGAACCACTAACTTTTATGTGTAAGACCAAATATAATTAAATTGCACTGCACAAAAATATTGAAGCTCAAACCTTGTCCTACAATAGCCTGATCTATTATTGTACACAAACAGAACTGAGCTCCAAATCTTTTGTTAACGTTCTACAGGTGGTTTTGTTTTGTTTTTTTGGGTTTTTTTTACATTGGAAGTACTGTAACAACATGAACAAAAAGAACCTCACTTGAATAAATGGTACAATCCCATCTCTTGCAATGGCCTGCAGCAGCCGGGGTGCACCAGTGAGGCTCTGGAGACCAGCACCACATGTTGAAAAGAATGAACCAATCACAATAACCCATGGAGAAGGCCAGGCCAGTGTAGCAACCACCAGATTTCCATTAACTGCTTCTCCAAACCTTAGGAAAGAACAGGGGAAACAAAAATAATTAAAACAAAACAAAAAGGAATCAGTAAGCATTAAAATAATTTTTACTATAGCTTCAAGACCCACATTTCAATCTTTCTGGACAACAGCACTTTTAACAATAAACACTCTGTTACAGTACGCACTAGGATTTCCCAACCAAGCAATCTCTCTTAATCATGCTGTTTTAAAGAAGACACTATAATCACTTCACATTAAGTGCTACCTCTAAGCAGATATGCAGCAATTATCAGATATCTTGGCAAACTTTTCTGAATTAACAGCAATAGCAGGAGTATGTACATGTGTATCTTTTACAGATCCTTGTGACAGCTAGGAACTAGTTTGCAGAAATCTGTTCCACTAATAATACAAATATACCCTGGGACATAAGCAGGAGGTTCACAAAAAGTAATAGCCTTTCCTTTTAGAAGTGTGACACTGACATACATCAAGTAAATAGAGAAATTACTAGACACAACCATTTTGAGTTTTCCACATTTTCTGGCTGTTGTGCAACCTGATACAATTTTCCATTTACTACAGCAAACAAGTGGGTAGAAGTCAGGAAGAGGTGCTTTCATTACAGTCCTGAGCTTCCCATCCAATACTACCTCCATTTTTTTTTTTAGATACCTAACTTTGTGTTAATTTAGGCATGACTTGAATAAACTACAAAAAGGTTATTCCTCCCTCTCCCCTCCTTTGAACTGATGGTTTGGTTTTAAAAGCAAGAAAGGTTCTTATAGCTCATCTTACTTTTGTTAGTAAGCAGCCAGAATTTTAAGGCTACCTCTACTGTGATACCACCATTATTTTTTCCTAATGTGTTCAGGTTTTTCCAAATAAAAGGAAAAGTCTACAGAAATGAAAGAAGATAAAAACTAAGGAAAATTAAATGCTCTTTGTCTTTTCAGACATGCTTTTAAAATAGGGTCAAGAAACACAGCAATGAAGTGAATATAGTAAGCCAGTGTTCAAATTCTTACTTATGCCCAAGTCTGGATGCACGACTATACTATTTTCAGCAGATGGAAAAAAGGTAAATCACACTCCTCAAAATTATAGGATAAAACCCATGTTGTGCTTCTGCAACTGTATATTTATTTTTAGTTCAAATTCTAATGCCTATTTTTTAACTAAACACAGGATAGGAATAACTTCAAGAGATGCAAGAACCAGAAAAATGCACAACATACTTTTTCTCAATGCAGATATGACAATCATAATGAAAAAAGCCTCAGAACCCAGTTTTTAGACCAGACTAAAAATCTGTACACTTTACTGTTCAGCTGGATTTCAGCCAAATAAGAACTGGTAACAATATAAATGAAAGTTCATGGATTCAAGGCTCTTGCTACAATGCAACCTGCATTGTAGTTCTTGAGTTTACCTATGAGGATGCTATGAGAGTGTCAAAAGCCTTTCATGGATACCCTGCTGCTTCTTGTATTAGTTTGATTAGAATCCAGCTTTTAACTTATGGTTTTCCTTCTAGACTAATGAAATAAGTTGCCTCAGCATCAACTTCACCATCTTTTAAACAATATCCCAATGACTGCTTCATCACCATAAGCAAACATGGGCTTCAGTAGAAAAGAGAACCAGACACCAGCAAGAAAACAATTGGGAAACCTGACAACAGTTTCCTATTAACCAACTTCTTCTAAAGGAGAAATTGATCAAAATCTGGAGGATCTCTTCATACTCATGTCCATCACATTCATTCCCTTCATTCTTCATATTATGCTTTAAATTCATCAATTGCATGATGGAAAATCAACATGACTCCTGATGTACTACTGAGATTTTTAAAACAAAAAATACTCATATGTCTAAAATTATAGATCTGATGGTGCACTGCAGTCTTATAAACTCCTCTCGTCATGTAACTCTCGAAGTTTTTAATCTGTTCCTCAAAAACCTATTACTTCTCCCAAAGTAATATCCCCTTATTCCCATCCATCAGCTCTGCAAATACTAATTTTTATTTTCTTCATCAAGAACGTTTTATTAGGCTGGTTCAAACTCAAACATTTATCTTATATTCTGCTTCTGTTCCTGCTTCTTGAAGGCATAGAGTCTAATAACCTAACCAGTTTTTGCAGCCATCTCAGTTTAAGTTTTCCCTCCAGTTTTAAACTAAGCAAAATAAATATATGCCACATAGATATTTCACAGAAGAGCCATTAGCAAGTCCTATTAATATAACCTATATATAGGTTACATATTATTCTACTTATATACATATACTCTATGTAATATTAGAAGTTGAATATGACTCACTTATCTCTTAATATTGCACCTTCTATACAGGCTCCAAACAACACTATACAGGAGAGATCTGTTACTGAGACTGAAGGAAGATCACTCTCTAAAAATATCACATAGAGGAAACCCCACCACTTTTCACCAAGGTATGAAATTAAAATGTCCATGACAATGAAGCACGTATGTGTGTTTCCTGGATGCTTTTTTGTTTGGTTTGTTTTTTGTTTGTTTTTTTTAGTTCTTCCCTGCTACTATTTTTTAGTTTATGTTCTTTATGACTGTATTTGATTCACAGAGATTTGTGAAGTATTGGAAGTAGCCAGCTCATGTATCATGCAACAGAACAGGTATTTTCTCATACAAATAAGTAAGTACTTGTATACTCTACGTTTTGAAGGACCACCATCTACTATTGCTGGTTGCTTGGTTTAAGATCTGGTTATACTGAGTATCACAACAATCTGCCAACTGAAGCCTAACATTAAAAACATTCAGATCACGTGACTAAAACCATCAATTATATTTTGGAATTTGAAGCATTAGTAGAATATATATATATGCTAATAAATTTGACATATTTTAATAATATTTATAAATAATACTGATATTTTAGACAAATATAAAATATTTCTTTTCAGTTTAGATTTCACTCATTTTATACTTAGGGAACTCTAATGATTTTGCAGTGAAAAACCTGTTACACCTACAGAATCTACAGAATGTAGACTTGGAAAAAAGTCACAGTATAAAGGATACAAATAAAAGATGTAGTTGCAATAGCCAAAATTGTTCCAGTAGGAATAGATTTCTGAGCATCCTTTAGATCTCCAGATCTGTTTGAACCTGCCATAATACCTTAAAAAGAGACAAAAATTTATGTCATAAAAACAATTAATAATAACTCCATGATAATAACTAAGACAATAAGAACATCTAATTTTAAGCCAAATTTAACTCAAATATTATCAATGGAGCAGGCTACAGAAGCATGTTATAATCCCACACAAATCCTCAATTTATACACTGATTTTATTCAGAAATCTGTGTTACTACCAACTAGAGTAAGCAAATCCTATAAAGGTCAGCAAGAAGACAGATTTTAAAAAATATTTTTCAAGGATTAGCTCAGAATCATTCTTGAAATGAAGAAATACAAGGAGAAGCAATTTTGCTACTGGGGATGGATGTTATAAATTAATAGGGACTTAGCAATTTTAGCCAGCGTGACCTAATGCACTAACTTTCTATAAACAGATCATCATAATAACAAGCAAATGTAAGCAAGCAAATCAATAAACAAATAAAACCTTAGAAGCAAAAAGGAAAGGAGCAAGGAGGAAAAGGAATAGTTAGAAAAATCACACGTACGCGTGCGTGTGAATCTAAAAAGAGAATAGAATTATTTTGTAGCACATACTGTGACAGAAGGAAAAGACCCCTATACAACAACTAATTCTGCCATCTCTCCTAGAATTGACCTCACCACTGGAAGCAAAAACATGCAAGCAAATGTCAAGATATTCCAGTGCAGAAACATTGTCAAACTCCATGGAATAAAACATTAACCATGAGTTCAGATATGATGAAATGTTGGTAAGAGTCTGAAGTAAAGAAATGGGAGCAGTGGGGTTCCCACAGTGAATACAAAGGGACAATTCCACTTCATAATAACAGTGCCACGACTTCTTATTGGAATTCTATTATGTTACTTGATATTACAATTACTTCAACTGGGACTTTTGAAGAAAAACATGTCTGTTTTTTTCAGTCAAGCATGAGCTGAGGAAAATGAAACACAACTAGTCTAAGCTTAACCAAAAAGTCTACAGAGTTAATGTGGCAAAACAATATTGGACATGTTAACAAATCCCAGGCAGTTAACCAGGCAGCTTGGACACCGTAAGAGTAATTTTAATATTAAACTGCTCTCTCGTGCCTTTGAAGATTAAAGCATTATTAAGGTATGCACCTTATTTTAAATCAGCACTTAGTAACACGAGGGTTTTGCTTTCTTTGCAGACATAGAAATGGCCCTTAAACAGATTCCTTGCTTAAGTCCTATAAACTCTAAAAGTCATCAGCCATGACATGTGTCCCCGTAGCACCAGAAGGGTTTAGGTACATAACCTCAGACACAGAAACTTGCAACAGCATGAATCACCTATAAGATTGGTGAAAATGAAAAATTTTCACATGAAAATTTTTTTTCCAGATATAAGTACACATCCTCACGCAAGAAAAATAGTTGTATCTACCTGTCACAGATGGGAAATAAATCCCTACAAGCATTGTGAAGTAGGTCATGATGTCTGTAAAAACATAAGGAAGTCCACCCATTTTTGACTCTTCTGATCCAGCAACTGATGGCTGATCTTTTTTCTCAACTATTGATCCTTTTTCTGAATAGGCACTCCAGAGATTATCTACAAGGTGGGGGAAAAACAAAAAACAAAATCAGTGTCATCTCTCTGTTTCAGGATATCAACTAGTGAGAATGCAACAATCCTAGCAATCAGATGCCTTTTTCTAACACAAAAATCATTACATTTCTCAGTATGATTAGTCCCAATTGTAACAGGTGGGCACTCCAGTCGATGCCAGTAAAAATGCAGTAGTGTGAGATGTGTCTTGCATAATTTTCTCTTCCTTTAAAGGAAAATACAGTTATAGAATTAAATTCTAACATTTGTATTCTAAATTCTAAAATTTGTATTCTAATTTCTAAACATTAAATTCTAACATTCTAATATTTGTAGAATGTACACTTACATTGCAAAGGCACAGAGATGTACTATTGTGATAAAATAAGGAAACTTATCTCCAGATTCAGGGAATCTTAGTATATAATATTACTTCTTGTTCCTGTATTTTGAGGGGTAATATGAAAAAGAAATGGTACTTAAGAGTAATTTGAGTTCTTTGAGACCTCCTGTACAGAATAATCCTAGATAACAGTACAGGATTCAGTTCCTCTTAATGGCAAAAGAGCTGGTATGGTAACATATGGTAACAAAAGCAGGGTAACCAGACTCCAGAAGATCACAGATAAGCAAAAAAAACCCAGCAGAATATGGCTCAAATTCCCCAGCAAACTAAGCATGTTTGATTGAAGACTGATAGGTCAAAGAGCCAGTAACTTTTGAGAGCTTACATTTGTGGAAAACACTGATTGTGTACCTTGATAAGATTGTGAGAACAGACCACATTGATTCTTATTCAAAAATGAGACAAGTTGTCCTATCATATGTGAGAAAACAAAGCAGATACTCTCCTGGCCTGTCAAGAAGGCAAAGGATTTTATAGCAAAGGAAATAAAAAATTCCCATGGACTGCCAGGATGATTGAATAGCCGATTTTCAGACATCCTGAACAAGTTCAGGTAATTTAAGTACAATATTCTAAGCCTTTATAATAGCAAAAAGTAACCTGGAGCACAATAGAAGATAGACTTTGAACCATAAGTGGCCATAGAGAGGGTACTCATACCCAGATTATTAACAAAAATCTTACAATCTGTAAGCATATGTGGAAGTATGCATGAGAAGCAGAAGAGAAAGCAGCGCCAAGATTAACAGTAAGTATTATTTGCTAAGGAATGCTATGTGTATTACTACAATCAAATGAAGAGGAGTAACAGACTGATCTAGAGATAAGACTGGAGCCATAAGAAGAGTTAATGAAACAAAAGAATTTTAAATTTCAGGAATTTTAGCAGAGATTTCATGTATCATGTAAAATGAGACATTTTACATGATACATAGATCTCCACATTAGCATCTATCTAACCCCTGTGAAACATAAGAAGAAAACCCAAAAATCAGTTGAATTGCCAATCAAAAGCACTTAAACTCTTAATCAACACTCAACAGCTTGTGTCCTTTATTCAGCATGACACAGGAGTGATAATGACCTGAGCACTGCACTGCATACAACTTAATTGTGGAACTGTGCATGCCAGCACAAGTGGGTAAAATCAGCTAAGATGTTTTGTTGAATAGAAATCACTTTCTCATTTCATAGCATGTCACACAGAGCTTTCCTATGCTTATTTTCCCAAAAGCGATAATCCAAGTGGACTTGAAAGTTAGGGTGAGAAAAAAAAATAACTTTTCAGAAATGTCCCGACATTAGGCCCTTCTAGGATCATTCCTTGATTGCTAAGGCTCCTAAAATTGCTAAGATTGCTAAATGTGAAACCTAGCAGCTAACATTTAGGGTACATACACAAGAACAGGTAAAATGTATCAGACCAACATGCTACCAACATCAGAACAATGTTGATTAAAGCTACTTGCAGAACTGTATCATTTTTGTTAGGGTTATAGGCATATTTAGTCAGCCACCTGCAGAATGATTTGTTATTGTTAGGACTGCTTTTCTTGAATTCAATCACTAACTTATACACATTGGACAATCCACAGAACTTCACTCTCATTGCACCACCCGTGAACTGGAAACAAGTTCTCCCTCAGGAGAGTTTGAAAATGTATTAATGAATGGCTTATTGAAATGTGTGTTTGGCATATGCATTTAAAAAAAAGGCTGTGATGAGCACTTTATTAACTTTTTGATTGAACAATGGCTTTTGAAAGAGTACCTATAAAACTCCAATTACCCCCAAATTAAAGCACTTGACACTAAGATTCTAAAACCAGATTAAAATTTTATAGGAAGAAGCATGCTCAAGGTAGCAATCTTACACAGAGATTAGGGTTAAAAAATTGTGACAGACTAGATCACTACATTATTTACCAGCCATTACCCAAATTAATAATGTCCAAAAACTTTTAAACCACTTCCTTTCCAACTTACCAGATAGAACTCCACTCATTATACCTGGAATTCCTTGGATTTCTGTTACATTATTGAGACTAAAGTAGTCATCACAAGTAGCATTAAGCAAAGAACTATCACAGAACAGGCGCCACAAACGTGTAGTCTTTGTTTCATTATTGCTTTCGGTAAATTTGGCACAGACATCAAAGCCGCGTTTTGACAATATTCGGTTTCCAAGGAGACAGATACTACAAACAAGAAAAATAAAATCAGTGTTCCTTCAATACAGGGCTGTGAATTAAGCCATTTTTTGTCTATTAGACTTCTTCAGAAACCTGTTATTCACACTGTCTACCTTAAGGTCTATACTACATCTACTAAAACAGTATATAGTTTCTACATCTAAAACTATCATCAATAATCTCTAAAACATGGATCAAATAGTTCCACTTTATGGTACTGGCAGTTATTTTGCCTTCTGTTTTGTTCTTTAGAAAGTATAATCAATTTAAGCAGCTTGACTACTAAATAACAGCATGGTGGTCATGATGCCTTCAGTCCTACAAGAAAGAAGTAAAATTAAGTGATACTTTATAAACTTAATTAAAAGGCGAGTCTGATGAAGAAAATATAAAGGTAAGATTAAGCAAATAAATAATGCTCTTCCTTTTCTAGCAACTAAAACATTAGATGATCCTCAAAAATATTACAATCCAAAAGGTAGGAAATAAGCCAGGAAGACTAAACAGCAATTTAACAACGGTGATGGAAGTACAAATTAAAGAATCATGTATTGGGAAGTAGATTATTTCTTTCAGGAATGAAAGAAAATCAGAGAAGTCCGAAGAGTTGTCTAAAGCAAATTCCTACCAGCACAGAATATTAAGGGTCTAGGTATACTTCTTTGCTAAACTCTACACAAGATGTTTAGGATTCCAGGCTTGCTTAAATATGGAATTATATATATATATACGAAGACAAAAGAAGGAACATCAAATAAAACACAGGGGTTAGGCAGAAACACCAGTGCAGCTTCAAGGTATTGCATCCCACGGAAGTTGAGTAGATTTAACAGAAAACTGCCACTAAAGAGATCATCTTGCCACTTGCCTTGCTTATTTTTCTTTTTTATTGCTACTAATTTGATGACTCAATAGCAGCAGGGTCAAATGACACAAACAATGGAAACTTCTTCCAGTTTGATTCAACTATGAGATCTCAAGGTAAACTATTTTACCACCTATACAATGGATAAACTTAATAGAGGTTAGTGATATAAACTTAATTAATCAGCTAAGTGGAAACTGTTTTGTTTGGGTGTTTTTAACAACCACCATCAGATCAGTCTTACCATTACATAAAACCACACTTGAGTTTCTCATTTTGAGACAGACTCTAAATGTAAACCATTATATTTCATGGAAAATAAATTCTTGTTATATTTTTCCCCCAAATATAATAATATTGCAGTAGCAGCCACATATAAGGCTTCCAGGAACTTGGTAATGAATCTCACCTATGCTACATATCCACATAAACTCTCTTTTACCTATATAGGTGGCAAAAAGATATTACTATTTTCCCACTGGAAGTTACTGTAAGAAACACAAGTTTTATTCAGAAATATGTCAACATTTTACATATTACATGTAAAATCATGTTACAGAACAGTCCACAAGTACTGCTCTAATGGTCAATTTGTAATGTAATTACCAACACTTCAAAGTAATATTGAATTTGTAACAATCATTTAGCAAAGGATAACTCTTATTACAAAGTGCCATGCAAGACTGAAATTATCAGCCTATTCTGATCATGTCTTAAGCAATATAATTTTGTTTCCTCTTTCAACAGAAAAATATGCACAAAAATGCAACTCGCGTAACTGGGTAAAGTAAAATGCAACTAATAAGTGGAGTAAAGAAGTAACTCTTATTGAGCTAAGAATTAAGCACATTGAGAACCTTGAGAAGCAATGTGTCGTACACAACACCAATAAAATTTTATTTTATTAATGGGAAAGCCTTCACAAACAAAAGTGAACTTAAACATTTCAATGATTTATTCTTAAGTAGGGAGAAATGGAAGTTTCAAAAATTTCTTCATAACACAAAGTTTAAAATTCTATTTCTTTTATAACTACAGTTCATAGCTACAATGATTTTTAGACCTTTTTACTTTATTCTATAGGTTTTTAGTTTAAATCTTTCGATAAAGCAGTTCCATTTACTGTCAGCAAAACCCACCTTCTTGCTCCTTGGGTGGGGATGGAAAAACAGCCAGTAATTTTAAGCACCAAAGAACATTTTCTAAAGTTACCATATCTTATGAAAAACGAGAGAAATATTCAGATATGTAACTCAGAATAACGAACGAGCACATCGCTATTTAAACAACATAAACCTACCACTGAAGCCAATGTGGTTGTATTTTGAAATAGCTTAAAAAATGAAACAGTTACAGCAGCTATTCCCTCCCCACACGTTTTTTTCTTTTCAATAACCCACACGGCTTCGATATTGCACTTACGGAAAGTCAGGT
The DNA here is from genome assembly GCA_013396995.1 of Dicaeum eximium. Lineage (NCBI taxonomy): Eukaryota > Metazoa > Chordata > Aves > Passeriformes > Dicaeidae > Dicaeum > Dicaeum eximium. The sequence goes on along the minus strand of VWZP01000141.1, from coordinate 319,802 downwards.
GGGTCAAAAGCAGTCTTGATAACTCCAGCATATATGGCAATGATGGAAAGAATCACACAGGCAAGGAAGACCAGAGCAAGTTTGTTGACATACTTTACTCCCACAAAAACTACTATGGCCATCAGAATGATAATACATGTTCCATAGAGCCTCATGTTGTTCAGCAGAGCCTCTGTCTCTTCACCAACATCTGCCGCTTTAAATATAGCGGCACTTGGAGAAATATAGGTCTGCCAAGAGATATGGCAAACTATCACACATGTAATAATGAACATTGCATTAAGAAATCATTCACTTCAACTACAAAATCTAACCTTCTATACCAGTTTTGCTTTCACAAATGGGTTTAGCCATATAATTCGGGCATTCAGAAACTGTGGAGATAAAGGAAGGAAAAGGCAAGGGTGAAGAAAAACAAGTTTTAAGAATAGGATACAACTTTTGCTCCAGCTTCTTCTCTCCTGTTAAAAAGCTTCCATTTCTCAAATTCATGTGTCTGCAAAATGGGAAAAACTACAAAGGAATTTTGGGGCGGGGTGGGGAGGAAGTAGCACATGACAAAAATAAAAGAAAAAAACCCAAACCATAAACTAGACTTCAATTGATTGAAACAAAATATGAAGAATCAAACAAAAGCATAATAAACTAAAAATGCTTTCAGTATCATAGACCCTATATTATACTTAATAAAATTTTAATCTGAAGTTGCAACAGCACAATTTAAGATTAGTGTGAAAACACTTAGTCATGTGCTAAAACAGACTTTTCCAAATTCTGCCCCTTCAAACAAGATTCTCTTATAGATCTCTCTTTCTTAAATTTTGGTGTGTTCTACCTGAAAAGAAGTTGGAAACTGTTTATAGCACTTATACTGATAAATGCATGTGAGAAGACAAATGGATCTGTAGTTCTGAGACATTAGTGTACTATACTACGCAACAATATCTATATTCCTTCTGCTAGCACCCCTAAAAACACTCCTCTCTGCTCAGCTACTAGGGCTTGAGGGAACTCTAATCCTTCAATAAAACTGCTAAAGTTGTTGTTCAACTCAATTGTTCAATAATATAACTTCTAAAGACTGGAAGAAACTTTGAACAGGAGGGTACCATGATACATTCATAAGCAAAATCCAAAAATAGATGTAGACAATTATTTACCAGAGTTTTCTTAGCTTAAATTTAAGTTTAGTAAATTAATATTTCCTAGAATGCTGAGAGATATGAAAATTGTCACATCATCATGGAAGAAATATAAAGCAAACAAAAAAATTATTACAGATAGTGTATATATTGTTAGAAAACCCTGCACTGTGATGTTGCAGAAGTTTCAGGCTCTGTATGGAGGTAGCCCAGAAGATTTTCTTGTGAATTTTGTTGCCCTGCTGTTCACAGCCTTTGCTAGGGAAAACCACAGGCAGATGACTGATTTCTGTTTCTCAAAATAATCCATGCACCAGTGGAGAAAAAAAAAAAGGCAATACTCATGCCTTGTGGCTGTGTCAAGGGCCTTTCTGAGGTCTTTGTCAGATATCCTGGGCAGCACTTCATGTCAAATTCTGCAGCTGGATCCTGTACGTTTTTATTAGCAACACAAATCCAGCATCTCTCTAATAGGTAGAACAGCGCACCAAAATCAATCCACAATTCAACAACTGGTTGCGCTTCAACAAAGCACAATTCAATGTGCTCGTGTTACTGCTATAGATCAGACAACAAGCCAGATCACATCACCCAAGCAAGCATTAGTGAATACTATGTCTAATTCAAGTGTAAAAAAGCCTGGATTCGATGACATGGATCATAGTAAGGAACAAGAAAAAAATCTGAAGTATCTCCTGTGCATATATTTAGTTTCTGATATGATGACCAATTATTGGCCCCTCCTGGATGAAGCAAAGCCATAGTAGGTGGGCCACTGCCACACAGGCAGCCTTCCACAGCATCTTCACAAATACATGAAAATTCAAAGCCAGTAGTTTGGAAATGAGGTATTTGGTAATGGTATTTGAAATCAAATACCATTTAATTTATTTTTGTATTACTGATAAGAATTTAACTTCCTCAAATAGTCACAAGTAGAGTAAGAATAAATATCAACATCTGGAAAAAGTAGTATCAAAACATTAACAACCATCAAACTAGAATGCACTTTAGACCATTAAGAACATTCATCAGCAATATCCCAAAACAGCCCAAATACATTTAGTCTTAATAGAAACCAGTACTTACCAATAAAATTTCAATGGTACCAAGAATGTACATTGCTCCTGCAAAGGTTGTGCCCAAGTAGAAACAAAGTCCCACTGCTCCACCAAACTCTGGCCCTAAAGATCTTGAAATCATGTAGTAAGAGCCTCCAGCTGTGAATTTAATAAAACAAAACCAAACAAACAAACACACACACAAAAAAACCACAATATACCTCCAGGCCTTCATATTAAGGATGGCAGTAAAGAACAAAAATTTGAATAATTCAATCAATGTAATCAAGATAACCACTGCATGTGTCTCCACTGACATGCTCAGGCCAAGACTGTAATCAATGTCTATACCATCTAGGCAGTTAGAATGTACATTTCAAGATTAATATCCCCATGTGGATTGTCTGTGGAACAGAAAGCGAAGACTAAAGAAAGAAGAGGAAAAATTCTACAAGCTAAAGAGAAGTAAATTAGAAAAGGATATACAGGTATAAACAGACGTGAATGAATTTTTAGCTTCTAACCTTAAGCTGCTCCCCATCAAACAATAAATTTCCAATATAATTGCTTTATGAGACAAGGACAAAACAGAATATTTTCTACTGATTCTTTCTATTTTCTGTATACAAAACCATTGCCACTTTCACTACAGATCACATTTTTTTAGTACTGTTTAAAGGTGTTGGGTAGGGATTGCTTTTTCTTGTCCACTTATATACTATTCACTCTGACCCTGAGTTCCTCAATTCTTCTCACTCTTACTTCCCACACGTATGCATCATCTTTAAGTCATAAACTACACCACCACCACATTTCCACTGCACTATTTGCCTTTTAATAAGGCTCTAAATTTCAAGCAGTTAATCTCTTTCTTTGAGAATGTCAACCAGCTCCCTCAAGGCAAACTCTTCACTCTGGTTCCCTCTCCATTTACTCTTAAATTCATGATTTTTGTCCAGCTTGTGTGAAGAAAGAGACAGAGAAAATATGTGTGTAATTTTAAATAACATACATCAATGTGCAGAGTCTGAAGCTGTTTTTCATAGAATCATTAAGGTTGGAAAAGTCCTCCAAGATCATTAAGTCCTATCATTGACCTAACACTACCAGGTCCACCACTACCCCCTGTCCCTAAGCACCACACCTACTTGTTTTTGGAACACTTCCAAGGATGGTGATTCCACCATTCCCCTGGGCAGCCTGTTCCACAGGCTTCAGTGTTTTCAATATGAATGAATGAGAAACTAAGAAAGATATTATGATGCATCACCAATCCTTTTACTAAATATAATGCTCTTGCATATAAAGGCAAAAGAAAGGATCCTGCTGCTCAGGTCTCCTTCAATCCTAGGCTCTTATCTGTGCTTCCTGCCTTCTCCATATATTCCAGGACAAGCATAACAACACCAACAACAAAAGAAGTGAAAAGACCTGCCTTGTGTAAGACCTGCAGGCTTCAAAGTCAGAGACAGATGTTAAACAAAACCTTTACGATGAACTTTAAAACTTTGAGGAGGAAAAGAGCAGAACATTTGAGTTATCTGCACACTGATTTGAATAACTATTTTATTATAAAACACAAGTATTTTAAATAAAATTGTCTATTGTATTTTTATTTCATATATGGTACTGTATCAATGAAATACAATTATAATACAATTATTCTACATCCAACACAAATTATAGCTTTTACTTTTGCCCAAAAACTTTAGTTTAAGTTCATTAGGTAAACTGTTCAGAGTTCATACCAATGCCTGAACACCAGAACTATCAATTATTGTGCTGACAAACTGAAAAGGGTAAGAGCTTCAAGGGCTAACTGATTTTGCAACTAAAAAAGAAATCGTCTTACTTGATGCAGCCAAATCAACTAATCAATCTATCCTGAAAATTTAAGGAGATGGGCAGAACCTAGTGTTTATACAGAAAAATATTTCTGCCATGAGACCAGCTACTATTCTTGCATAAAACAAGATAACTAACTCCAGTGTTTAGATGGAATGCAGGCAAATTTAGGAGAGAGAAAAGTAGTAGCCTTATTTGTAAGGAAATTTGCTTTGCATGAAGACCAGTCTCCATTAATTCAATTTATAATATTTTATCTTTGATTAAAACAGGATCAAATGACTCATGACAAAGATGTGCTGCAGATTATAATTCCCAGAAGGCCCAATCAAAGACTGGATCTCACATTAAAAAGTTATTTATAAAATCAATTAAATGAAAATACACATTTGACACAAAATCATTACTTCTGATATTTGAGAACTATAAGAATTTCTTATCTCAGATTTAAACTTCCATCATTTGAGAACTTGCCATGTGAGAAAATTCTTCATTACCTGGAACTACACCGTTTGTTGCTATAGCACTCATTGAAATTGCAGTTAGCATAGTCTGTGGAAAGATAAAATAGAGGAAACTTAAAATACCAGAGTTTAGGGTTTTTTTGAAAGATTGGATAAAACAGTAATCAAATGGATCTAGATTTTTTTTTTCTCCAAGATGTTTAATTTGGGATATCCATGCAACTCAAGTGCTCAACTTTTCAGCAGAAGATATAGTTAACTTAGATATCTGACACAGTCTTTAAAAAAGAACTAGAAGAATAAAGACCATTGAATATACTTAATATAGTATGTTCATTATTCCAATTAAAAAGTAGTGAAAACTAATTGTAGCATTATTATGACAACATCTAGTAGTGGTCTCACATTCTAAAAAATTACTGTATGGACACAATGCTGTGGTTTGATTTGTAGTTTGTTATTCAGCTTGTTCTGAAGCTGAAAAAAGCAGAACAGTTCAGATCTCAAAGTAAATCATGAAATATTTGCTAAAGACCAGTTCAATAAAACTCATATAATACTTCAAACAAAACCTTACTTTGATCAACTCAAAAGAATGTCCATATGGGTTAGACTGACACATGACACTCACCACTTAAATACATAACCCATTTCTCTCAATTCAACTATATTGATTAAATATCAGTACAATTTAACCAATGTGATTAAATATGGTTATTTTTCCCTGATACTCATAAATTAGAAGGTAACAGTATTCTTCCAACAGAGAATTTGGCCAAGAGTTTAAAAAATAAGTAAAATAAGGTTAACTTACACAAGCACAGCACATGAACACAATGATGAAAGACTCAAGAACTCCAGCTGTTCCTACAATCCATGTTAAACGCAGGAAAAGGATAACTCCCAAGATGTTTTGCAAACAGGGAAGATATACGCCAATAAAAGTGCCCATTCGTGGACCCTGGAAACAAAGTGAGAACATCGATTCCTTTGCACTAAAATATTTAAATCCATAAGCACTTTATTCCACAAACACTTATCACAAATGCTCCATGAACAAATGCCAAGTGAAACTGAATGGCAGCTTCAGAGTGTCCAGCTTTGCAAATATGCACATGGTATTTATGAAGAAAAATTCCTGAAAAGAGAGAAAACTATTTGTGATAGCAAACCCTCTTGTTCCACAGGAATTAGGATGAAACCTTGATAGGGATAGGATGGCCCTTTATCTGTTGATTATAGCACTTTACAAACTTTTTCTGAAATACCAGTTACCAGCTAAAGTTACAGGTTGAAGATAAATTACTGCCATAATCAAAATATCATTTATATTCTGCAAAAAGTTGATCATAAATTGCCACACAGCTGGCACAAAAAATTATATTCAATTGTATTTTCAATTTTTAAAAAATACAAACAAGGTATTGAGACAGAGCAAGAAGTAATGCAGAGCTGACTACAATTTCTGTTTTCAAAAATTGTAAAACCTGCTACAACATAGTATATGTGTACTTTTTATTTGCTAGTGATCATCATAGGTCAAGACACACACAAAAGCATTCAGGCTTCACCACAAAAGCATTCAGGCTTCTACACTCATGAAGAGAAATCAGGCTTTGAAACACTTTAGAATCAACAGTTATATACAGTAGCTTTCCAGCTATACAAGATAATCTTAAATCACAACTTGAGCTGTGAAAAATGGCAATAAATTTAAATAAAAAAGCAAGCATTGATGCTTTAGAAGTTATCAAAATTATTAAGAAAATACTGACTTTCCAAGTACGTATAAGGAACCATAGAATGCCATTTAGACTTAATTTTTTATTTTTAGCATCTTGGGCAATATCCATGTGCAGGATCAACACTACTGTCTCAATCACACCATTAAAAATGCTGCTCTGACAGACTACCACTTAACTACCACAATTTCAGAAATGAAATCAAGACATATACATAAAAATTGTGTTATCAGGCCACCACATGGAGCACAAACAAGATCAAGTGCAAGTGAGGACATGATGTTCATTTGCTCATGGTCAGCTCCAGGGGGAGTGATACAGTGCTACACTGACAAAAACCTCTACACAGCAGCTGAACAGACAACAGGGTTCACACTAAGGAAAGTGTGAGAAGATCAGTGTTACTTTTCTTATATCTGAAGTTTATCTTCAGATGAGATGAAACAAATATAGATCAAGCACAACTAGACAAAGAAAAAGAAAGCATATCATGAACAAATGCAGGACAAGCAAAAAGTTAACCTAACAGCTGGACTTTATTTCTGACCCTTGCCCACTGTCCTGGTATCAACTTCCACTCAAAATCTCCCTTCCAGTCCAATGAGCTGCCCTTCTAAGCTTATTTTCAAACGTATTTTCATTTCTGTCTTTTCTGCTCTGTGCTCATTTTCCTTTGTCTCATTCTCACCTGCTTCTCCTCTTTTCTTCATAGCTCAGCATATAAATTCAGTAGCAGCACCCCTTCTCCTGCACAAAGACAGGTGACTGCCAGCACTGTCCCTTCCCAGCATCTACCTTAATTTTCTTAGTTTCAGTCACCTGGCTCAACATGCAGCTCATCATCCCTCCTTTGCCTGGAAGTTCTTATACTCTGTCAGGTCATGTGCTTTGATCCAAGCTTTCTCCTTCAAAAGCAGCCCCTGCTAACAGAGGGATCAATCCAACACGCTGCTGCAGGCTCCAGCTCCACATTCCACTTCTACAGACACAGATACCCACTTTGGGTATCCAGTAGACAGACAGCCCTTGATGAATTCAGTTCTACTTCTAGCAAGTGTGTTTAGCAATGTGTCAAAAAGAGCACATGCCTTCCTCCTTCTCCTAGTATATTGTTTTTGATGTTTTCAACAAAGTGTTTTCTTGGAATGCGTCCATTAAGTTTTAAAAATAATTACTCCAACACACAAAACCAAGACAGCTACTCAAAAAACTACTACCATGTTAAGGGGTGCAAATATGCTTATAGATCTAAAAGAGTGACTTGTTTCATCTCAAATTTGCCTTAATATAACTGCCTAAAAACCTAGGCAGTTAAAATATATTAATAAACCTGTAAAAAGTCCAATGGTATGCTCACTAGAGGTAGGTAACAGGTACTGATGTTGCACAAGTTCACAAGGAAGAAGAAACTCTGTATACTCCATGCTTCAGATCCTAGCTTTGCACATGTTTAACCCAGGGGTTTTACAGCAAAGTTTTGCTAAAATATGCTAACAAGAACATCAAATTAACACAAGTCCTTCTGCAAATGCTTCAGTTCTAAACATGGTATTACAAATCTTACTCCTGTTTTCATACATATTCTCTTTTCAGGTTGAAAAATGCACCTCTTATAGCTAGTTTTGTCTCAATAAATTATTAGAAATCTAAATACCTTGACTTCCTTTCGTTTGCTGTCATCATCTGCTTCATGTTCCACCACTCCTTGAGTCAGATTAGTGTAGTTTGCTAGTTTATTCAGAAGAGATGACACCATGGGGTTACTATCCATTTCTTCCTGTTGGGTTTTGAAGAATACTGTATTTATTGAATAATTTTTTTTTTAAGTCATCATTTTGTGATACTAGTTCAAACACATACTCAACAGGTCAGCCCTTGTTCACCCAAATAAAAAAATTAGCATGACAAAATATCAGTCAGCTTTCAACCAACAAGAAAGTTCTATTCTTTCTAGAAGTTTAACTCTATGTGGCTACATTGCACCATTTCTTTCATATTTTTACACTACCTTACAATATGCAGCTCAAATATAAGGAAAACCTAGAGAAAGACCACAGTAATTTTAAAAATCTATTTTTATCACAACACAGTCTTTAGTGGATTGTACTGGTAGGGTTAAGTCAATAGGGTGGTTTTCCAGCATCTTGCTTGCATTTAGAAAGTGACTTCAAATGATTTCTCAAGCACTAAAGTACTTGAATATCTCTCTGAAGTCTACTGCTGCAGGCTTACATATTTTATCTCACACCAGGCATACTACTTCCAAAGTGTTAACCCATCTTTCTTTAGCCAATTATCTGCTACAAAACAAAAACATGCTAAAACAAACACTAAAATCCAGAAGAATATACAACACAAGAATTACAAGAAAAATGAATCCAAGAGAATTCAATTAAATACAAAAAAAACTGAATACTGACAAAGAAGACAAACGCAGACAAGAAGTAAAGTATCCCTGCCTGGAGATTAGGTAATGATAATGGTCATAATAGTCAAACTCCTTTTTAACCATTTATACAACTCTCACATCTGAAAACATGAGAAAAACAAGATTGTAGGAAACTTACTCTGAAACATACATACTATCAAAAAATTTCACCACAACACCACCAGTGGTGCTGAAGTCACTAGAAGGCTTTCAACGTGATACTGTTAACAGCAATGTCTATAATTGAGATACATAAAAGTACTGGTTTTGTACCAACTGATTTAATGTAAGCCATGTTTCAAAATAACAGATTTGGGACAAAAAGCAGCTATGGCCAAATTATCATCACCAAGGAATACAGCAACTAATTTGAACCATGTAAACTTTTGGAAATGGCTTTATGGAATAGAGCTTGAAGGAAAAAAATTCAAAATGACAGAACTTTAAGACCATCATTCCTGTCAAAAAATACTAAGATATTGCAAACATGACAAAAGGACAATTAATGATCAACATGACTTTGATCCTTAGCAAAATTTTCTCTAAAACAGTGAAAAATAGTAAATATACATTATTTGGGTCATGCAGAGAGTGAGATGAAAGACCATGTCCTCTGTGCAAAGCTATTTGAAAGGAAGAAGAGAGAAATGTAAGAGAGCAACAGGAAAACATTGAGAGGAATGCAACAGCAAGGTGGCTAAACAATGTTGGAAGCACCTTGTTTTTGTTAACAGCAAGCATCAGAGCAAAAAAACTAAGGTTTTTACTGGAAATACTACTTAATTGCAAAAGTGGCCCTTAAAAGTACTGAATTAATACACTTTTTCACTAATTTGATTGTAATAATTCAGTTGATTTAAAAGGTATGACAAGTCCATTATAAAGTAGATGTTTACATTAGAAATTGCTATGGTGTACTCTACACTGCAGTTGTATTATCCAACTGAGTCATGGCTTGTAAGTTTGTTTTACAGCTTTGCTGCTCTATGAAAAGTCTGTAATTCCCCTGTTGAACAAATTATTTTGCTCATCCTTTTCAAACTGCTTTCTTTAAAAAATAGATTCAACTTCCAGCAGCTTTCTCTAACAATGTATAGATCCTAGCCAAAAAAATTTAAATGCATGAAGACTTATTTCATGTCTTCATATTAATGCACACCAATATTTACTGTTCTTGCCTATATATCATTCAAATCCACTGAAATGGAATGTTAGCTGGAACCAAACAATGAAAAAGTTATTAAAACTCATTTTCCCCCCACGAAATTTTAAGATAGAAAGAAAACAGGTCCCATTCAAGGTCTCCATCTCCATTCCCATCTCCATTCAAGGTAAAATATGTTTTTGGAGTATTTAACTTACCTCAAAGAGAGCCATATTCTTTCCTTCATACGTGTTTCCTCTGCCCAATTCTGCACTGTTAATAAATGGACTACTTTCCTTGGCAATCCCATCCCCTAGTGGAAAAGTAACATAATTAAAAACAAGAGAGAAAAACAAAACAAAACAAAACCAACACATTATACCACAAAGGGAATAGTAAGAAGACTCTGGTTCTCTGGTTTAAGGACTAGCTCTAAATAATACCATAGGTGGCTGCAAACCCAGTTTTCATCTCACACAGGCAGATGTTAAACATTTAAGGAAATTTAGTTTAACAGTCTAATCTTTGTATAGTGCTCCATCTCTCAACGCTTAATCTTTAACACACATACTGATTTCTCCTCTACCCTTTCTAGTTTCCCTAAAAACACTTCATAATTGCACTTCACATAAAGGTTTTGGGTATAGAATAAAATAACCCTCCCCAGCTAGCCTCTACTGACTCCATCAAAAATCTCCAGTAGTTGAGGTAGGAATTTATGAAATACAATGCAAAAATAATTACTTTTTCAAGGTTGTGGGGACCCTTCCATGACATGTTATACTTAATCTATTCCTTACTGAAATATAAATTGCATTAACCTGTAGCTCTACTGACCTGCTCTGGCACACCCTCCAAAAATACAGCATTACTTTCACTGCCTTTCAGCCCACAAACTACAAAAACTATTACATGCTGATACTGTCACAACACTGGCATTTCCAAATAATCTCAAATCCTTGCCTGTGTGCCCTTTTGCCCTTATATTCATAGATTACAGCAATAGCAGCTACAGTCTCTTCACTAGAGAATTAAAGAACAGGTGGAGAGCAAGTTGTACTCTTTTCCCCTCTCCTCCCTACAGGACACTTATCCCCACATGAAACCCCAGAAGAAAGCTCTGGGAAGTGTGTACACTAGTCTCAGCACAACAGATTATCTTGGTTGTAAATCAGACAGAAATGTACCTCAGTCACTCAAACATAAGAGCACCCCAGACTGTTACCCTGCACATCCAATAAAGGATGGATTTTCCTTGGTCCTCTTTTTGTTGTTAATATATTCATAAAAACACCCATGAACACCTTTGAGTTTTCATCACTGCTGTCAACAAAATCACCTTTATTTAAAACTAAAAACCACCCCCTTTTGAAAAATGTTTATTTAATATTTTTAGACATAAAATGAGCTTTATTTTAGCATGTAAGTCAAATTGACATGTATTGTATCATTCAGTTGAAAAAACTAGTTTCAGAATCTCAACACAAAGACAACATCTATGGTGAAACTAACCAAACTACCTCAATTTTTAGTTCATCCTTTCCTCAAAAGAAGACTCAATAGAAAAGAAATTATTCATTAGTAAACCAGAACTAAATAAAGACAGGATTTACACTTTTCACAAATGCTGTAAATCTTACCCCTCATGCATCAAGTGGACAACAGAAAAAGCTATTTCAGCTATGTCCACTGAGGTAACATGGAACACGAAAGGAATAAATCCTTCATTTCACTACTAAGTCTCAAGCCATCCCTCTTAGCCCTATCCTCTTGAATTCTATGAGGAAGCTTTAAGACAGTCAAATCATAGAATCATGTAGGTTGGAAAAGAGCCATTGAGCCCAACTCCTCACTGAACACTGCCAAATTCACCACTAAACAATGTCCCTAAGCACCTCACCTACACATATTTTAAACACCACCACTGAGTGAAACATTAAATAAAAATCATAACTTCCAATGTAGTTTCAGACATGTCTTTAAGCTGCATTTCTTGGGAAATCCAGTTTCTGCAACCAAAGTGCTCCAAAAATCTATAGTTCCTGTTGCTGATTTCTGAAAGTAACTCAGTTTATGAGGGTTTACAGGCAAAAATCTTAATTCTAGACTAGTACTTCATTTTGGACCACAAGAAAGACAAAATAGAATAACAACAAAAAAACAACAACAACAAAACCCAAACCTTCTTTGTGTTTGTTTATGGTATGTTTCATCTGTCTTCTGACACACACAAAAAAAGTGCCCCTTGATGTCATACTCCATGTCACCCAACATATGTCATCAGAGCCTAAGTTTTAACTATTATGTTTCTATCCCCATACCTACTTTAAAAATTATTATTACAATTTTAATCTGATACAGAATGCTCATATAACTTAGCACAATTCTGTGATTACTGCTGGACCAGTAGACAAACTAAAGCCATAACTAATGTACCTTTCCTAAAAGCCTGTGTGGTATTTGCTCTGTTGATGGGACATTCAAAAAGCCCTACTCTTGATTTCTACAGATACTCAAGCCCTGTGATGAGTGGTTACATCTGCATGGAAATTAGCTGCAACAATGACATTTCCTTTGATAAACAAGACATACAGCCGCAAGAAGAGAAGGTAGGAGATATGTTTCAAGGTAATATTCAGTGTGTTGATGCAGATCAACACAATGTGCACTCCCACACACTCCAGTCCCCCAGATGCCAATGCAGTGTAACCCACACAAATTACCACAAACTATCCCAGAGCTGTGCTGGACCTTAATTTTCTGACAATGTCATCGGATTATTTTTTTATTAACACTTCCACACACCAAACAAAACTTGGGTAAAAATTTTTGCGTGTCACAATTCAGTGTTGGTCACAGAGGCAAAAGACAGCACAATATCCAAATTCATATTCTTCAGAAGTTTCAGAGTAGTGATCCTCACAAACACCAACAGGTAGATTACTTTTAAGGTATGTTAACAGTTAAAAATTTCTAAGCTGATCCAAACTGGCCCATTTTATACCTTGTAAAACAGAACCCAACAGTATAGCTTACACATGCAGATGCCACCTTTGCCAAAGAGGTGGCCCTCTTGTTCTGGGGTTGGACTAGATGATCTCCAGAAGTCCCTTCAAATCCAAATCCTAACATTTTGCAATTATGTTGCACACTTATTACCCACCCATCTGCATCACCATATCATAATGTTCAAAGGAATTGAACTATTAACCATAAATGCATATGCTGTCACCATAGACAATCAGCATAGGATTGAGCAATTACTCAAACAGAAACAATTTCCTTAACATTTGTGAGAATCCCACCTCTGCTTCCTTCCTCACCCCTGAATCACAAGTAGTAGAGAATGAATAAATATGTTATAGCTGTCTTATTACAGAGGAAGTGGCAGAGAAAGGCTAGAGGCAGACAAGGAAACAATCATTTAAATGATCCTAAATTTCTACTACAATGCCTGTTCAAGAGATTAGAACAAAAATATTTGACTATCTAATCTGATTTCCCATCTTTTCGCAGGCTCAGGAATTCCATTTGAGCATTAAGCTCTATAACTTTAAAAAAAATCATATTGAAATTCAAGCTGTGTATCTCTTGATGTTTTCAGAACTGAAATAAGAAAAAAAAACATTAATTTATGTAAAGACTAAGGGCTTTTTAGTACTGAAAAAATCTCCAGTTGTTCCATATTTCTATTTGAATTTGGCTCTTTCAAACTTCTAGCTATAACATCCTAGTAACTGCTTCCAAATTTAACCACTCACAGTATTTTCTCTCTGTGAAGGTAACTATACTTATTCAAATCATCTCAACTTATCTCTTGAAAAAACGAAAAATTTCCTAAAACATTTTTCTGACTTTTAAATTATTTTTGTGGAAACATTCTGTACAGGTTTTAAGTTACACAAAACCAAAAAAAAAAACCAACCAAACTTTGAAAATCAAACACAGCATTCTAACACCAGTCTCAGCCAATGCTATTTACAGAAGTATAATCGTCACCTCTCTACTCCAAGGATCAGGCTAGCCCTCTTTACCACAGCATTAAACCAAGCTCATGATATGCTATTCCAGTCTGACCCCTAAATCTTTTCCAGATTCACTGCTTCCTCACTGTCCTACACTACATCTGCCATCATTATTCATATCCAAGTAACGCTCCTAATGCTCCTATTTACTTAAAAATTCAAACATGTTTTGTCGAAAAAACCAAGCACCTTTTTCTCCTGACATGCTGTAAGAGTTTAACATCTAGCTGAAAAATAAAAGTAGATTGCTTTCATATGGCAAAAAAATACAGGTATTGTTCAAAGGAGTGAGAATTATATAAACTTTTGAACCACATGACCTCGAATAAGATAGCTCAGCTATGATAATGTATAACTGTTCTCCAAACAAGCACATGTGTAAAACTAGAAAAGCTTTGATTCTCACTAGAAGTTGCTAATTTTATGCTGTTATCTAAAGCAAAACTGCAGCTGGAAAATAATCCTTCACAGGAAAGTCCTAACTCTTCATAGTTTACAAAGGGCAACTCTTAATCACAGTCCTTGTACTTTGAGGTAGGTTCTGGTTAGCCACGTACAGGCGAAGCGTAACACATTTAAATAAAAACAATGGTAATATTTTCATTCAGATAATATCAGGTCCTATTAAGAGCAAGCCACTGTAAACTGAAAGGATGAAAATGAGATCCTGTTTGCACAAGAGACAGCAAAAATTTAATGTTAATGTACCAAAACTTTTTCAGGTAAAAATACATAAAGTTTAAAAGTCAATAAAACTGATGTATATCAATGTCACATCCAAGAAAGCTGCCTGTACCAAAACCTGTAATTCTATCTTCTCTATCATGCATATTTACTTCCTGTATGTTCAAGTTTTTGATTGGCAGGCAACTAAAGAGAAGTCATAGATTCTTATAAATTAAATGTCTTAACATTTCTAATCTAAATCCACATATGGAAGCACTACTTAGAGCTCTAAAACATAATCAAGTTTTTAAAACCCACCTTGGAGTTCTAAAATATAGTCAAGTTTTTAAAAGCCATTACCTTGCTATAATGCAAATTATGCAAAGGACATCAATAAACTTGTTTGAACACACTTTGTCTCAATTTTTGTGCCACACTGGTTTAAGAATTCAGTGCAACCTAACTCAAAGTTTCACATTATCGGGTTCTTTTTAGTAATTAAACGTCTAAATATATTTACTACATCACAAATTTCTTTTCAGTATTTTTATCAATGATTAGCACAATTTCTATGTGATATGCAGAACAAAGTGTATTTGAGCCCCTTGTAAATAAACCTCTTTACATAATGGATGATTCTAATATTACATCCATCACCTATGTCATCAACATTGCTAAATTTTAGACTTTCTTTACTTAGGCTACTGTTACAATCAAGCACAACTTACTTCTAATGAAAACACTGCAAAAGCTCTCTATAAATTCTTTAAAATATGGCTGAAGTACAGGAACGTCCTATGTCAGTAAGAAAGATATTAGAACCATGGTATTGTAAAGAGACTCACTTGGATTTGGCCCATTTTCTTCATAATCTTGCTCACTCATGAATAAGGAAAATTAAGTCAGTCTCCTCTGCTGATTCTTCAGGTATCAAGAACTGAAACAGGAAACGGACAGTTCCTTCCTCCCAGCTTAGTGTAAGACCTCAAATCCTGTTTCTTACTAGCACTGGATTAATCCTGAAACAAGTCATTAAGGCTTCAGGCAGCATGAGGCATGCACATGACACAAACTACATGACAACCACAGAACTCTCTAAAGAGAATTAAGCTGAAGGATTTTTGTCAGCAATAAACACCCTGCTTAGTGAAACGGGAAAGATCAAGTCACTGAAACATCCCACGTCTTCATCTAACAAGTACTTTTAAAGTTTTATTTCTATGAAATAAATTCACTTTAAAATATCTCCACTAAACAGATCAGTAGAGATTAGCAACAAGTAGTATTAACCTATTCCAAAGACCTATCTACTATTAAAAAAACCTTCTACGCACCAAGTACATATTAGCAGACCTTAAGCAAGTTAGTTAGTTAGGTTTTAAACACTGATTTTATGTAGAAATAGTTGGCATTTATTCTACTTAAGATGTGGCAGATAAACACTTTAAAAGATAGTTCTAGTAATTCTGTAAGCTCTTTTTAAAAATAAATATATTCAAATTATAAAGGTTTCTTTTAAAGACTGGCAGCATATTTTGTTCATTCTCTTTCAAATTAAATATGCCACTGTTTTCTAGTTTATGCATTAATGTATTACACATTCTATACTAGCCTTAAACAACTTAGCACATAAGTGTTTCAATTCTGTTAAGTGGATGTCAGTGATAGGGACAGATTAGTTCCTGGGATCAAATCTCTGAATAACATCCAAAATCTACTTTTCTCTGATGGTAATGTTTATGGTGCAAGCATGGTCAGCTGTGGCTGTAAAGGTTGAAGGGCTGACTGCAAATACACCAGACTTCTCAGTGAGATTAATCTGTCTTTCCCCATTGCACATATATGCACACACACATAACTGTGTTGACTACTCCCTGGTTTTCCAATAAATTACATTTTACAGAAATTCACAGCATCCATGCCTCATTAGTTATATGATGGCTTCTTCGTAGACTATCAGGTTTGTCATCGCTATTCCTTGGATTTGAGGGTCTTCAATTTTAAAAGATTTTGCAGGAGTTAGTTCTCACATTGGTTTCTACATAAGAAACTGCTGGGGCGAGGTAAATAATACTATGGGATGCTAAAAATCCTTGAAACACCTGATACACAGAGCTGCTAAGGAACAGAAAGCTGATCAACTTTAGGAAATTTTACAGGTCTATCTAGACAGTCACTACAACTATGTGTGAAGAAAACAAACAAAATACCCAACCCAAATCAAACCCAGAATTTCTAACAAAACTTCATACCTTGCTGCCTACAGACTCATATTTCCTTCTCTTCTTCAACCATTTACTATCTCCTGACCACCCTTTCTTAAAAGGCACATCTACTTTCTGCTACTTTGTGAGTATTTGAGTCAGCAGGCTGCACCATTAACTATGTTAACAATGTTGTTAACTTGAACTATTCTGCCTCTTCTGCAGTACTGCTGTGACTGGTGCTACAGTCCAGCCCCAGAGCCAGTCACATTTACCCCTCCTTTCACATCCATCAAAGTATCATATAGTCAGAAAATACGAAGCTATGCAATTTCAGATTACCACGAAGGAGTGCAGACCACAGAGGAAGAACATCCCAGGCTACTCCTTTACCACACAGATCATCATTGGCTAAGAATGTGAAAGGGAATAAATGCACAAAATTCTGCACTAATTGATAAGTGCCTTGCTAGTAAGAATCAAAACTACTTGACTGTTGATCTAATGACTAGACAGCATACAACTGATTCCCTCAAAAAAATCAGCATTGAGTTTGATGGGACAGGTTTGTCAGGTTTTTGTGTGTATGGTAGGTTGTTGTTTTGGGGTTTTTTTTTGTTGTACTAGTGCAGTCAAGGAAAAACTACTTGGTTTTTAAGACAGACAAGTCAATCAAAACCGATAACATTCTAAATTTCTAAACAGCTGGAACAAAATAACATACCGAGCTATATAGGCTAAGTCAAATGGCAAGTTCCCATTCTCCTCTTTTTTATGTTCTTCTCTGCTCTCAGCTTTACCCACCTCTCACCTTGACACAACCCTAGCCATTCTCACTTTTTGCAGTACTCAGCTCAACTCAAAAACATGGGAAGCATGATTTTTACCTTTGCAGCAGTTTAGTTTACTCACAGTTCAGCATGCTGAACCAGGCCAGTGAACTGTCTGATGGTCAAGTGTGGGAAAAAGGAAGCAAACCCAATGATGCAGAGAGGACAAGGAAAGAAATTATTTACTTCTTAAGCCTTTTTCTCAAGGCTGGAGCAGTGAGAAGGGCAAGGAGTCCTTCTCTGAGCAGCAGGCTTTTAGATGGGCTTAACTACAGCAGCTTTTAGCTATACTAACATTTCAGAATTCTTTAGTTTTCAGAAGAATAACTCAAGAACAATTATTTGATTACACACCACTAACTTAACAATTCCATACAATACACAAAGCAACAGTAAGGAGTACATCTTTCACTTCCCAAAACTCTCTGTCAGAGGGTAGCATTTAATCTCTTCATGAAGTTAGAGCTCTTCACCTATAATTTATGTACACATCAATGCCTTCCTTTTCAGTATTTTCCTCTCTACTTCCAATTTTATAAACACACAGGAAGAGTCATACATAAATTCATGCACTTGACTGATATAGATCCATAACAGTATTTAAACATATCTCGCAGCTGTAACTACTAGTCCCCCAAAACACTACCTAATTACATCAAGAATTTTTTTTTTTAATCTCTGGTCTTTAGGGTTGTCATAAACCACTATGAAAGTAGCAGTTCCACTCTTTCTCTCACCTTCCCAGGATTTAAAAATGTTCCAAGCCTTTCAGATGTTTCATATATACATGTACTCTGACAAATCCTGTCTAACTATGCCTGTATGTATATTCAGTATTTTGACATGCCATCTGAGTAAACACCACACACCATGCCTCTCTGACTAGCTCTTCTACCAAAAGAAAATTTATCCAGATTAATGCTGTATTACTAGTCATCCACCTAGCACAAGCAACAAACTGTTGTCAAAGCTTATATTGTTTTGGTTTTTCTATTGCATTTAGTTTGGAAAAGGAAGAGGCAGTTATTAGAACACTTGCTCATCATTTGACTATACTAAGGGAAAGGCAAACATATGTAGTACATATCTTTTATGGGTAAGTAAGATTTAAGAGTAGAAAGCTTTGTCAGCTTGGTGTTTTACTATATTAGCTTCCTAAAATAATGTAACTATATGAAGTCTGTCAAATACCTGTTTTTATCTCTTTACATTTACATCCCATGGAATTAGCCTTATTTATCTGTCATCTGTACCACAAAATTAAGATGCCTTTTACAAACCCTCATCTATTCACCTGTTATCATCTAACGAAGTTAATCCCCCTACCCATGCCCTTACAGAAGTATCGATCGTAACAGAGCGTCCACAATGAAGTGCAAGATGTGCACCCGTAGCGCTAATAGTGATTCACACACCATACTTGGTATTGCTGCTGCAACACGCTTCGGAAAAAGGAAGTGTTAAGAGCCACAAGAATTACTGCTTTCCCAGCAGTGCCTTGTCATGCAAGTGAAAAACCACTCATTTCCCCAGCAGTGCCGGCAGAGAAACACCACCGCCCCTGCAGAAGGGGCTGTCCTGAGCAGACCCCCACTCGCGATGCCCGAGCTCCACCTCCGGCTCGATCCTGCTCCCCCAGGAGGCTTCGGAGCGAGGCCTAGCAAGAGGCAAGGCTCCGAACGCGACGGCTCTAGTAACAAACACCTACGTAACCCCAGGCACTATGTGTGATGCAAAAGCACATGGCTGGACAAACACCTGGAGCAAGGCAGGTAGAACTGTGTTCTTCTCCACAGTCTGAATCTTTCCTCTTAGCCCTCTCTCCAGGGAGCTCCAACAGCACTTAGCTTCTAAGATCAGCCTAATGGTTGGACTTGATGATCTGATCTTCAAGCTCTTTCCCACTCTAAGCGATTGATTGTACTTATTTTCCCCGTCTGTGAAAGCGCCGTGGGCGGCGCTGCTTCCGCCCGCTCCCCGCGGCAGACGGGACCGAGCGCCCCGCACCGAGCGCCCCGGGCAGGCGCCGCGCCCGACCGCGGGCTGCTCCGCTCCGCTCCGCCGGCTGGAGCCGCCCAGCAGAACTTCCTCCTTTCGGCCAGCGGCGCTGACTAATGCAAACAAAGAGAAACAACCTCGCAGCCACCCCAGGCGCCAGACTTTCGCCCTTTCCCGGAGCGCACTTCTACACCTGGGCAGGTAGCCCCGGCGCCGCTCGCACAGAGAGGCGACGCGGCCCCTCCGCGGCATTCGGGGCTCTCCCCCGGCCCGCCACACGCGGCAGACCCGCTCCTCGCACGCCAAGAGCCGCCGCTCTCTTCACGCGTTGACCCCCGGCGCTTCCCCACTCTCTCACCGGTGCCCCGGTCCCTCTCGTCGCCTTCATCGTCCTCGTCTCGCTGCCGCCCATCCCGCTGCCGCTCCTCGCCCTGCGCCTCCACCGGCACCACCGTGAAGCTCGTCGGCATGGTGCGGACGGCCCCGGGCCCGCTGGCGCCTCCTCCTCGGGCAGCGGGCAGGGAGAGCCGGGCGCTGCCGCCTCCCTCCCTCCCTCTCTCCCTCACGTGAGAGCCATTTCCTCACGCAGCGGGGGCGGCGGCCGGCACCGCGCCACCTCCCCCGCACCGCCTCGCTGGTGGCGCGGAGGCCGCAGCTCCGCAGGGAGGGGCAGCGCCCTGGGGCATCCCCCTCTCCTCAAACCTTGCCCCGCAGTTATTCCTGCAGCGCCGAGACCACCGGGCTGCTGCTCCTCTGATCCCACCAGACGGAAACTGCCTTCCAAAGGAAACCAGAGCCAGGTTTAGGACCTTTACCTCCCTTGTAGGACCTTTACCCTCCAGATCACTGAAGGGATGACAGCATCCAGAAGGCCCGAGCAGGAGATTTATGATCACCTTTTGGACAAATGGAGAAAGTTCACTGTGTGCGTTTGGACTCTCAGGACATGAAGATGGCTCCCAGAAATCATGGTTTGCAGTGGGCGGGTGAAGGTCCTGGATTCATGCTGGAGTCAGCATTTAAACTATGACTGGCAGTGAAGCGGATTCAAAGTCAGTGGATGAGCAATGTATCAAATTAAATATTAATGTTGTACCACTAGTGATGAGATACAGCCCTGGGTTTCCTCCAACTTGTATCTCAAAGGAGATTGTAGCATCTCCCTTCCAAAAGTAGAGAAAACAGATTTAGAAGCCAAGGGCATATTTCTTGTTTCCTGTTCCTCTACCTTCCCAGCAAAGTGCTAGAATAAATCAGAAAGACTATTTCTGTCAGACTGTATCAGTGTCTTTTGGAAGAGGACAGGTGGTTTTGTGGCTCCCATACCTCACTGGGATGGAAGATGCATGTGTAATACAGGAGTCTGTCCCACAGCACAAAGGCCTTCAGAGAAGGGGGTAGGCAAAGTCATCCTGGCCATCAAAGGTGGCAGTGAGCTGGCAGATGTGGAGATCTGGCAGATGTGGAGATGGTTGGGCAGCAAGAAAAGGACACAGAGAGATGCATGGTGACATTTTGGTGTTTGGTAGTGAGTTTCCCATTCAAACCATGGTGTCACTAACAAGAGTAGCGGCTACACGAAAAAAGAGTTTCTTCGTCCTCCCTCAGCCTTTTCCCAAGCTTAGGAAAGCAACTGGAATAGTTTCATTGCTAATGATAGCAGATCTCATATTAATGTTATCTGCAGAGGTAAGGATGTTTTGGGGTACTTTTAAAGTTAAAATTAATTTTAACTGAAAATACAGAGCTCTGCACCATCACCATCTTTCTGTTTGGAAAGATAGGAATGCAGCAGGACAGCACCAATTTAAACAGAAATATCCAGATGGACCTTTAGAAGTCATTCCCCTTGTTAACAAAAATGGATTTTGATGAATATTTTACAGTATCCCCCAAAAATAAACTAAAAACTGGAACACATGAAGATCTGTATAGGAAACTAGTTAATATACCAAGAACAGTAAAAGGATAAAATTAATGCTAACAATAAGGTTGTGATTTAAAATAAGACATCTGTCTAAGGAAGTTACTGATGTCACTAAGAC
Organism: Dicaeum eximium; assembly: GCA_013396995.1. NCBI lineage: Eukaryota > Metazoa > Chordata > Aves > Passeriformes > Dicaeidae > Dicaeum > Dicaeum eximium. Next base: position 298,208 of record VWZP01000141.1, on the reverse strand, counting down.
ACCAATACCTTAAAAACCTGTACTGTCTTTGATGTTATTAAGATATTAGAAGTAAATCACTAGAAAGAAAAAAATATATTTATTGACACAGATAAAAGTAAAGTCAGAAATACCAAAGAAGGAAAGAAGAATGCTTAACAGTCTATGTGAGTGAAAAAAATCACTAATATTACACATTTTCAAGTCATCAGGACTAATGCTGTTTAGGCATGTGAAACTAAAAATAAACTAGCCATTGACTTCTTGGAAACAGGGAGGTAGCATTTTTAGAAACCTCAAAGTCTTTAGAAATCTTTAAAAATAGGGAAAATTCCAAGAGAGGGAATGACTGTCCTTGTCAATATTGAGTCATCAGTACTCAAAAAGAAGAAAAAGGGTGGCTCAAGAAAGTTGAGCTAACTGGCTTAATGATAATTTTGTTTTGATAAAAGATGATCATGATCTGTATATTTTGGGGGACAAGATAATGTGTCTGAACAATTAAAGTGTTACAGACCACATAAGAAATAGCTAAGGCATTTGATTTGGTACCAATGGAAAATTGGTTGGAAATTCCTATGGAATTAACTGCATATACTTCCCATGTATTTCAAAACTGCTTTCTGAAAGATCTCAAGCTGTTAGCNAAAAAAAAAAAAAGAGACAGGGAGCAAGGAAGATTAGGATTAGGATTTTCTCAGACCCTTTTTTCATCAGCCATTTAGATTTTCTAGTAAAGTCCATGAGTCACACTGATTACAGTAAGTAATGGCAGAAAATGTTTGTAATCTGAATTGAAAAGATAAAGGCTTTATAATGCAGTCTTTATAAAGCCTTTATAAATACATCTGAGGATTAGGGCTACAAGAGGTAAAAATTCATCTTGGAAAGCAGTGACTCCAAAAAGGATACAGTGTAACCCAAATTGAGTCTGACACATTTTCAGTTTAACCTTTGCCAGATCTTCCTGACTCTCCAGGAATTTGTGTTTTTTACTGTGACTAAAACGCAAGCCAGCTGCATTGTGCTTTTTATTTCCTGTCTAACAAGTGTTTTTCAGAGTCCCATGCACCATGCCAGGTGATATTGTTTTAAGACTTAGTTTGCTACCTACTTGTGCCTCCTCAAAGAGAGAAGAGGGGCAGCATAACCTCCCATTACTGGATTCCTTACAGTCTGTTATTTCTGTCTTCTAGAACACAGTCCATCTTAAAATATTGCAAAAGACTAACTTTGTGAGAGCTAGAGAGTGTCAACTGCCCAAGTGTTCATGCCTAGAGCATGCAGAGATGCTGCAGGGCCTTTTCATATCTGTAGTGATTAAGACACACCTGAAGCAAAGTATCAGACTGAATGTCTATATTGCATTCAGAGCACATGGAAATAGAATTCTATTTTTTAAAAAACCTGATTAAATTAGTCATTGCCAACCCAGTCAATTCAATAGAGAATTGTTACTTTTTTGGCAGGTTAAACAAGACCATAGTGGTGTATTCACACTGTTTTGTGAATATGGAATACCCAGCAGCAGCTCCAGAAACACTGTATAACCTCTCCATTATTAAAGAAATTGGTTCAGTCTTCCAGGTTTGGAGCATGCTGATAGACAAGCACAAACTGGTATGAAGGTGAAATAATAACATCAAGGAGCGTGTTTAACTCCTTGTATAAATAATAAACACATTGATAAGTGAACACTGGAGGATCCTTTGATGGGTTTTTTAGGATGCTATATCCACTACAGTATGAAGCATGTTAGGATACCATCACAAAACCAAAACCTGTGTATGTATACTTATTGAACAATATTTGCAAAACTAGTGGCAAGTATTTCTTATTTACACAAGGCTTGGAACAAAACTGGATTCAACAACTATTCCTCCATTCAGCAGATATATAAACCTTTGCTAACCAAAGGCTGAGGAAACTAGGGGTGGCACATATATTTAAAATATTGCATGTTTACTGAGAAATTATATGCCAGAGCATGTGCTGGTATCACCACATGTTTCTAATGAGATTGAGATTTGCTGTGTAATTCTTTAATGAGCCACTTTGCATTAAATTCACGTGCTTGTTTGTATTGAGTTGCTAGCAGAGCAATGCTGTTGGCTCACAGGCAGGCTTTGCATGACAATTTCATCTTTCAGTAAACTCCTGTGGCTTCTGTAAAAAGAGTGAAACTCAAGCCAAAGCAAAAAACTCATGGCTGAGCTTTGAAGAAATCCTCAGACTGAGTTGGGCCTGTCATAAGTTTACGTGGTGATAGTTTGTGGTGCTTTTTAGTCCATGAGGTTGGGTAGACTGCTAAGGTGCTGTGACAGATAGCTACATTTCTTAAATTTGTGGCTTCAGTTTACTTTATGAAAATCTTCACATTGTCTATTTTGTTGTAAAGATGAGATGGATAAACAACAAAGCAAAAAGGTGTGTACATGGGCCTCTCTGACACTGGCACCTGGAATAGGCATTCTGCCTTTCTAGACAGTATTTGCAGTGGTCAACAGAAGAAGTTTCCAAAGTGCAAGATAGCAGGCAGACAAACTGACAAACTCCCCAAAAAGTAAGGGATAAAGATTGTCTCAAGGACCAGTACCAACAGTCAATTATTAGAAGTTACAGAAAAAATGCAAAGAAACCACATTATATATTTTAAGTCTAGGAATGCCCTATGATCTTGCTTAATTGTCCAGCAAGATCATGGAAAGGGCCACAGTAGGCAAATTTCTTTTGCAACTTCAGATTGATTTGTTTCAAACAGCAGAGCTGAATTTCCTCTATTTGGAGAGCAATCTTACGTGATTTATATCCTCATTTAAGAAGAAACCTAGCAAAGAAAGGTATTGTTTCTATCCTTCTCCATCTTAGTGACATGTTCTCAAAGACCCTAAATGTACTAATAGGCCAAAGTTGCACTGACCAGCCCCACCTGAGACACTTCTACCTTCACATTCTCTGTCCCTGGATCTAGGGACTCCCTTTAAATTTAGGGTTGGGCCTTCTGTCCCCATGTGATCTATGGTATAGATGTACTTGCCCTAAGTTCCATCACAGCTCTGCTTCACCATGAGCTTTGTTATCCAGAGCCTGGCCTGCTTGTCTCACTTGGGCACTGTGGAACCAGTGGCTGGAGAATCTCCTACTGTACTAGCTTTTGTTACTGTGCTTTGGCTTCTCTGCCAAAGGGAGCAGACAGGCCTGAGTGTTCCTGGATGTTCTTCTGAAGGAGGCTCTGAATAACTTGCTCTACCCTTGAAGTTCACCCTTAGTGTAAGAGGCTGCACTAAATGACCTCCAAAGGTTCTTCACACACTAGTTCTTTCTCATTTTGTAAAAATGCAACCACTAGCCCACACCAACTAGGTACAACAGAATTTGCTTTTTAACAAAGAAAAAAAATAGAAAAAAAGAAAGCTTATATTTAAAGAAAAAAAAGCTTGAAAGCTTGGTAAAATATCTGTTGCCTCCAGCTTCTACTTCTGCTCTCTCTTTTCTACTTCTGCCTCACTGTGTCAGTATTGTGTGGTATGGGGACATCATGAAACCTATCTCCTGTAGTTTGCCATGTGATATAGGAAACACTAACAGAATGTTAATAAAAACAGGTTCTATCTTTCCTGGCAATAAAACAGAATAAAAGTCATCTCTCGCTGTGAGAAAGGCTAAGCCTGTGTTATGGTGCCTGTAACAGCACTGCTGTCTTAGCACCCTGTGAGCTCTACTTTCTGTTCATTCTTGTGGCTTTGTTAAACATCACTTGCAGAGTTAACTTCTCCATCCTTTCCCTCTCTGTCCACTTGACATACCCTTTCACTTACTCCTGGAGCTGAGAGGTTGTTGTGTGGGGAAGATGCCAAAACTGTGGAGATGCACCCTTAGAATATGCATAGTCAATTTTTCTGACTGGCACAGTCTGTGCCAGCTGGAGCAAATTTTATTAGTTACAGAAGTGACAAAATAAACCACTTTTACTGACTAAAAAGGACTGCAGTGCAAACATCTCTATAGGCTGAAGTAGGAAAAAAAATGTTTGCTTACAGCCGCATGACTTTCACACACACCGATTCCTCTTCATTGTTGCTGAACCACTACTCTGAGGGAGGGAAAACCGAGGGAGGGAAAACATAATGAAAGTATTTAAAACACTTGTTATCTCTTGAAGTTGTTCTCTGACAAAATGAATGCCCTCTCCGCCCTCTCAATGGCATCTGCTAGCAGACAAAATTGAGCTGACTTGCAACATAAGCACTGTAGGTTAATCATTGCCAAGATTTAAATGAATTGTGAAAGTAGTTTCATAATGCTAAGTAAGTGAGGAGAACATAGAATCATAATAAAAAAAAAAACATAAAGAGTTGCTTAAAGAACAATATGAGTGGCAGGTAAAAACACTAAGATGATACAATAGAAGTTAATACTATTTTTGCTTTAATATGACTTTGCTTTAACTGTGTTTTATTATTCTGCTGACATAGAGTACTTGGCAGAAAAAACCCCGCATAATCCAATTACATTGCTTTTCTTCCAAAGGGGAATTATGCTCAACTCGATGCTAGGAGTCCCTCTGCCCAGTGAGAGCCCTCATCACTGGGCAGCAACACTGACAAGAACTCCTTGGAAGAGTGAGTTCTCTGCTGCACAGTATTATGTTTTCAGTAGAAAGGGTGGGGAGTAGTTCCTTGCGTACTCATTAAGGATATTATTCTGGGACATGGCAAATAGCATACTTGAATGCCTTTAGGCAATAAATACTTAGAATCTTCCTGGAGTACTCCAAATAGCATGTTACTATGCTAAAACTAGGCACTTCACCATCTGTTTTGAATTAACTGACTGGTGACTGTTAAATCACAGTTAATTCTTAATATGTCTGCTAAATGAGGACCCTCAGAGGACATGGCAAAATTAGGACCTTCTTTGCTTTGTCTGAAGTGAAGTGAGTCTACACAAACAAGCTGATTCTGACCAATTCTTTCTCAATAAAGAGAGCAAATATCTTTTATATATCAGGGAAGCTAGCCAAGATAGTGATCCTGCAAACCAATAGAAAACTGCTAATTCTTCTGTAAACTATAACAGCTACAGTTACAGCTTCACATTTGAATATTGACTAAAATTACTATAGGCCATGTCATGCTGAAATAGTAACCACCATACCTTTATTCTCTTTGTAGAATTGTGTTCAACTGAATAACTGTAAAAACTTGTATTAGATTTACTGTTTATTAAAAATCATAATTTTCACAATATTTGGGAATACATAATCTCTGTGGATCTTTTTTTTTTTAAATCATGCCTCAGTGTCTCCATGCTTTGTATACTGTCACAAAGTGGAATATGGTTGGACAGTACCTCTCAGAATAGCCTGAAAAAATAAAGCACACTTAAATAGCATCTTTCCAATTAAGAACCAAGGGAACCTTTTCACCCAGGTTTGAAGCAGAGGAGCAACTGGTAGGGAAATGGCATCTTTTGGTGGCCACAGAACATAGGAACAAGAGCCAGGCTTTAGAATTTTTTTTTTAAATGTAACTGTCATTCAGTGACACACACTACTGTGGTGGATCCCTGGAAAACAGGTTAGGTTGTGCCTGCTATGTGGACTTTGATCACACCTATCTAGAGACTGTGTGCTGCAAGCTGACTAAGAAATGCTGATTGATTTTAGAAGAACTGTCTGCATCTCTACAGCCTGTTCTCTTGGCTTTTCTTTAGAAATAAGCTCTCAACATCAGCCACTTTTGCCCTATGGGAATAAAGCTTATGCTGTAATGCAAAGGAAAGTCCTGATTTGATTTGTAGGATTCTTTAAAGTATTACACTTCGAGCTGTCTTCTAAATGGAAATTTGGGAAACTGTATGAAAAGGCTGTGAGAAAAGCCTTGTAACTCTTCATGAAATATGACCTGGTTTGGAGCCAAGAAAATGGCCCCAGTCAAGGAAATCGTGAGTAATTTTGAACTAGGATGTCCTAACTTTCAGCTCATCACTCTGCTACATAAAAAAACATATATCTGGAGGGAAAAAGTGTCTTAAGTCACTCCCACTCTAGATATTTTGTTTCCTGTAAAAATACATTTTTCCTTTAAATATTAAGGGCTTAAATATATAAAATTACTGTTACTGTAGACTTCATTACCTGATATATAGGTATATAATTTATAATTTACAAAGTGTGTAAAGTGTGTATATACACATCCTGATAGATAAATCTAGTTATAATTCCTGTAGGATTTGAATAAGGAGACTGAAATACCTCTGTAGTCAAAGTTGATTGTTCCTCTTGTCAAACCCAGGAAAACAGGCAAGTCATATCAGAGAAAGGAGTCATAAATTGCACAATTAGCTCAGAAAGCACTGCAAGATCCCAATTTAAACACAAATGTTGTGAAGAAGACATAGCCTCACAATGGGATAAAAGCGCATAGGTGAAATAAAGTGTCCACAAGAAAGATTATATAGACTTAGACTGGGAGGAATCAATTGTCACAATTATATAGCATGTATTTGGGCTTGAATGGACAGAAATGAGTGACTTTCTCTCTAGCTGAAAGACTGGGAAACCTGGAAAAGCCAGGGAATTGATGCAGCACTGATCCAAGTGAGGGCAGGGAAGAAAGGGAGAAGAGTTGCACCTATGCCTTTCCTCTGGTATTACTGAAATGTGTAGATCCCATCTTTTTTTTTTTTTTTGTGACACTGTTGCAAGGCTGGATCTACAGATTTAACACTGCTAAATTACTGCAATATTAGCAGTAATAACAGAAGTCTAGGAGGTAGTTCTCCTAACCTTAAACACATACAGGAACAGAAGCAAGTTAGAATATGAAAGAGGACTATGCCCCAGTCTTACAAGGCCACCCAGAAATCCCCAAGCAAGCTCTGCCCCATGCAAAGAGGCCAGACCTGTGAGCCTGATCAAGAGACCCTGTGTGCCCTGACCCAAGATGCCAGGATGACCATGGCAGTTCCTGGGGCAGCAAGATACAGCCACATTGCACACTAAATGGAAAAACAGAAGAAAAATGCCTACTTTGGGAGAATGCATGGGGGCGAGCATGGGCATTTTGGTGCTGGCTAAGAAGTGTGCAAGTTTCTTAGCAGACTAGAAGCTTGGGTAGAGAGGGCAGAGGCAGAGCAGACAGCATCCTACTGTGGTCCTGTTGCTAACCCATTGCAAAAGTATCATTTGGAACATATATCCCACTTCTCTGCATACACTTTATACCATTACAAACATAGCACTTTCCTGTCTCTAATTTCTTTTAACGTGAGTATGAAAGCACATGTCTTGGCTGCTTTGGCTGGGATAGACTTAACAGTTTTCACAGTGTCTGGACTATGTTTTAGATTTATGCTGAATACAGTGATGATAATAGAGATGTTTTTGTTATTGCTCAGCAGTACTTACAGAGAGCCAAGGCCTTTTCTGCTTTTTGTACTGCCATGCTGGCAAGGAATTTGGAAGTGCATGGTAAACTGGGAGGAGACACAGCCAGAACAGGTGACCCAAACTGATCAAAGGGCTATTCCAGACCACATGACATCATGCTTATTATATAAAGTAGGGGAGAAGGAGGAGAGGGAGATGTTTAGAGTGATGATGTTTGTCTTCCCAAGTAACTGTTATGCATGATGGGACCCTGCTCGCCTGGAGATGGCTGAACACCTGCCTGCCCTTGGGATGCAGTGAATTAATTATTTGTTTTGTTTTGCTTGCATACGTGGCTCTTCCTTTCCCTATTAAACTGTCTTTATGTCAACCCATGAGTTTTCTAGCTTTTACCTGTCCAGTTCTCTCCCCAATCCCACTGGTAGGGGAGTGAGGGAGTGGCTGTGTGGGGCTTGGTTGCTGGCTGGGGTTAAGCCATGACAGTCCTTTTTGGGACCCAGTGTGAGGCACAAAGTGTTAAAGATAATGACGGATTTGATTGGCATGTGCTAAATTGAATTTATAGGTATTAGTGCTGTTTAGCTGGTAATCAGCAGGCTCCTGTGCTTGCCATGGGGCTCCTTTCCATGACTGTATATTAGTCTAGTGCTCATGAGTGGTTGTTTTTTGCTTTTGCTGCTTGCTGTATTGCTGTACTGCTTATCATCTCCCCGTATTGTGCCTGGGAACATTTTGATAACAGCCCTGGTGATGTGCCTGGGCTGGCAGATGGCCAGGGTGTTGCTGCTGTTTCTCTGTTGCTGTACTGGACAGGTGGAATTCCAGTGTGAACTTCAGCTGAATCAACTGTGACATGAATAGGTCTAGATGGAACAGAGACCCACCTGCAGCCCATGGAGGACTCTATGCCTGAGGAGTGAATGCCTGAAGAAGGCTGTATCCCATGAGATGCTGTGATTGGAGCAGGTTTGCTGACAAGGCCTTGTGAGGGGGCCCCACTGGAGCAGTTTGTGAAGAACTGGAGCCTGTGAGAGGCCCTGCACTGGAGCAGGGGCAGCAGAGATTCCCTCAAAGCCCATGATGAAGACCATGGTGAAGAAGTTATCTCCTGCAGCCCACGCAGGACTGCGAGGTGGACTACACTAACAGCGGACTCTAGTGGGAAGCCTTTGCTGTTAGCCAGGCTGAGGACAAGGGGAGGAGTTGATTGCCATGTTAAACACTTATAACCTGGCCCAAAAAGACTAGGGATGGAGATTGCAATGAATATCCCTTTAAATTATTGTGAACTGTGATTTGAATTGTGTGGCACATGAATTAGTACAGCAGAAACCATCTGAGGCAATGGAGGAGAAGCCTTGCAGGAGGCAGTGACTTGCCCTGAGCTGGCTTTGGTGCCTCATAACGAGCAACAGAAAACAGAGCCCAAAGTAACGGAGTAAATGAATTCAACAGACATTTTTAACACATTTTATAGACATTTTGCAGGGGTGATAAGGGAAAAATATTTCTGTATTATATCAAAGAATGGGAAGGGGAAGGTGGTTAATGAGGTTGTATGGAATAGTGTGGGACCTCAGTATGATGTAAATGGTATTAAATAAGAACTGGAAGTCCCACTTTCCTGCATACACTTTATGTCATCTAAAACATAGCACTTCCCTGCCTCTTGTTTCTTTTGACATGGGAATGAAGCACAGGTTTTGTTTAGGTTACACAAATTAACATATGTACATCAGATCCCTCACTTCTCTAACTCCTGTGAGACTCTCAGCAAAACAAAGGTTATTGTCACCATTATTTAGCTCAATTTAAAAGAACCTCTTTTTGTCTATGGTTAAAGATGAACTACAGTTCTATGTCCTATACTTCCAATTGCTTTTATAGTAATGATAGCCAAGAGGAAAATCTGATCAAAACCACAACTCATTTACTCTGGAGGAGAGGTACTGATGCAGTCTAAAATTCTCTCTGCTTTCATATTGCTTAAATTAATAGTGGAAGAATATGGAGGATTGCACATGTTGAGAGCTTCAAGATGAAGCTGAATATTATCACCAGGTTTGAACAGTTGGCATGAGTGGTTAAAACATTTAATATGATTCCAATAATGATACCTAAACAATAACCTAAGAGTACCAATCTGTATTCTTCTACATATTGCCTAGCTCCAAACACCTGGATGTGCTATTAACATTGCTGCACATCCTCCATGGATGCCTCCTGCTCTACCTCTTGGTACATTTTGCTGCAAAAGTAACATTGAGCTTTTAAATATCCCCGCAGAACTGGTGTGTGCTGCCAGTGGCCTCTCCTGGCAAGACATATAGTCATTGTAGACTTGTTCACAAGGGGGTATAGCCCCCTGCTCCATAAAGTGAGCACAGTATCCAGGGTGTTCTTTCAGGAAGTCCTCTTTCCTAGAAGGACACATGTCCACTGCCCAGCAGACTCAGAAAAGCAGTTTGCACTTGTGGGACTGACAGTTGCCATAAACACTCTCTTGCAAGACGCAGATTTTTTTAGCCTTAACTCATGAGCAGTCTTTGTTGTAACAGTGTTATATGTTTTGCTGGGCCAAGAGTATTTGCAACACCAGTATTTTTATGTCTTCTGCCTTGCCTGCTACTCTTCTGTGCAAAAACACCACTGGTTTTTTGCATTCTTGGGTTTTCAGCTGTGACTGTGGTCTCCAGACCATGTGTCTGTAGACTGCAACCCAGAGCCTTGGTCTTGCTGCTTCCACAATAATTATGCTGTGATAATTAGTAATTATGGTCCAACAGTACAGTCTTTATTTCATTCTTAGTCTTCTGTTTTTCATTTTAAACATCAAACAAAATCACAAACTTCCAGCACAACTATTATTAGTCCTACAAGTTGTCATCTCCCCATAGCTGTGTGTAAAGGGTGCTTCCCCACAACCAACATTCTCAGAATGAAACTTGAAATTCAGTTCATGGCCCTGTCTCATGGGGTGTGTTATGAAAACCCCTTCAGGCTCAGACTGTCCACTCATGTCTCATAAGAACTTCTGTAAAATATACAGCTCTCCTAGTGTGACAGTCCAGCTTTCAGCCCCAAGACAGCCCAGATCTCTACTGTAACATATACTACAGGGTTACTAGGGTTGCTACCCATGGCAGCAAAACTAAAGAATTTCATAGGATTGCTAATTGAGTGCAAATGTCTGTTCTCTCATTCCATTAATAAGAGTGAGGAATTTGTCCTGGGGCTCCCCTCCCTGTGTATTCAAACAATACTACTTGTCTTCTTTTCTGTTGCCATGTACATGTCAGAAGTCCAGCCACAATTCTACTGTGCTGCACAACAAATAGAAAGTCATCAGGACAATCCAAAACATGAGCAGTCTTTTGAATTTGTTAATTCTAACATTGGGCTCATCTGCATTGAAAACTGCACAAGATGTTGAGCAACCACTGTGCCTGGCCTTAGAACTCAAATCTCAATAGATTAAAATCACACGGGGTTTATCAATAGTAGCGAAAATAGTAAGTTACTGTCTTTTTTAAGCAACATTCTATAACCACAGGAATGTATGACTGAAGATGTTTAGTGAAAGGAACAGTATCTCACAAAGATAACAGAGGATCCATTCTGTCATCTCTGGCTGCTCTCCAAGGATAGCATGGAATTTATAGCTACAGTGAGAGGACAAGTGACAACAAACCAGAATTCACTGGTCCCCCTAATGCTCATTGGTCTTAAGGATCAACAGAATTTTCCCTCTAAATGATGATTTTTTTTTCTGTTTCTTGATAGGTTGTAACTCCATGCTATTACCTGACACACTGTCCACCTTAAAACCAGAAATCTTCTGGTACTTGACACAAGAAGCACTTCGTGCTTCTCCTGGGCTAATCTATCAGAACTCAGAGCCCACCATGGAATGAACTTCTAAAATCCCCTAAATTGTAGTGTATCTTTTTCCCATCCATTCCTCTGTGATTTAGCTTACACTTTAAAGCAGACCAGACTCTGGCTGAGCATCCACCTCACATTTGGCAAGGGAGGGAGGTTTCACCAATGGTGCCTCATCAAGGTGTAACAAACATCATGGAAACAGTCTGGAAAAACAGATCATCCCAATCTCTCCCTTCTTCCATTGTCTACCACGCAAAAACTTCTTCACCTTTGGTGCAATCATGAACTTCAAGCATAACTCACCTATATTTCTCCATTCATCAAAGTCTTCAGTCATTAGCTCATGCTTGCCTAAATCTCCCATTCTTATTTCAAGCTATTTTGTCCCTCAGTGTGCCACCAGAATGTCTGCCCACACTTCCCAAATGCCTGGGCCAGCTTAATTTGTTTTTGAAATATATTGTTCGTTGCTGTCATGGCTGCAGTATGCTCAGGAATACTACTGACTATGCATCCCTTTCCTCACTTTGTCCTGCTCTTTTCTCATCACTGTGAGACTATTTCCTCCCAGAAACATAGCAAAGCCTCATTTTCTGCCCTTTCAGCAGAAAATGCAAGAGCAACATTTTATGCATTCCATGTCACTACCTTCTCTGAATACCCCATGAACTCCTGAGCTGCTGGAATGACCATGCCTTTGCTCCTGAGAACATATGCTATCCCTCCTGCTTTCTTACTCCTTTATCTCAGCCCAAACTGCTTTTCCCGGGCCGTCTTATAACTTAGATCTATTCTGGGCAAGCCAAGCTCCACAGTACCATGCATATGACTCCACACCAGTTTTGTGTCATTCATGTACAGCATATGGTGTATGCAGCCTTCCTTCCTACCTTCTTATCTTCAAGCATAAAGAAATCAATCATCCCCATACCCTTCCAGTGTTCTCCATCTTTTTGGCAATCTGTACGACAAAAAGACTGCCAAGTATAATAAAATCTTCCAGGAACTCTGGAATTAAAACCACCAGTCATGACCTGAGTCCATGTCTTTTTCTTTCTCTTGCCCAATCTATTTCCTAAAACTACTCCTGTCACAGATTCATACAGGCTCATACTCCCACTCTGCACCTGCAATGGCCAAACTTCCCACCCAGTAACAATCAGTAACAATCAGTGAGTCTAATACCTAGAGCAGGTAAAGAACATTACTGACATTTCTGGTGGAGTGAATTTGAACTGAACAACAAAGAGGAATCAGTAACTGATTAGAGCCAGTGTGCTATGGAATAATTCAAAAATTGCACTCTTCAGCTGTGACATTAGTAGAAAAAAGGGGAAGTCTTAGCTGTAAATGTGCATAGTTGCAGTTTTTATTGATAGTAATTTCTTTCACATAATTATATTTTCAATTTATAGACCTGGATGACGTTTTGGAAAATATTTTATAGGGTAGCAGTTTTTAATTTATATTCATGTTAAGAGGAAAACATCTATCACTACACTAATTGCAAATGTTTGCTTCTGAAAACAAGCCTTTTTGTAACTTCTTGATATAAATGGTAGGATGTCCATTCCACAGAGTAAACTTACCTTGCTTCAGTTAGCTTTTGATGACAGAAACTGTTTGGACATTAAAAATATGTCCTTATTAAGGAATTAAATATCAGCTAACACATAAAGAATTCTTCATTAATCTCAGAATACCAAGAGCTCTCTCTTCAAGCCAATGTGATTCTAAATTATTTCAATTTTATATATTCTTTGATACAAAAGAAATGTTATGAAGCACTAAAATAATTTTTTCATTCACTTAGAATTAATAAATGTTAAAATTTACTGCTCTTATTATCTCCAAAATTAATATTTGAATTTAACTATAACAGTCAAAATCTGCAAACACTGTAGCAACTGAAAAATTACAGCCTTCTCATAACTGAGTTACAACATTGCATACACAGCTTACAAGGTCCTAGGAAAACATTAAAATTTCATTTCCCTTCATTCACTCCTTTCTGTTCTACAAGAAGATATTTTGCCCATAAATGTATAAAAAACTACTGAATGGTAAACATTAGAAGAGTACAAAAGCTGTATCAGAATAAACAACAACAAAAGATTAGCAGCTATCAAATTTGGAACAAACCAACCATCAAGGAGCTATTAGCATTGAACACTTCAATGTGACTGCACAATTACCTCTTTTATCAATTAACCAATCATGATCTTTTTGAAAAAGACAAAATGTAGAACAGATATTAGCATATTAATAGAATTGCTAATGATTTCTGGAGACTGTATGCTACATTCAAAAAGGCAAATAAAAATACTAAGATGATAAAGAGAATCAACAGCCTGTTCAAAAGGGATCTCAGGGAGATCAAGACAACCCAGCAAACACATGGAGAGAACTTTATTAATTTGTCTCTACACACACCTTTGACAGCTAACATTGTATGTAGAAAAAGAACTGCTAAAGCTCAAGGACAAAACTGAGTCAAAACCATAGCTTCTTTAGGTTGGCCATGAATTGTAGGATCATATTGGTTGGAAGAGACTTCAGGGAGGTGATGTAGTCCAATTTCCTGCTCCAAGCATGTCCAGTTAAAGAAGGTAGTTCAGGATCTCATACAGTTGACTTCTTAATGTCTTCACAGAAGACAATTCTGTGACATATCTGACTAAACTCATCCTGTATTTTACCACCTTCCTCGTGAAAGTGTGTATCAAGTCATAATGTCTCATGTTTCAACTTCTATTTCCTCTCATCCCTTTACAGTACACTCTGGCTCTGTCTTCTCTATACCTCCCATTAGGTATTTGTGGACAGAAGTAAAGATTTCCGTATTCTCCTTTCTGGGGCTGAACAAATCCAGTGCCTTCAACCTCTCCATTATGTCACATCATGTACTCCTGCCTCCTGACCAACTCGGGGGTCTTCTGTTTGGGTTGTTCCAGGCAAGGTCTTCCTTGTACGGGGGAGCCTGCAGCTGGACCCAGTATTACACTAGTCATCTTACAAGTGCTGAATAGAGGAGAGTAATGACTTCCTTCCACCTGCTGTGCTTGTGCTCACTAATCCAGGGCAGAGTACATGGCTGGTTTGCCACAAGGATGCAGTGCCAGCTCACAGCTAACTCGCTGTCCACCAGGATCCCCAGGCACAGTTCTTTTTACAGAAAGCTGCTAGCAAAACAATGAGCTCCAGCCTGTACAATTGCATTAGGTTATTCCATTCTAGGTCCATGGCTTTGTACACATTTAGGCTGAAGATTCAAATAATTTCTCATGGAGAGGACTGGAAAAAACAGGAAAAGCATGGACTAAAAATTTAACTTCATATGGGGCTTTATCAGTTCTTTGTAAGTACATTACTCACTTAGTAAGTAATTGGATATCAGTTGACAGCCAAGACATACACTCCTTAAATGCCTAATAAAGTTATCAAAAATACACCTTATATAAAAATTAGTGATTTGATATTTCAATCCAATACCTGTTTAATCACTGCCTACTTCAATAGGCAATTATTTTAATATAATTAAAATTGCAGAAGACTTTAATTGAAGCTGCTGAACTGTCTTTCCTAAGCAATCACACTTAACCAGAAACTTTGGCACCAATTTATTCAATGCCAACATACTGAATTTAAACACTAATCTGAGTCAGTACTCACCATGAGTTACTGCAGTGACTGAAGATTTTAATCAGTACTTCCTGAAACAGCATTTCTTTGTAAGAGGTATCTAACTTATTGTGATAGCAGTAAATCCTGAAAATTCCTTGAATTGCTTTTTAAAAAAAAAGGTAAGCTGTCTAGTACATTCTGTCTTGAATGGACAGAATGTACTTCCCTGACTGTATTGTTTGATAGGCAACTATCCAACATCCAACAGTTTTCACCAGAGTTTTTATTTCCTAGAACTTAGATTTATAAGTAACGCTCCCTAGTAAAACTTACCCTACATACACATTTTGAAAGACAGCCTTTGACTAGCATATAAAAAGTGTTCTATTAAGATAGATTTTTCTTTATGCTGATGTTTTTAGTTTAGTTTCTTACATCTTGTTACAAATCAAGCCCTCTAGTTCTCTGACTAGAATCTATTTTCTACATTTTAAGGGAATAAATGTGAATGTAGTAAGATGATTGGATACTGAAGCAAGCACACATTAGATCCATCAGAAAACCAAAGCATTTACTAGGGGGCAGTTTCTGAACATTTCACAGAAAGTTGAGAAGGGCAAGCATAGCAGAGCTCAACACAACAGACATATTTTGCCCCTATTCCTTTCACTGAAAAGAGCTCTAAAGAAGAGAGCAGTAGCTCATAATGGCACCTAAACTGATAAAAGGATTGCCTGAAATACCAGAAAGGTGATATGCCTTGATCTGTGCTCTTAAAAAGATTCTTTCAGTGGTAAAATTAACTTTCTGTTTTGAAAGAGACGTGTATTTCCCACAGAAACTTTAAATTCGACACCTTGACTTAAAAACATAATAAAAATACAGTGCTTGAAACAGCAGCTCAATGGATACCACCAAAAGATTCCTAGGATCCTTCTGGGACCTTGTTTCTCACAGGACAGTATTAACATGGTCTCTCCATCCACTTAAGACACTGCACTACTTCCTTCAAAAATCTTGAGATGACAAAAACTAAGAAACCTGGTCTAAAGATCAGGAGCATCCAAAATACAGCCTCTCTACATAAGCCCTTTCTAATGGCTCTAATAATGGTTTATGGTTAAGTAGTAAGTACACAGCCATAAAAATTTGCATATCAACCATCCTAGGAATTCAGCATTTTAGTAAAGGATGAGAACGGCATTTGTTAAATATGAAGGCTTCTGCTGGGAATTCAGTATCTACAAAGGCTAAAATACTTGAAACCCAACATTTGAACAACAATATCTATCTAAGCCTTTTCCAAACATGGAAAAATGAACAGAAAGCAAACTGATTATCTCTTCTGCTGCCATTTGCACACTGACAAGGAAAACTTATTTGGTCTCCCTCTAGCCCACAACAGACCTAACTGAAGTGCAAGTGTTTTTTTCAGGCACAGATATCTAGTTAGCATGTTTTCCAATGCTTGGTCACCTGCAACAAGCCATCTTCATCCTCCAAAAATATCCTGAAATTAAAGTCCAAACTTATAGGCAGTTGAAGCAGCAAGATTAAAGGTTTTAATCTGTCTTTCAAGACTCTTCAATCTCAAATTGAATTTAATCAGACTGAATTGAACTTCCTGAATTTCTATGAGACATCTTGCACTTCATCTGAAATATCAGGTCAGGCTTTTGCTGAACATGCATGACCTGGGTTAGAAGTTTAGGGAGGAGCCAGTTCAAATTATTTTGAACTTCTGATTTTCAGACTGCTTGCTTTTTGAGTCTTCCCGTCACTTACTGAACTGTGATGGCAGAGTTTTTACATCATCCCTCCACCCCCCCATATATCAGCCTGAATTTGTTCTATCTAATGCCCACAGAACTTTAAAGTTACATCAGTGCTCACCTCCCCTCCCCCCACCTGCCTTACAGTCACCATTACCACTTAATGGTGCACAAACAACAATGAAGGGACCATATTTCAAAATCATATATTTTATTGCCAAGCAGCATTTAGGCTGACATAATAAAGGGTTTTTCATATAACCAAAATGTACATTTCTATCCAGAATCATCTCTCCTGTAGCTCTGAATTCCAAGAAGGCAGCATACTCTCCATTTTCTGGGGAGTCTTCTTCACTTGCTTCATTCTCCACACAGCATTCATTAAAAATCACTTCAAATCCAGGAAACCACATACTTTAGTCAAAAATTTGAGGAAAAGGAACTTTCCAAATGTCCATTTAAATCTTTACTCTTGTTTCTCTGTGATGTCTGAGTCTTCCAACTCTTGAATACCAAGATGAAGTTTGCAAACAATTCTAAAGCACTGAACTTTAAATTTAGATTTATTCTGGGTTTATAAAGAAAGTAATTTTACATCAGTAACTTGACAAAATCAAGTTAAATATAAATCTTTCAACAAATGACAAGTATTGTAGAAAAACTTTACTTTGCTCATTTTGAGGCAGATGATGTAAAAACTGCCACAGAAACGGTGATGTGAAGTCTACTATTGTATCTTACACAATTTTAGGTTAAACCCAAATACTGAATATTCAGAGCACTTTAAATATGTTAAGCTATACAGACAGGCAACAGCACAGCCCAAATGACAAACTATCTGCCTATTTTAAACACAATTTTAAAAGCACTTCATGAAATTGCATGAATTCCAACTGGTATCACATAACTTATTTCAAAATATGCTTACTGAAAAGTACTTTCTTCAAATGTATTTACAGGAGACAATATTATTCTTAGGGCTGTGGAAAACTGGTAGCATACTGAAGATGAAGTCATAAGTTACAGTGATATCACCATGATTTTTGCCACTGACTTCACTGATGCAAAGATTTCTTTTATCTACTTATTTTGCTATTAGATAAAAGGTGTAAACACCAGCTCAGATTTAAAAAATAGCTATTTGAAAAGTATGTCCACAAGGCACACGTGCAATATGAAGCTAAGTTATCACATATATCAAAACTCCAGCCTTTATTATGATTCCATATGAAAGTCACTGATACATTGCAGCAAAAGCAAAACAAAATAGAGAACAGCACCACTGTTGGCCTTTGCTGAATTCCTTCTTAAGGCTATGTAGCTGAGCTCCAGGGGAAAATCACTTTCATGGGTAAACATATGGTATCATATTTTTAACCAAGTTACCAAAATGCATTTAAAAAAAAAGATTTGGTACTTGTGAATTGCTTCATCACTACAGGTATGGATCCAGTAGCCATGATTTAGAGATGTGTAACATACAGATCTATAAAAATGTTTTAACATTCACATAGTTAAGAGGCAAGTGATAAGAAGTATGATTTCTCAGTATGAACAGATTTGGTAATAATTATTAATCTTAGCTTGAGAAACTGAGATTACCTCCATTTTCTTATTACATGGAGTGGCAACTTGACTGCAGAAGTGTGTCTCACCAAAGCTGTTGAGCTTTTATGTTAATGCTATAATCTGATAAAAATTCCACTAAACAGAGCTGAAAATAATGCTACGAAAACCTTTTAGGTTTCAAATTTCAAATCAGAGGTGCAAATGTGATGGTTTTGGCTATATTCATATGAAACTGTGAATAGTTAGTAGGCTTCAGCTTTATTCTATTTACTATCAACTAAACCCCTTTGGTTTTCTGTAATGTTAGGTCTGCCTATAGTAAACCGTGTGCTCCAGTATACATTCACTTGACTCAGGGCACCGGACGTGTGTGCCAGCTCCTGCACAGAACCTGCCTTTGCAGCATAACTATTATACATTCTTCCTAGAGGTCTAGCTAGCTTTAAGTCAGTGCTATATTAACATAGCTCTGAATTTCAAAACCAGGAATAGCCTTTATTTGGCCACATTGAGTCAGCACTTGTCTGCAAGCACTGGTACAAATACAGTCCTCACAAGGAAGGAATTGAAGAAATACATTCCTGGAAGTAACTTATTTCTTCAGCTGAACTTAGCAGTACACCTTGTAGAATCAAACCATAATTTGCTTAAGAAATTAAGGGCAATGTAAGCCATATTGATTTATTTTTCATTTCTGTTCACAAAATATGAGACAAAAAAAGTAAAACTAATTCAATTCACTACATACAAATGAAAAGCCTGAACACTCTTGAAGGTACCTGTTTTACCTGAAACACTTCAAATGTTTAGTTACATTTAAGACTGAATTTTTAAAAATGTGGAATAATAAACTCCTACAAAAATATACAATAATGGCATGCATTTTAATTTTCAAAACATTTTGGGGGACAGATATGGTTTGTGAGTTTTCTACTTGTTCTTCCATGTTTCATGAACTGTTCAGTTGAAATGTAGCCATGAAACGCTTCATAGTTAAGGCTCAGGGTCATATGATAACTCTAAGTGAATCTAAGCATAAGTAAATGCCTTCCATTTTTTGGCAACAAATCTCACACTACAACGTAGTGAGCCCCTTTTTAGCATCAGCCTCTGATGCTGTACAGAGGACTCACTTCTAGTATTACATGTAGCAGCTACAAGGAGTAAGAAACAGAGTGCATCAGTGTCAGAGTTCCTAAAGCTATTAATACAAAAAGCCTTCTCCTCAGGAGAACAGATATTACTCAAATTCAGAGCTGTACCACTTCTTCTGATCAGACCTACAATCTCCTCTCCCAGAGAGCTACTCACCTATCTTAAATCAAGATCTGGAAACAATTCACCAACATGAGACCACTCCAGTATCTTTCAGTGTTTAAACTGTCATCTCATTTTGTTAATGGCATTTCCCATAGAACAATGATCTTCCATTGCCAAATAGTTTAGGCAGATGGTCTTATAAGTTTTACAAGTATTATTCCAAATTCATAGCATACTTAAACCAAACTTCACACATTCATCTTAAACTTACACAGTACAGAAAAAAATACAAACCACAATAAAACCATGCACAGAACACCAAAATAATAGATGAAGTCTGATTTTGTTCAAGGTCTTGAATAAAAAAGTAGTAGCAGTATTAGTAATCTCATGTTGTGGGGTAGGTTTTGTTGTTTGGTTTGGGTTTTTTCCTTTATTTTTACTTGTTTTTCTTTTTAAACACATCAAATTTGAGATAAGAGTAAGTTTTTATTCCCCACTTTCTGTAAATACTGGTTCTTCAGATTCCAAAGCAAGTCTGTGGTCTTTACAGGCATTTATGAATATATTTATACTTAAATGTTATATTTCCTTCCATGTAGAAGAGTAACTCAAATTCACAAATTTACCACAATAACACAAAAATTAATTAATAAAACATGAAAATACTTTAAGAATATCCCAACCAGTGTTTTTATCACAGATCATTTCTAGTCCATTTTAAGTTGTGTGAGATACGTCAAAATAAATGTTTGAGATTTATTGTTGTTCTTAATATTCCAAAAATATATTTGCTTACCACCAGTTCTCTTGCTTCAAAGTCATCAATGAAAATCTACATTATTCTGACAGCACATTAGATACAAAATTGCACCAAACCCAGATTTAAAAACCCATACTACTATTAGGTATTATGCAGTTACATAAACTGTAGAAATGCTTAATGTTTTAAACTAGCCTATCAATCTAACTTTAGATGTTAAATTATGAATATGTTGAAAAACTGATCATCTGAGAGATAATCAAAAAGCACCTCACACTGTAACTTAGTATTTTCACCTCTAAGCTTCTGTATCATAATCTGTGTGATTCTGGTTCATCTGAATGATTCTACATCAATCACTTCAGTCCTGGACATCAAAGTAGTCAATTACTGGCTCTTCCTTTAATGGTTTGGATAAACCACTGTTTCCACTACTCCTGAAATTAGAAGAATATTAGATATTACATACATGATAAAAAAGGTACAAAGTAAACTGAATCACAAACTCCCATAATGTCCCAGTGTGCACATACACACTGGATAGGTCAACAGCACACACTTCGAAATTAAGTTTTATTCAAAGTACCTTAATGCTCCAGAAAGCCTTTGTTTACTGAATTTTGACAAAAACATATGACTGATTAAATTAATATACATCAACATGTGTCTGAAAGGATAAAATTCCTTTGGGGGTTTTACCAGAAAATGTAATTTACCAGTAATATTTATTACAAAAATGATAATGTACTGAAGATTTAATGTTCAAAATGCCTTTTTAAAGGAAACAGCAAAAGAAATACTGTTGAAGTGAGCCGATGATCAAATCCGCTTGCTTTCAAAAGCAAGAGTAACAAAAAATATACAGTCATAGCAAATCCAAACACTGTAAAGATTTTTTTCAGTAAAACAGCATGAGATCTTCCAAAAGATTTTGTAGAATTAAGAATTTCTAAAGAAACTTTACTTCTAGTAATGAAAAATAAATGGCTAAAGCTGTTTATTTAATTTTGCTACATAACTCCTTAGCATTAATTAGGGTCACTGAAGACAGCAATCCCACAGAAGTGGAAACAAAGAGTAACAATCTATTAAAAACTGACACTGAGTTACACCTTAAGCAATCCTTTTAGAAATATATTTTGCTCTAGATGCTTAGCTCTGAAACAACTTATATTTTCTCAGAACCGCCTACTTTGTATTCCAGCAGCAGCTACCAACAGTAGTTACTGCAACATTAAGCAGTCCCTTTTTGCAAAAGGTACTTGAACATTATTTTAGATGTTCTTCTGGAAAAAATACAGGAGGAAAACACTTCTGAAAGGTAAACCTGAACAAATAATAAGCCACTCATTAAAAAAAAAAATCATAACTATGAGATAACTACAAGTATCTGAAGCTGACAGGTCATACAACATAAAGACTGTCCTTTTAAGACTATTTGCCAAGATGCCTTATATATCCCATCTTCAGTAATTCTCACTATCTGACAAAAGCTGTAGTTCACCTTTGATCAACTGTGTAGTCATATCTACACAAGAAAAATACATTTAGTACCTGTCCAAAGAAATAATTTTATGCCAGTAAGACATTACTCTTGGTTAAAGGTAAAAAAAAAAAAAAAGAAGAATCCCCAAACCTCCAAAACAGCAGTCTGTTTCCAACTATCTAATATTTATTAAAAAATAATTTTAAAATCCCATAATATTTGTTATACTACTACCCCTATACCACACAGCCAATCCTGTGTTTTCTTATCACTTCATTTCAGGCTTACTTCTGTGGAAAGAACATCTTAGTGCATACTGCAAGCTCCAAAGCTGTGTGTGGGTTGGGAAAAAAGCAGGAACAGGGCATATGAAGTTGAAGCTCAGGAACATGTTCCTTAGGGAACTCAGCATGAAACTGAAGAATAAGGTTTTAAATCCAAATTCCTTACTTATCTGTTTGCTTGTAATGAAGAAGAGGAGGTGCAGGCCTGCTCTGCATTTCTTTATCTAGCACAGAAGTTAAGGTATTGATTGGACAAACGGATTTCCCTCTAAAGAAATAAAAGAAAGATTATTTAGTTCAATAGGAAATCATACTCATGAAGAAACTGGGAATGACTAATAGCTGTAAGTAGCAGTTTTGGTGTCAGTGTTCGCACTTGTATTTTTAAATCATCTATTCAAATATTTAATTTTCCAGCCATGGAGACCAACACTGCAAAAAGTACATTTTCATTATCAAAAATCTATCCAGTATTCTAAATGTCTCTTCACTGCTGCCTATAAAAGACACAGAAGCAACTTACTAGATTTGAGCATTGGTACCTGGACTTCTTTTCTGCATGTGAGATCCACAACTCCTTTCTACTATTAAGTGCACTAAATGATCAACTGTTAAAATAGCAAAACTGGAATATTTATTCTCTAGGGACATGTATCTGTTCTTTCAAAGAACAAGATATAAATCACAATAAACAACTTAACAGCTTAACTTAGCACCACAAGAACACAGTTCACTGAATCTTTACAACATATTATCTAAAATTCTGGAATCACCTTCTCAAATGCTGGCAGTAAATCATGTTAAACTCATTGATCACAGCACTCTCCTAAGACATACTCTCTCAAACAACACTGCCTCCTCCTTGTAAGCAGTTCCAGGTGAATCAGATCAGAAAAAAACATTATGCCTTAGAGCGGGGAAATTAAAAAATCAGCTTCTTCTGTCCTTCACACTAATTGCAATCTATTATGTGACTGTCACCACACAATGAAGCATCACACTTGTGTCTGTCCCATCTGCAGTCTAAGGGTCACCCCATGGCTATGCTTACAGGGCAGTAATGCTCTCCAGTACAGGAGGACAGTGTACTTTAGCGTGTATACTTTTGTATTTTAGGCTGTGAATCACACTCAACTTCAGTTGGCAGTCTCTGCCCGACGGCTGCAATGGCTGGAGAAAGACGAAGGATGTATATATTAAAAAAACACAAACACACCACAAAAAAAATCCAAAACCAAAAAACCAACCAAACAAAAAAAATCTGGAAACAACCCCCAACACTTAGGAAAAAAGTCCAAGAGAGATCGTTCCAAAAGGCATCTAGCTAAAAAAAAAAAAAAAAATTCAAGTAATTACCAAGCATACTGTATCTCTAATAAGTTGTGGAGATGTCTTATAATTTCCTCTAAATTCATGAGCCACTTTTGAGAGTGAGTTCGTCTTATTTCACTTGGATGATTTAACTGCAAGACTGAAAGAGCTTCCACTATTAACATCTTTCCCATTCACAGTTTATTCTTCATGTTATCTGGGGGCAGATAAGCTGAATAAACTAAAATTCTTAAACCTCATCAAGGTCAGTTTTTTACCCTTCCTGCACTTTCTTCTAAATCCATGCTACTGACATTTTCAGACCAAACTTCTTCTTGTACACTAAATTAAACTGCATTCCTAAATGGTTTTTATTGGGTATTACCAAAAGGTTCTCCACTCAGAGAGTTGCCAAGTATTGGAACAAGCTGCCCTCTGAAGTGCTTGAGTCACCACACCTGGAGGTATTTAAAAGATGTGTAGATATGTTTAGGGACTTGGTTTAATAGTAGGTAGACTTGATAGTACCACTGGACTCAGTGACCTTTAGGGTCTTTTCCCAACCTACATGATTCTATGTCAAGCACTAAATAAGGATGTTTCCTCTTTATTTGTTTTATTCATGCATTTTTAAATATACTCCTCCAGATAATGAGATTCTCTGTGTTTGGTAATTACATTAAATTCTTACTCAATGAATACCAACACATGCATCTTGTTTCTTTCAAAATTACATACTGAATAGCAGCAATGCTGCAAAGCAATGGGTTGCATACTGTTATAACTCCAGAAATGTGCACATATTGAGTTCCATACTTTGTCACATGCTTGATAATTCATACTTTTTCCTCATTTCCCTCAGAGCTCTAAGCAGTTGAAATCTCACATCAGTACACGGATGAATGCCAGTTCTGTTTCAGAGCTTACAAAAATTATGTATTTGTCTTATTTCCATTATTTTCCTATTTTTTATTTAATAATGACTTGTTTCTATCAGTCTGTATTTAAGGGCATATTTTTGTGATATTGTGGCAACACAGATGAAAAACTCCACAACATATTTAAGGTCAAGTCAAAAGTCCACTAAAATATTAAGTGGTGATTCCTGAGCCCCTTTCACTATTGTTTTAAACTGAGTACTGACAGCCTATTCCAATGAACTACAAAATCTTACAAACATAGGTGATCAATTAAAAAAGCATCCCCATTTCCCTAACAGTGAAAGTTTTCATTATTTGGAAAAAAAGTTACTTGTCACATAATTTTTTCAAGGTTATGTTACATTTACATTTACACTCTAACAAGTATATTACATTCCTATCAGTTGAGAACAGCTACTTTTCCTCTCCTGTCTAAAACAATTAAAAAGTCCTTCTCTCCCTTAGCTCTAAGCCTGCCATATAAAGCCAAATGCTTACAATGCTATTTCAGTTACAACTCAACTGTAGAGTTCTAACTGGAAAAAGACAACAGTGGTAGATTGGTAGATGGGAGGGTATTCTGTTGTCTTCTTTCATTTTTATCAACTGTAATATGCAAAAAC
Source organism: Dicaeum eximium (assembly GCA_013396995.1). Classification (NCBI taxonomy): domain Eukaryota; kingdom Metazoa; phylum Chordata; class Aves; order Passeriformes; family Dicaeidae; genus Dicaeum; species Dicaeum eximium. Next base: position 273,339 of record VWZP01000141.1, on the reverse strand, counting down.
ATGGAAAGCAAATTGCCTGGAGGTAATTAAGAAAAAAAAAAAAAGCCTAGAAGGGCCTTAAACAACTAAAGTAAGATGTCTGTCCTTATTCTAGAATATCAGACTAAATCTCACTTGTATAGCAAAAAAGAAAATAAATGAGAACTCTGAAATGCTGGGAACAGAACACTGGGAAAAATACATGTGCAGAAATTGCTACCAATTAGCTAAAAAAAAAAAACTTACTGAAAAAAGAGAATGTTCCTGCATTTCAAGAAAGTAAATCAGCAGTTCTGCTCTGAAGTTAAATGCTCCCAGGATGTACAGTTAATATAGCAAGCCTTTAAAAATCAGGAGGGATCAAAGCCTTGTGAACAATCAGAGATGACCCTGGAACCAAATTTACTTTGGTCACATCAAGGCTTTTTTTTAAAACCTGTTTTAGCTTTGACAAAATTTAGCATCCCTCAAAAAAAACCCCAAAAAACCAACAAAACAAAACAAAAAAACAACAAAACCCACAAGGGATTTAGTGACAAAAATCTATCAACTTACACTCCAGCAAAGTTAACACCACTTTCTGTATACATTGGTGGCACAATGATTGGTTAAAGAAAAAAAGTGATGAAACCGTCACTCTTATTTAGCCCATGTGGAAAAACCCCAAACAACTGAATTCAACTAGATGTACAGTGGGAAAAAACCCTTGGATTAATTACCAGAAATAAGAAAGCAGACCCTACCTAACCCATGGTTATCTATCATCAGTAGTGAAAGAACTGTTGATATGACAACAAAAGGCTCTGCAAGTATTTTAGATATTTTGATATGAAAGTTGCCATTCTTAATCTCATTAACTTATTCTTAAAGTAAGGAAAAGAAAAGCCAAGTGCCTGCCTCAAGCAACAAAGTTGAGATGACACATTTTTAATGGCAGTACAGGGCATGAACATGAACTATCTGCTGATTTTAAGGCAGTGCTTGTGCTGACAGGATGGCCTGTTCTATAAAACTGAAATGTGGAAATCATGACTCAATTTATCTTCTTCAAGACTTCAAGCTCAATTTTTGTAACTACAGGATGGATTAGCATTGAACTGTTTTGGTATGAAGTACTACAAAATTCTTTGTCCACCCATCTGTCCAGACTTATTCCATGTGGTCTTGCAATAATGCACCACCATCTTTCAGACAGAGCAGACTTCTGTGAAAAATGTCTCCAAAAACTGGTAACAGTTGAGGTGGAATAATGAAGCAAATGGTTCTTTAACAATCTCCTGATTGTTTAAATGTCATATATTCTATGTCATAAGCTTTCCAGAAGCAACACATACTATTCTCAGGGCAAACAGTGTCAATGTTTAAGGAAAAAACCAGTAAGAAAAAGATGTAACTTTCTTCTGAAGCAGGACTGCTGTTAAAACCACCTTGGCTGGTAATCTTACAGCAGTATTTGTACTTAAATGTACTGGGATGTGCAGTGTTTTCTTTCTGTGATGCAACTGTCATGATCTAAAAAGGATGTTCCATGTGGTTACAGGGGGGTTAATTTCTTTAGGTCTTTGATCCTGCTGATCTTGTATAGCCTACATCTAGGTAAACATTTCCGAACATTTTCAGACTGACCTTACTGAAAGGAAATAAAATCCTGGGTGAAAAAAAAAACACAGGACATGTCAATGAAACTATGGCAGCATGCAGCTTTCTCAGTGAGAACCATGTGGTGGGACCTTGTCATCTTCTTGAGAAGTCCCCTTGTTCATGAGGGAAAACTGAGCCCAATGTTCTTCCTGGCAGTAACAGGAAAAGGAGGGGTCTTACAGGGATGACTATTCTCACAACCACTTCTAGGATGTCTCAACTCCACACAAGCTGCTTAAAGAGCTGCCACTACATAAAAACACGCAGACACCCCTTTAACAGGCTATGGAATCCAGAGTTACTTGGAGAAGGAGGAAATTTTTTACTCCTCTGAGTAAAAAACTTTAAAAAACCACTGACAGGTACAGTGAAACACAAGTGCGTACTTTGAAAGGAAAGCTTTATCCTTCTCATCACAGTCTGGATAGTACCTCTGAACCTTGTTCAGAAAGAATCTGGTACTGTAACTCTTCCAAAGACAGTGACTGCAAAGATGACCAACAGGTAAGCGGCAGAGGCTGAGGGCAAAGTTTGCCCCTAGATCTCTGGAACAGGAAGAAGCCTGGTTGGAGGAAGCTTTCTTAGCACCAAGGAGACTTTCTCACTCTTCTAAGGACCTGTACAGGGATGTTAACATTTGAATGACACAATGGTGGAGTGTGAAGAGATGGAATGGTCTTTTTGCCTGAATAATTTTATTTATTTATATGTGAAAGAGCCCATGATAGAAATCCAAAGGCATTGCTGAGACAGAATGAAACAAAACCATTTTGACTTTCTGGAGATTACTAGCTCTGGGAATTGAAGAAGCCATTGTGAAATACTCAAAAATATCATCCTAGAACTTGAGCTATTACTCATGTGAGGTCACAATGTTTCTTATGTCTTGAAGAAGTGGCAAAAAAAAAAAAGAAAATTAAAAGAAACTTTGGAAGAATCCATTAAATTAAGAAATACTGCTATGCAGCTCAAGAATAGTCTCAGTAGACCACTCAAGTGTCTTTTAAGAGTGGCAGTAATGAAATAGAAGCATGTGCATTCTGCACAGTATGCTACTCCCTGAAAAACACAAGAGAAGGAGCAAGTGTGCAATCTATCCTAAAACCATATAGAGGAAGGCCTCCCCTTCTCAAGTTGCAGATTATCCCTTTGCTTTTAAAGCATAAGCATCTGCCCTGCTCCTTTTATTGTCTTCATTAATTTCTCATCTGGCCCCCTATTTCTTTATTTTTTAAATAGGCTCTTTCAAATATGAACTCCTTGCTCATCTTCCTTTACTTGAAACAAAAAGTATCTTACATTGTAAGATCAAAGTAATGTTCCATCTCTCTTGGAAGAAATCAAGATTGTAGCTAAGCTACCAACTGATGAACAAGTTCAGGAATAGCTCATGGCACTCTAATAGCATGGAAGATGAGAGACTTCTTATGACTGCAGTCAATATTTACAGTTAAAAACACCTGGTTGTGAAATAATCATAATTTGACAGCACTAAACTAAATAGCTGCTGAGTAAGGAGCACAATCAATGAAGCTCTGATACCAGAAGTCTTCCCATACTATGTCTCTAGTGCAATCAGCTTGGTTTTTTTCCTAGCTATCTTCCCTTCGTTTTCTTTTCTACTATGAACTGCCTTCTGTGAGTGTTCTCCAAAACATTTCATTTTTGCTACAAAATCTCTTCCATTTGCAGTAATTCCAGCTCCCTCTTTGTCCATTAATAAAGAGGGAGTATACTCTGTGACAGGTTCATATAGATGGAGAAATATGTTACAATAACCAGATTTTTTCAAAGATGGTGTAAATTTAAATATGATTTCTCAACCCAGAAATTAGTTTTCATAAAATTTAATTACACACATTATTTTTGATACCTCTATCAAATGTAGCTGATGACAAGAAGTTACTGCTAAGATGAATGGAAAACAATCTTGCGAAATATTTTCTTGGCTTTTTTATTTCTAATGGTGTTTTCTTCTCTGAAGATTTACCTGAATAAATGAGCCCATTAAACTATCAATTCAAAAACTGCTTTAAAAATTATTCTACTGGAAATGACTGCATTTTGCAAATTGCATTGTAAATAAACTCCTTCTGGTAAGTGATAAAAACCCATCCCATTATTTAAATGATAGTGTAAAGATTTGAAAGCAACAATGGATTACATACTTCACTGCAGTGATAACAACATTGCGCTTTGGTTCGTTGTCATAGCTCACACTTTCAATGCCATAAACCTGAGCTAATTCATGGATGATTCTGCGGTGATCTCTGTTCATTGGTGGGTAACAATGACTCTTCTTTGTATGCTTGCCCTGAATTCAACAGAAGAGGTTAAAAAAGAAGAAAAAAAAAAGGTGAAGTTTTCCTTCAGGAGAGCCAGGGGGAAGAAAACAACAAACCAAGTGTTTCTACCTCTAAAATGTTGCTGCTATGACAAAACCAATACCTCTAATTGCTAAGACCTCAGTATTGACAGAAAGCTCATCTGAAATTATTCATTTGATTCCCCAAAATTAAATTGTATGTTCCATGTTGTTTCCATCACCTCAAAGTTTACACACACCCACACAGGGGTATCTTTTAAGTTTGAAATACAAATCCTGATTAGTCATTCTCCATACATCCCAAAAAACAATACGAAATTTTTAAAATCAGAATTTGTATTTTTTAAAATTATCTGCCAAGTTCATATCAGATCCAATTTTATTTTGCAGAATGGCTTCACAATGCAAATATTGCAGGTAGCTACAAAGACATCAAATTTATCAATCACCTCCCTCTACCAAAGAAACTATTTATCTCCAAGTTCCTCATTTAATGTCATCAGTAGATTCTTTATTAAATAAAACCCCAAAGTTCTATTTTTAATCAGTTAACAAAGATTGATAGTGCTTGATTCACTGATTATTATATCACTGATTATTATATAACACTGATTAGTATACCAACAGTAAAAGAACAATAAAAACACAGGGCCCCATGAGCCCCTGTCCTTAACAGGTTGGATCAATTTGTAACAAATACATATGAGTCACTCAGTGCTTCAGTCTGCTTTCACAGATTGAGGACAATGCTTCAGGTTTTGCCTTCATGATCACCAATGAACTCTTCTAGGTCTCTGGGTCAACAGAAAGGATTCAAGGGGAAAGCAAAGTACCTGTAGTAGATTAAGTTTCAGTCAAGGACTTCTAGAGAAATCCCAACCCATGTAAATTCCTAGGACTGCAGGCAGTGCATTTAAGGTCACTGAGAGACCAGGATGATATCCCACTTCTCCATCACCTCTGAGAGATTGTAAGAATGGGGTAGGAACCCAATGACTAGAGAAAGGTAATTGCTGCAACTATATACTAACAAACAAACAGACAGACAGAAAGAAACCAAGAACTATTGGCTAATTAGCTAAAATTCAAATCTGTTTTTAGCTACATGGAGGAGAAAAGTCCCTGGGAATAATCAGTGTGGATTTACAAAAGGTCAGCCACCAAAATTAATGTAAAAACCACCACATGTAATAGAACAAGACACCAGGGTTACATTACAGCTATGCAGAAATTATATCCGGGTTAATATCTGTCTCTTAGATTATAAAATTGCTAAGTTACAAATAGTAACTGAACCAGAAACTGTCCCTGTAAGTCTTCAGGGTAATCACATGCTGACAGAATATTATCTTTACTTTGCAATTAACAGTAAAAAATCTCCCAGCTATTACAACACTTCCAGTATAGATAGAAGAATCTGAAAAACTCTATAGATTCTGTACCTATTTACGATGACTAGTATGCTTGCATTAAAAAACTGGTGATGGTTCCATGCTCTGAAAAACATCACAATTCTTGTCCCTATGAAGACAGAGCTGGATATACATGTCCTCTGTCTTTTCTGCTTACCTATATCAACCATGAAAACTCTGCTGTGCTGGATAGAGTACTGGTGAGTGTAGGGCAAGAGACATTTATGAAGCAAGCAAAGTCATATACGATAGAAAGAGCTGAATCATATTAATGCTAAAACTTTTCAGTATCAAAATCCTTTTTCTTACTCATTTCTCCAGTTAAGCTGAAGTGGGCATCTCCAAAGGTAAAATGCAAAAAAAATTAAAAAGCAGAAGCAAAATGTGTAAGCCTAAGTGACAGTAATCAGTATGAAAGACATAGTACTGATACAGGCAGAGCTACATGAACGCTCGATAGATTAGCATGCAAAATACTTTTAATACAAGTAAAGTTCTACATCTAGAAACAAAGAAAACAAGCCACATATTTAGTCAGAGAAATTTAGGAATCATAATAAACAAACAACAAAACGCAGACTCAAGCATAAAGAGGACTTTAGGATCATGGCAGAAAAACAACTAAAACCAGTCTCCTTGCATAATGCCACATGACACATATTAATTCAGTCTTTAGCTACTTAAACCTGTGGGTTGCAAGATAAAACATGACTCTCATAAGAGGGAAAAGAAAGCCTCTGAGTCTTTCACAAAAATAAAAAGAAAAGTTATTTAAGAAGAACTGAGTACAAGGGCAAGTTAACTTTACAGTGCATGGTATATATTCCCTTTTAGACCCCATATGCCACAATTTTGAAGGAATAGAGAGTCGGAGCGTGGCCTCCACACATGTTGTCACTTGAGCTTCAAGACAGGCTAGGAGGACACAGGGAGCTACAGGCTGGTCAGCCTCACCTCAGTCCCTGGGAGATCTCCTCCCTTTTGAAAAATAACTTGATTTCTGGGAGCTTTCTGGGAACTTCTCATACCTTTATAGAACAACAATTCCCTACAGCCTGATGAGTAGAATGGTATAGAGCTGATCCTTGAGATACTCAACTGCCATGTGGCCCTAAATGGTTCATCCTGATCATGGTAAAAGCTGGGTACACTGGGTCATTCTCCCCTTAGGTCAGACAGGGAAAAGACTGATATGTGGTTTGTATTCATATTTTCCTTCTCTTCTGCAATGTAGATACTGCTTAACAGACACTATTTGTCTGCTTTGTAGGATCATTATTTAACAAATAGCTGGTTAGCACTGAAAACTAAAGCACTGGAGATGCTCTTGAGCTCTCTGGTGCTCTTGTTCTGGTATATTTGATGACACTAACTGCAAATTCAAGACCTCTGGTTACCCCTTTTTTAATATAATTACATATCTTGGTTTGATATTAGCATAAGCATATATTTGGTATATGCAATTATATCTAGGGACACTTGTGTACATATGTGTGTATGATAAAGGTAATGTATAAAGGACTATGTAAAATAGGATAACCACAGGCAACACAACACAAGGCAAATTACTCTTGGGTAAAACAATATAGATAACAAACAACTGTTCTATGCATCTACTTCCAAGTGTCTGAGGTTGGAGGGACCTGAGTATGATTAGCATAATCTGCACCCCAATGAACAAGAAATTGAGCACAGGGGGCATGAGACAAACGAACTAGGAACTCCTGTTAATACTCAAGAAGTAAATACGCAGGAGACTCAAGCAGTGTCAGGCCACTTGGAATGAACATGACTTGTAAGAGTAAGTAGAAATAAGACAACAAAGGTCAAGGCCCATCTGGAATTACATCTGACCAGTTACGACAAGGACAGAAAGAAGGGCTTAAAATACATAAACAATAACAAAAGGAAAACTTAGGATAATGTGGACCTATTACCAAACAGAGGGGGAACCCTCTGTAAGAGGACACAGAGAAGATGGAGTATGTGAGCACCTTCTTTGCATCAGTCTTCACTGACAAGCCCTCAAGAATCTCTGACTCAGGAGACCAGGGTGAAGGAATGCTGGAAGAAGAGTTTCTGTTGGTCATGTACTGGGGTTAGAGAACACCTAGGCAAATTTGATATCCACAAGTCCATGGGCCCTGACGGGATGCATCCAGGAGCATTGAGAGACATCACAGTGGTGGACATCATAGTGAGGCTGCTTACGATCATCTTTGAAAGGTCATGGTGGTCAGGAGAGGTGCATGAAAACTGAAAGAAAGCAAACATCAGCCCAGTCTTTCTTAAAGGGCAAGAAGGACTCTGAAAAACTACAGGCCAGTCAGTCTGTCAGGCAAGTCAGTGCTTGACAGTGCACCCATGAAAAGCCACTCACTCACCCTCCCCTGCTACAGCTGGGCAGAGGACAGAAAATTTAATGAAGGGTTCATGAGTTAAGGACCGGAAGAAAACATTCCAAGAGCAAAACAGGCTCAACTTAAGAAACAGAAAGTGAATTTATTACTAACAAAATCAGAAAAGGATAATGAGAAGTAAAATAGGTGGTTTTAGGGGCTTTTTTCCCCAACCATTCCCTCCTTCCCACCGACAGCCCAGAGACAGGGGGGTGACAGTTTTGGTCAATTTGTCACCCAAGCTTTTCTTCCACTTGGTTCAGGGAGAGACCCTGTGAGACCATGGAGTCCCTTTCCATGAGAGACAGTCCTCCACAAACTTCTCCAGCTAGGTTCCAATCTCAGAAGCAGCAGTCCTCACAGAACTGCTGCAATGTAAATTCCTCCCATGGGCAAACAGACCTTCCAAAACTGAGGTCAGTCTTCCACAGGGTGCAGTCCTTCAAGGACAGGATGCTCCAGCTGGGAAGCAGGGGCCCCTTCTGTCCACCGGGTCTCCCACTGGATCACAGCCTCCTCCAGGTGGGCACCTTCTGCATGGGTTACAGACAGATCTCTGCATCCCTCATGCAACTCCAGCAGCTACAGGGCTGCCTGCTTCATCATGGCCTGCAGAGGAATCACAGCTCTGGCACCTGGAGCACTTCCTGCCCCTCCTTCAAGCTCTCACCTCCTCTTCTCTGGCTGGAATTAAAACTGCACCACCACCTTTGTTTTGATTCCTTCTTAAATATGTTATCACAGAGGCGTTACCATCACTTCTAATTGGCCCAGCCTTGGCCAGTGGCACATCCATCTTCAGAGCCATAAGGGATTGGCTCTACTGGACCTTGTGGAAGTTTCTAGCAGCTTCTCACAGAAGCTACCTCTGTGACCCCGACCCCACCGCTACCAAAAACCAGGCCAAGCAAAACCAACACACAGTCTCACATCAAGCTCTGGAGAGGTGATGGGAATGGTTCATCCTCAAGGTCATTGTGGGATGACAAGAAGGTGATCAGGATTAGTCAGTATGGATTCACCAAAGGAAAATCATACTTAATCAATCTGACTGTACAAGAAAACAACTATTTATCCCCTGGATAAATAAGGTGAGAGCTTACACTTGGATGAGTGTACAGTGAGATGAACTGAGAACTGGTTGAACAGCAGATCTCACAGCATTGTGATCAGTGGCAGAGAGACAAGTTGGAGGCCTGTAATTAGCAGTGTTCTCCAGTGGTCAGTACTGGCTTTAATATTGTTTTAATTTATTCATCAGTGACTTGGATGAAGGGGCAGATACCTCCTCAGGAAGTTCTCTGATGACCCAAAGCTGGGAGGAGTGGCTGACACCCCAGTGTTGTGCAGCCCTTCAGAAGGATCTTGACAGGCAGGAGGGATGGGCAGAGAGGAACCTTCTGAAATTCTTTAAAGGCAAGTACAGAGACCTGCACCCAGGGAAGAAGAACCTCATGCACCAGTATAGGCCGACCTGCTGGAAAGCAGATCTTCAGACAAGGATCTGGAGGTGCTGGTAGGCAACAAGCTATCATGAACAGCATTGTGCCCTTGTGGCACAAGTCAAATGACATGGTACACTAGGAAGAGTGTGACCAGGAGGTCATGAGAGGTGATCCTGCTCCTCTCTCAACCCTTGTGAGGCTGGACCCGGAATTCTGTGTCCAGTACTGGGCTCCTCAGTACAAGAGAAGAATGGAGCTCCTGGAGCAAGTCCAGCAGAGGGCTACAAAGATGACAGGGTACTGGACCATTTCACAAAGATACGCTGAGGACCATTGTGCCTCAAGAAGAGATGACAATTAGGATTTTATTTATTATTATTTCCTTTGTCAATAAGTATCTGAAGATAGTGTCAGGAGGATGGAGCCAGGCAGCTTAATAGTCTGCCACTTAATAGTGACAACTAAGAGGAAAAGAGGCATTAGGCAGAAACTGCACAGGAAGTTCCACATGAACATGAGAAAGAACTTCTTTACTGTAAAGTGACTGACAACTGAAAGATTGCCCAGAGAGATTGTGGAGTCTCTCTCACTGGAGATATTACAGAACTGTCTGGATGCAATACCATGCAATGTGCTCTAGGATGACCCTGCTTGAGCTCAGAGCTTGGACTGGATGACCCCACTGAGGCTCCTTTAATAACTAGACACAGACTGACTCATTTTAGTCTTTCATTCTAATGATGAAAACAATGGGCAAGAACATGAGACAGATGGACAAGCTCAAGATTGTTTAAGAAACATCTTCCATAAGTTTTTGAAGGAATAAAGTTAAGTAACTGCCCTTAGGGCCTAGGGGGATCAAAATGAGGCTTTTTACAGAAGATCAGTTCCTTCTTGAGTTAAAGACAACTGAGGATAGTATAGTTCTCACAGTCCTTTGAACCACATATACTGGATCTTTCAAGGAGCAGCAGCAAGCTAACCTGACAGACCTGAAGGTCTGAAAACCTCTGAAAAATATATGATTGTGTCTGTGGTATCAACCTCTCTAAGTATACTGGAGTCTCTCAAACACTGTGGCTGAATCCAGATTTTCTTACAGAAGACAGAGGACAACCTTGTGCACTGGCAAATACAGGAAGGTATAAAAAAATTTGTGAGCAAGTTCCACTACAGGGATCAGAAGCACCTAGGCTTTCCTTCTCAGTCTGAATGTTTAAACATCATCTTTGACAATATTTTATTAATAGAGATCCAATAATTTATGACAATCCATTGATGCATTAAAGCCTAGCACTGCTTGAATCCTTAAGCAAGGTTTGGCACCAAAGTGATCCTGAACTACTAGGTCTCCCAAAAATTTTGTTCTTTTTACAATAAACTGTGCACTATATTGGAGCCCAAACAGATGTAGAGTCAACTGGTAACTATGAGTATTAATAATGTTTAGTAATATCAAACTCGTATGTGAATACTGACCTTATTCACGGCTTCCACAAGCATTCTCATTTCCTTCTCAATGTCACTGACAAATTTTATATCCTTCCTGCAAGAACAGCATTCTAGGTTAACAAGGCAAGAGAGTGTACAAAGATCAAATACGTTCATGTTTTGTAATATTTTTCAACAAGAACAAAATTAAACAACACAAATGACTCAACCAGAAGCTTCATTCACATTAAAAGACTGTTAGTGTGTCATTGCTATTACAAAAATAATTATTTCCTCAACAACTGGAACCGAGAATAAAATTCTATGACATGGTTCTACTGTCTGACAATACAATTCTACATTTTCAAATGAATAATAAAGATTTTGAAGTTGCCATTTTGGTGTTTTTAAGTTACTTGTCATTAATTTACTTAATTACAATGTATGATGAGACACAAAAATGGAGATAGGGTAAACAAACTGGACTTCTTTTCCAAGACAAAGTTCACTGATTTTGGTCTTCAGCTCACCTAGCATAACAAATTATTAAGAATACAAGAAGCAGCATAAGGCTACTTCCAAGCAAATAAAACATCCTTGATGTGAGATGCTACGAAGCTGTTTGAAGTATTTTTTTGTAACTAGCTTCATGACAGTACTTAAAGTCTTTCACCTTAAGGGCAAACTTTATGCTCTGTTCTTAAATAAGCAGGAAAACCAACTTTAAAAGTACGGTTGCTATTTGTTAGGCCACCATCCCCATGGGGAAAAAAGGCTACATGAAGCTTTCATACCTCAAAGCTGGTTAGTAGCAAATAATTCTTCAAAAACCAGGCACTATTCCATACCAACACAATAGTGCTTTGTGAATGATGTCAGAATTTAACCAGTCAAGAAGTGCCTACCAAAGCAAGCACAACTATCTTTGGTAGATGATCAACCAAAGTTCTGGATGCTGAAGTGAACATATCATCAAAAGACTGTAAAAATGGTGTCAAACAAATGTGCAAAATGACAACACTGAACAGCTCAGCTACCAACATCACTTGATCAGATACAATGGACTTAGCCCATCACCAGTAAACAAACCTTCAAGGTTTAGCAAGAGTGCACAGGCACTGCATGTAGCTATGAGAATTCCCTGGTCTTCAGTAGACAAGGAATAAGGTTAGGAGAGCTATGTTACTACAAGGAGAAACTCATTTGTCTTTAAAACTAGATAAATGAAATCCAGTAATGCAATGTACAAAGTAATTGACTTGAAGACTAACAAAAACTTTTGCTTTACCTGTGACTTGGTAAGAATAACCTTGGTGTATTAGTTTATTGTAAATTACCAGTGTAAAGTGACTACAAAGGGAACAAGTAAAATCACTGAAAGAATGAGAAGAGGAGGAGTGTGGAAGCATTAAGGCTACTTTTCAAGGCATCTGTTGGACTGTCTGCAGTACAGTGCATGACTCTGGTCAGTTCTGTACATGAAAGATGAACACTGCACTATGGGTAGTGGCAGGCAGAAAGACAAGATAGAATTGTACTCCAAAAAACCACAGTTGACTATACAATGCAAAATTTTTCACCTTCTTATTGTACTGAAATTCTGTGCTGTGTTTTCTGTAGAAGATTAAGCAAAACATATTCTACACACAACTAAAAGAATAGTGCTTTTAAAATAGCATTTTAAATGCAAATACTAATAAAACAGTAGCTCCACAATGAAAACATTCAGCTATTTTTCTGTAAGCTCATCAGTTGGAAGTAAAAAAGACGTAACTTACTCTTTAATTCTGAATGGTTGCTTATGTAAAATTTTCACTTATCTCAACATATCAGCAAATCAAATAAAGGATTTTAAAGTAGTAAACATCCTTACAAAACAATGAAATTTATGCAGCATTAGAATACCGGAGCAAGAACAAAACATACTAAGCTGTTTTAAAAAACTCAGACCTGGTAAAAACTAATGTCATGCCTACAAACACACAGAAGAGTGAAAACTCTTGGATGACACATCATCTAAACATCATCTGAAAAATTTGTCTGATCCCTCCTTGTCATTCCATATTGCAAGTATTTATTGGTGTGATGTTTTTGGTATTACCTGGGTTTCACATTGCCTCATTTTAGGATGTTTCAGTCTAGCAGCCCTCTATGCAGTCACATTGGCACAAGCTTTGCTCTGCATCCAACATTTTATTAATTCAGTTTCTTTATTTTTAAAATAAAAGCAGTAAGGCAAAAAAAATAAATGAGACCTGGCAGAAAGAACAGCAGGCTCTGAGACTATATTTCATTATTTAGTCACCACTTTTGCCTTTGTTTTGAAATGTCTGTAAGGAGCACTGAGGTGGAAGTTGATTCTCAGTAAAAGCAATAGAGATGTGAGAAGTACAGGTACTCACTCACAGTGAGAATGGTGTAAAATGATGTTGCCATTCTAAATCTGATCCGATTACAGAAAAAAGTAATTTGTCAGGCACTTATTACTTTTCAGGCTCTCATCTGGGAGGTCTTGAGAAGTGCACATCAACTCTTTTTCCTCAACTGCCATCTACTGCCAAGGCAGCTTTTTTTAGAAGAGCAAATAGAACTGTTCTGCATTTCCAATCTTGCTTTCAACACTGTTGACTTATGACACCTGCCACTATTAAAACACATACCTCGCATCTTCTTTTAGAAGTTCACTGTACTTTGGTCCAGAACGGAAATTAAAAGGATCAGAATTATCATCTATTTCAAGAGCTTCAGCAAGGCGCCTAAATTTGAGGATAGGAGAAAAAAACGCAAAATATAACAAAAACATAAGCAAACAAAAAAAAAAACCCACATATAAATCCCTCCAACCTTCCACACATGTCATCTAAGAATAAAGTTACAGGTTACTAATACAGATGAATAGCTTGCAAAAGATATGGCCTGTACATTTGAAACTATTCATTTAGAGCTAGAATATTCTAGCAAGATTTCTAATCACTCAATATAGATCTTTATAACAGGAACCATCTCCACATTTATCTGTTCTCTAGGTCATGCAGAAAAAGATTTCTTCTCCAAACAGCATTAACTTTCTAAACCTAGACTACTTCTGTTTAAAAAAAAGTAAGTTAATTTCCCACCTGTTCCTCTGAAGAGCTAAGCATTCTTCATCACATTGCAACCTGAATTATGAAAGAAAAATACAATTAGGATCACTGCTGCTACTCATACTTTTCAAGCTGTAGCTTATTGGTGTCATATTATCACAGCCTAAAGAAGTAACAAGAGTGTGTGAGAACATTTTATTGTATTAGAACAGACAGATCTAAAAATAAACAAACAAGCAATGATCAAAGATCTGTGAGAGCCCAATCTCTTCTCTAGGTCTTGAACAGGAGCAGCAATTACTACGTCATGCAGGAATTGAGAAAAAAGCTTCTGAACTAGATGTTATACTGGTAAATTTTATCATTTGAGAGAATGAAGTTGATAGGAGCATTGAGGGGATGCGCATAAAGACTGGAAATCTTTGGAATGGAAGTAATGGAAGATGTCACACCTATGAATCAGAAAAAATTATCAGCCATGAAAAAGAGGAAAGTTAGACATGTCTATGGAGGATTATGATGAACCACAAACATCAGTATTTCAGCTGAACCCCTAATTTCTAGTGTCACCAGAGTTATGAATTTCAGTTTTCTGTGTCATCTTCAAAAGGTATTTCATAATTTTATTTTGAGGGATTAAAATGCCGGAGGAGGATCAGGAGCTCCCCAGAATTTCAGTGGCAGTTACAAACTTCTTACCCCAGACTGCATAAGTTAATTAATTTTCTTGATAATAGTTCCTTACATTAAAAAAAAAACAAAACAAAACAAAAACACAAAAACCAAAACAAAAAGAAAAAAACCAAAACCAAAACCAAAAAACTATAGGGGACACTGGGTTCAAACTGGTTTATTCAATGGCATATATTATCTTCGGAGATAAATAGTTCCAGGATCCCAAACTTCTGCTGGCTTTCTTGAAGGTGACAGAAGAAAGCTAACGTACTTGCACTCTTAAGATTAACCCGGTACTGTTTAAAGTCATTTGCCCGAATAATTATTTTCTCCTCCACTAAAAGATGAATGTAGCCAATTTAGAGAAGCTACTCTAGGTCTCATCAAATTTGTGAAGAAAAAATCCCAAGCTCTAATAAGAAATCTAAGCTAAAGTATAAAATGTCTACAGACAGGACAGGAGAGTGAACAAAGAAAGAAAATCCCTGCAGCTTGCAGAAAACAAAGGGCTGCTCCTGGGGTCCCCTCCCCCTGCCCAGCAGCCAATGTTGGGGGGGGCGGGACCCAGTGAGCACTCTGCTGCAGGGACCACCCAGCCCAGCTCCTGTTACCTCTTTGCCAACTGGAAAAGAAAAGAGCAATTTCTTGGGATTTTTTGGTTTTTTACTTGCATGCTCACAGAGGTGCACTAGCTTTCTCAGTGGTTTAACAGACTGTCAATTACACAGAGGCTCTGTATTACTTTTGTGAGTGCTTGTCATATAAAACCATCACAATCAGGAATAGTGTGGCCAGCAGGAGCAGGGAGGTCATTCTACGCCTGTACCTGGCACTGGTGAGGGCACCTTGAGTGCTGTGTCCAGTTCTGGCCCCTCAGTTTGGGAAGGACCTTGAGACGCTGGAGCGCATCCAGAGGAGGCAACGAGGCTGGTGAGGGGCTGGGAACACAAACCCTGTGAGGAACGACTGAGGGAGCTGGGGGTGTTTAGCCTGGAGAAAAGGAGACTCAGGGGTGACCTTATCACTCTCTACAACTCCCTGAAAGGTGGCTGTACTCAGGCCAGGTTGGGCTCTTTTTCCAAGTAGCAACTGACCGAACAAGAGGACACAGTCTCAAGCTGCATCAAGGGAAATACAGGTTGGATATTAGGAAAAAGTTTTTTACAGAAAGAGTGATAAAGTACTAGAATGGTCTGACTGTGGACGTGGTGGAGTCACCATCCCTGGATGTGTTTAAAAAAAGACTGGATGTGGCACTCGGTGCCATGGTTTAGTTGAGGTGTTAGGGCTGGGTTGGACTCTATGATCTTGAAGGTCTCTTTCAACCTAGACATTCTGTGATTCTGTGAATAAAGGCTACCTACCACAGTCCAGGTATCATTATTAGGAAAGACTTGTACAAAGAAAAGTCATCTCTGGTAATTTCACCTGTTCAAGGAAAGGACATTGTCCGCACAGAAAGATACACGTGACTACAACACAACAGTAGAAGTTCTCAAGTATGCTGGCACTAGCTTTTGATACAAGAAGTCATGAAGCAACTATATGGAAAATGTCATTATTTTGACTTTACACAATATAAAGGAACATTAGATTTTAACACACATAATAGACTGACATAATCACATGCAAAATAAAAAAAAAGACATGGTAATAGAAATAAACTAAAACTAGAGATTAGGGACCTTAAAGGCAAAGACTTCAGTAAGTCAAGTTTCTGACAGAAGAATGTTGGAGAAAGTTGACAACTTCGTAAAGAAATAATACTAAAAGTAAAGGGACAAGCTATTTCAATCCTGAGGAACATCAGGGAAACTTATGTCAAAATTAAAATCAGGTTTGTGGTGCCAGCCATGATGACAACACCAAAGGACCAATCAAACTGAAATACAAACGTGAAAAATTCTAAAACGGATAATACAAAAATATCACAAATACTAAGATGATGACTAGGAGAAAATATGGGCTATCAATAACCCAGAGAGGAACACTGAATTTCTGAAACAGAAGATAAAGTCTATTGTCCTGTCTAGAAATCTGAAAAAATAATCCAGAGGAACTCCAATGAGTTGGCAGAGTAGGAAAAAACTCTGAAACCACAGTTATATTGTTCCACACTTAATTATAACAACCAACCATACAATGAGAGTGAACTCAATTCTACATGAAAGCAAAACCATGAACCACCACAGAACTCCAAAATACTCTTTTAGCAGTATTGCTAAAGTGGAGTCAGGCTGCATAGGAAGACTGTAAGTCTTCCTATTACAGCTGGCATTTTTATCACCATATTAATATGTTTTTCATGCCACCTATGCTTCAGGGACACACAAAGGCTTCAAAAATGTTACTACATGTATCTCCTTACCTGGCCTGCTTCATTTCTTTTTTTGTAATAAGCCTACTGATTTCCACTGAATCCCCAAGCTGTAGATCTGTTAGCTTAGTTGCTA
Source organism: Dicaeum eximium (assembly GCA_013396995.1). Classification (NCBI taxonomy): domain Eukaryota; kingdom Metazoa; phylum Chordata; class Aves; order Passeriformes; family Dicaeidae; genus Dicaeum; species Dicaeum eximium. Next base: position 256,495 of record VWZP01000141.1, on the reverse strand, counting down.
TAGATATAGCAGCTATTCTGAAAAAGAGAGTGGTAGATTTCATTTGAGGCAACACATAAACTTCTGAAAAGGTATATAAGGGTGCAGATTTAACCTCTAGGTGGAAGAAGTAAGACAGACTGATTCTTTTCTCATTAGATTACAGAATGGAACTCTAGTTCTACATCACTGAGTTTTAGGAGTCTAATCTAGTTACATACGTCAAGAGTTTACTCTCATCTCCCTCAGTTAGGAGTAACCCTAACAAATGGACATGCTTCTTATGCAAGCTGAAATTAGGCAAGGCAAATACTCTTTCTCTTTACTTGCCAATTATACAAACTGCAGCTGACCATACAGCTTTAACTGTCATTACATCTGATTCTTCCTTAACTGTGTGCAACTAAAATCTGTCAAGCAAATTTATAAAGTACTTAGAAATTTGCTTGGAAAATATGGTTAACACAATCCACAAGGAAAGGACAAAATGCCTACTGAGATCATTACTATTTTCTTTATAAAAATTCTTCTTAATTCCCTTCAACGACAAGTCTTCCCAGTCTCCTTTGCTTGCTAAAATTTGTATAATTAAAAGATACAGTAATTTTTTATGGAAATATCCCACAATTTTCAAACAAACTCCTAAAAATGACACATTGTATCCTCTTGAACTAGCTTTTCTTGTTTATTCAAATAGAAGGATATGTTTGTTTCTATATGTTTATCTCTTTATGTTTTTCATCACAAAGAACCAACTACCTATCAGGAAGGAGGCTAATCCTACTACATAAAACAAAAAAGTCACTGAGCGGCACTTCATATTAATCAGTTGATGACAAAGTCTAGGTAATGGGACATTAGATGATATGACATCATCATCTGTGCCATATGTACAGATATAGCAGCACAGATAATTCCTGCTCCCTTGGGCATTCTTTCACCAACATTCACTGACAAAGCCCAAAGCTGTTTCATCATTTCTCTAAAATTTTTGAGAGAACTTGGATTCTCCCCTAATTTGCTGACCTTTACTTTGTTGCGTTTTTCTTTTTAATGGTTTTTGTTGCTGTTGGTTTGGTTTGATGATAGGTAGGAAAAATGGCGAACTTATCTCCACAAAATCAGAATAATCTTTCAGAAACCTGAACTGCTGGAGTTATCAAACTTAGCTGGCACATTACTATCATGAGTCAAGAGTAATTTGTAAGCACATATGAACACATTTTAAGTGATAGAAACACCTGCTTTAAACTGAACAGTTTCTTTCCCTTCCTCTAGATTTGGGCTCTGATTAGAGAAACAAATATGTATGTATTCACCTCACACTTGCAAGAACTCTCACTGGCTTCAAAGAACCATTTTCCTTGCATGACTGTTTTTGCAGTGCCTGAGCTATAAAACAGCAGAGAAATAACAGCCTTCAAAAATCTGGACTTGTATGTTATCTTCTGAACTTATCATTTCTGACAAGCATTTGTCAATTTAAACTGGTATTTCAAAGTTGAGCCAGTCTTCTGATTAGTATTCATAGTGATGAAAATACCAAAAATACCAAACTTCTGTACATGTATCTTGAACTCAACTGTTCTTGATTGTTTCTAATTAACGTATTTTTCTCCTTGTTTTCATTAGGTAATATGAAGTACCTAAGCTAAGCAATCTTCTATCAGAACTTGAATATGGACAGTGTTCAGCAGAAACCAAGCAGTATACCCTAAACTGGGCTAGGATAAAAAAAAAGGCCCTCAGATACCAGTTCCAAATAAAACCATTATTAAGAAACTTTCTTTGAAAGACAGGAAGAATCGCAGATTTTGGTTGCCTAACAATTAGGATACAGAGTAGAACTCTGATCACATACCAACTCTCTAGGCTTTTTATACTCCCTTTTAATTATAGCCTCAGAATAAGGTTTTTAAAACTATTATTATTGTTATTGTTACTGTTACTGTTGTTATTATTATTATTCTTATTATTATTATTGTTTTGCTATATTAATTTCAAAAGTTCCAAAGTCACACTTTTCTTTTCCTTGTTCATTCCTTGTTCTCTCTCCTATGAGAGAGAAAAATAAGTTTTGACATAGGATCTGGAGATTGTTGCAATAGAGTTGGGTAGGGCTCAGTTTGCATATTAAAACCCAAGATTTAGATGCCCAAGCTCTCCTGCCTAAATTTAGCTATTTCAGAATTACTTTAAATCACTCTTCAGCATCCATCATCTCTACTGACTAGGTTCCATCACACATGATTGGAAACTTGGAACAGCAAGTCACACATGGACTGCAATCACCTACATTCGGGAGCCTGAATCTGGACTTGACAAATTCGTCTGTACCTAATTGCTCTGTGTGGGTAGAACAGAGTTCCACATATGGGAGAGTCAAGCTTTGACACACCACCATAATTAGACTAACAATTGTGAAAAAAACAAATGTGTTCCAGTACAGCATAGCTGGTATGAAAGTTCAGAGAAATATAAAACACCCCCCCAAAACCACCATATGTCAAAGTACAAAAAAAAGGTCAAAAAGCTTGTGAACTAAATATATTTAGTCAAGTCTGCAATTTAATCAAACTGCAAAGCAGTAAGTCCAGTAAGGAACTGAAAGAATTATTACAGTACCAACCTTTGATATGTATTAGATGCTTCTGAGCATATCATACTCTCCTTTCTTCTTCCACATTCACACTGAAGATCAACCTGCCATATCATACAAGTGAGCAGCTTTTAAAATTTTTATCTTTTTATGGCCATGGAGGAGTGTGAAGGATTTAAAGTTATTCATTTTAGAAGGCCCATTTTAGTGGAATAATGGCTAACTAAAAGTGATGAACAGATTTATTTTTTAAAAATCAGTACTTTAAGTTTACATAAAAACTGTTATGCTATCAATACACAAACATGTCACAACTGCTACTGGCTGATAATTAAACCATATAATTCATCTGTGACTTTGCAGTGAATTTTGTCTGGGTATCTAACCTTTGCACAGCAGGCTGTTGTTGGGCAGGGTGAAGAAGGATGACATGGAGCCATACACGGATGATTACAATATAGCCTTGGAATAATACATGGCTGTTTACACTCTTCATCTATAAGACATTCTCCTTTATGACAGATTCTTTTACATTTGTGCATTCCACATTTTAACATTTGATTGCAGCGAAGTCCACAAGAAATGTCAGTGAGATGACAAGGAATATTACTTCGCAGCTGAAAGAGGAAGAAGATGACAACTAGCAATAAAAATTATCAGTGGAAATCTCAAAGTGCTTTTACTGTTCACACCTTCATTTGGCACTGTCCACATAGGAATCTTAATACTAAAAGATCTTAGGCCAAAGAATGAGGGCTTTTTTATACTGTAGTCCAATACAGCACTTAGTCTGAATGTATATGGAACAAAAGATATACTTCTCCGATTTAATCACATTAAACTCCAACTCCAGTAACATATTCTATTCCAAAGAAGACATAAAAATCTAAGCCTACAGTCCTAGAAGATTGTCTAGTATTCAAAAATGGTTAATTGTCCAGACTTACTTCGTGCTTGCCCATACACCATTTCTGAGTGAGATAGGTACAGGGGGGACATTTCTCCTCACTATGACATGAATGGTACACTGCAGTCACAGAAATACAGAAGTCATAACAGTATTATTAGCATACTTCAGTTAATGCATTAAAGGAGACAGTAAAGACTATTAAGCATGAGTGTGCATTTCAAAACTACACAATTTATGGGAAGGATTATGTGTTATAAAAGAATAATGTATTCTTTAATGATGCCAAGTGTTTGGATGAATATTCTCTATGCACTCTAAATTAAATAGCAGGCCATTTTTTAACTTCTGAGTAGGGTTATACTCTCAGGCAAAATTTGTCAAAAACTGTTTGACCCATGCTATTTATTTTGTGATCAGACAATGTAACTGTTCACTAGATTATCCTACTGTTTCAATAGAGCACTTGATCTTTGGCATACAGCATTTAATGTGTTGTGACTAATAAGAAAAAACGCCAGTGTTTTTACCAGTGAGAAGTACCACTAGTAGTATTCATTGCAAGTTTCTAGCTGGTTGGCTTGCATGTATATTTTCAAATAGACCTATGTACACTTTTCTACATTTTGATTAAAAGAACCCCAAATTTTAAAAAAAATCAACCACGCAACAAAACCAAACAAAAAACCCAAACAAACAACAGTAACAAAACCCCAAAAACCCCAATCCAAACTGAATGGCTTGACTTACCTGGATGATCACAGTCATGTGGCCTGGTGCATGGTTTTTTACACTCTGGTGGCTGAGTGCCACAGGGAACAGGGGGGTAAATCACAGATTCACCACAATAACAAGTTAATTCATCAAAACCTGAAAAAAAGGTCAAATATATCCTAATGACTACATCTATTTGCATGTTTCCTCTATGAGAAATCTTTACATAATATGCAAATGTTTTCCTCCAGCTTTATTTTTTTATATTAACACTAATATTTGAAATTAGTGAATTTATTAGCTTTCATGGTTCCTTCAAGAAAACTAGACTATGATGACTTGGTTAGGAATTATGCTTTGCTTTTAGAGTGGTTCTTCCACATCAATATTTTGAACCAGAGCAAGGGGGGTTATGTCTTGAATCCCCTTCCAGAAGGCCTATCATCGAAATTTTGTGTTCCAAATTTCCTGACATCACTTTTTCAGACCAGTGTTTAGATTTTGTCATTTTGCCAAGCTCTGCATACAGTACTATAAAGATTCCAAAAGAAAATTACCAAAAGACAACAAGTCTTCTTTATGGTATTTACTATCACATGGATCCTCATAAGCATCTTATAAATGTGTTCAAATACTTCAAACCCATCTTTGTATGTTTTGGAAGTTCTCTGTCTCAGGCAGTACCCAATATTATTCTAAAGGCATTTTTTTATCTTCCATATTTGGGAAACAAGTTTTAAACTCTTATAAGATCCAAATCTCAGTGATAAACAAAGTAATAGAAGTACTTATATACACCACCCCAATGAAAACACTGCACAAAAATCAATACAATTCACTGGTTTTTTTCAGACTATAAAAAACTGGCAGACTGACTGGAATGCAAACTACAGTTCAAACAGGGAAATGCTTAGAAAAACAGAACACTAAGAAAACATTTGACAGCATACAGAAGGAGATCTGAGAACAAAAAGAGACTATGTTTGGTCTATAAACAAATAAAGAGGTAGTGGATTAGGGAAAACAACAGAAAATGGTGGAGGAGGTAAGAGAATAAAGAGGCAACAAAAATACAAACCAACAATTCTAACCTGAAGAGAAGATGAGTGTGTTAAGGGAGCTTCTGAATTCAGCAAGTTCTCTAACTCTAACTCTGGTATCACAGGATTCTTCCTTCCTAGTCTACCAAAGCAAAACCTGTTGAACTCTAAACACCCAACTGTTTCTACTGTCCCACTTCTATAGATATCGATGGCTGCTAGATCAATATGCAGGTCAGGATCAATATGCAGGCCCCTACATCAATATCTAGGGCAGGACCAGGACTGAACACACATTCCAGAGAGACGAGACACACACGGCAATAACATGACCAGATACACAGACTAACACAAAGCCAACTGAATCAGGAGATTCAAGAGAAGAGGAATACCAGTAGCTAAGTCCTCTTCCTTCTCTTCAGCTTGTCAGGACTTAAGCTTATAGTGAAGACACCCACACACACACCCCCCACCCTATACACAGTTCACTCCAAATTCACATGCACACCACGTTCATGAATCTGAAATACTAGCACAGACTCTGTCCAATATCCATGCCTGGACAGACTCCTTTCCCAGACACTGGCTGAAACCTTGGGTATTTCCAGAGGCAGATCTCCTCCTACTAGCTATTCAATCCAGCTTTGAAGCAAGCCTGTTAGAAAAGTGCACTCAAACCTTCATCCTTCTCTGTGCTGGCACCCAGATCAAGGGGTCCTTATAACTTACGATCCCATTCTCCAGCTGTTCACAGCCAGGATACATCCATCTGGTCTCTCAGTTGCCAGCACAAAGACTGTGTGCTCCCATGATGTGCAGCCAAGCCTCCAGCTGCTGGCACTCAAGAACTCTCACACACTTAACAGAGAATGAGACTACACTGAAAGATATTAAATCTTAACTATGACAGGATAAGACAGTAGACATGAGATGCACAGATCTCTCTCAGATAAGTAAGTTGACCAACAGCTTCATTTGTGCAAATGCTGTCCTTTTATTTTGCCTTCACTCTATTTGTCCATGCATCCACATTGATTCCTCCCAAATAATCGAACAAAATAATTTTTTCCCCATTAAAGTGACTTGAACCTGGCTGGATGCTCTGCACCCACCAAAGCTACTCTATCACTCCCTTCCATAGGCAGGGGAAAGAAAATATAATTACTTGAGATGAAGATCAGGAGAGGTCACTCACCAAATACTATAATGGGCAAAACACAGACTCCGCTTGGGGATACTGACTGAGTTTATTCATAATAAAATCAGAGTAGGATACTGAGATGTTGGGAAAAATGAAAGTTTGACAAGAGAGTTTCACAGATATGTATGCTTGGCACAAAGCTCTCTGAATGTAGAATCTGAGAACAGAATAGAGATTGAAGCAAGTTTTGATATAGAAGAATAATAGATGTCTAAATTAAGAATTGCTGAGCCAGTCGTTACTGAACAACTAAGAAAGCAAAGGTTAAGTCGAGTTGGAAGGGGGTTTTATGATTAGAGCAAAGGATATGTTGACCTCAAACAAAAAAGATGTCTTTACAAAGCAGAAATAGGTCTCAGGAAAAGCAGAAAGGTACTAGCAGATATATATGCAAACAAACATGCCGATGTGGCAAGTAGAAAAAAGGTCCAAGAATTTTTCACTGCAAGAAAACTGAAAAACAACCTTAAGCTTAAACTGTAACATACTAACTCTTGTGATTGGACAGTAATGACCATTATGGTAATGATAGTAGTCATGACAGGCTATAGGTAATAGTAAAGGTATTGTATATGATGCTGATTGGTTGTTATGTATTAAGATGCTCAGCAAAGAAAAATATATAATGCATTGTAACCAGAGCTAAAGTGGCTTCAGGCTTGCCTGTAAGCTGTAGGCAGCAGCTGTAGTGTGGCTCTGTCACCCACAACCCCTGACTGCTGTAACATCTTCTACAATAAACAGCATTTTGAAGAGCGCCTGGAGTCCCACATCTCTTGTCTCAGGCTCTTACACTGAGAAGCAAAATAAATCTTAAAAACATTTTTCCCCCACCCCTCCCGCTTTCTCAGGCTCTACCTACTGCCCCCCAGTGGTGCAGGGATCAGGGAATGGGGGCAATTGATCACACATTGTTCCTGTTGCTGCTCAGGGAGAAGAGTCCTTCATTGCTCCAGAGCTGGGTCCCTCCCATGGAGAGCTCCTCATGAACTTCAACATGAGTCCGTTCTGCACACAACAGCTCTCCACAAACTGCTCTAGTGTAGGTCACTATTCCAAAGGGTCCTTCAGGCAAAGCCTGGAGCAGCGTGGGCTCCCCCAGAGAGCCACAGGTCCTACCAGAAAACCTGCTCTAGTGCAAGCTCCTCTCTCCACACGTCTTCAGGTCCCTGCCAGGAGCTTGTTCCAGCACAGGACTCCCACCAGTTCACAGCCTCTTTCAGGCATCCACCTGCTACAGTGTCAGGCTCCTGTGTGGGCTGCAGGTGGATCTCTGTATCCCTGTTGACCTCCACAGGCTGCAGGGCCACAGCTGCTTCACCATGGTCTTCCTTAACAGTTGCTCTGCTTCAGCACCTGAGCACCTCCTTCCCCTCCTTTTTCACTGATCTGAAGTGTCTGCATAGTTGCATCCTCTCCTCTCTGGCTGCAATTACATCTGTTCAATAACATTTTTACTTCTTAAATACATTATCACAGAAGTATTACTGTTATTCCTGATCGGCTTGACCTTGGCCAGTGGTGGATCCATCTTAGAACCAGCTGGCACTGGCTCTGTTGGACATAAGGGGAGCTTCTAGCAGCTTCTCAGGGAAGCCAATTCTGTAGCCCCTCGCTTCCAAAACAGTACAGTGGCTCCAGTACAGCCAGAATATCCACTGGCCCCTCAGCTACATCTGTACCCAAATCTGTTATTTCTGCCACTATTAGTGTGTTATACCAGCATCACACAACTACCAGAGTTCTGTTGGCCTTGAGAAATTCCACTCCCAGAGAGGTTCCCTATACCTCGCTCGTCCAATTACTTGTGAAGCTCAGACATCTCTCACCCTTATGGGTGAGCAACAGATGTGAAATTTCCTATCTGAAACTTTTTTCAGCTTTTCAATGATTTTTGTTATGTTCAGAAATTTCTCAAGTCTAGTTATTTTTTATGATCTGTTCCATCAGTTAAATCTCAGACCAGATCCTACTCATTTGCCCATGTATTTTGAGGTACAGCAGACACTAAAAAAACCTGAAATTTTTGTCTAAAGGAGACTAAATTACAATAAATTACAGCAAATAAGAATGCTAGGGAGAGCAAAATGTTATGGGTTAGAAGAAAAAAGTAGAAAGCAAAAATAGAAAATATTCAGAATGTCCATGGACTTCCTGTGGAAAGGAAGAAAGGGAAAGATAGTGCTTTGTTGTCCCTCACTACAGGTCTTGAAACAATATATAACACTCTAGGCTTCAAAGCTACTAATCTTCCTTAGTCCCAGAAGATGAAAGACTAACCACCAAGGTCTTTGGAAGACCTGAATGTTAGACAGCTACAATGGTTGCTTGCCAATGATGAGTAATTATAAGTGAAGAATCTTATAATGAGAAGTCCCTTACTTGCACTAATGGGGACAAAGTGCAGAGAGGTCTGATTCAAAGGGCAGAAATACAGTATCTGAAAACTTTTTTTTTTTAAAATGCACTGTCTCTAACGCTGACATTATTTATTTTCCCCAAGAGATGTATTCCTGTCTTGAAGTAGACTGTGTATGCATAAAGAAACCCTGGCAAAAGAAAAGGGACCACACTTATCAGCACTGAGGAAATTACACTGGAAAAGTAAAGTACCTGGGAAGAACACAGAGGTGTAGATGTACTCTAGTATTGCACCTTGATGTCAGCCCTCACCATTCCTAGCAAAAACAGTAGTGGAGATGAAAGCAGGGGCAAGACATCCAATCTAATGAGTAGGCAAATGACTTACAGTTGGCCATACCATGGCATTTGATACCATGGCTGATATAAACCAACAGCAAAATGCTGGCTAATCAGGTGAATCAGAGTCAAGAATGGCTTTTCGAGTGCTGAGAAGGACTCACCATCAACTATAGGGTCAGAATCATATAGAATCATACAATGCATGCCTCTGCAATCTCAACAAGCAGCATCCAGATGAAGCAGGTAAGAAATCTTTAAAAATACTGCTTAGTTGATTTACCTCTGGACAGATTCAGATTGGGAAACTTAAGGGACACAGAAGTTTAAGCCAAATTACCACAATAAGCTGGTTCCTGAAGTAGATAACTGTTTTTCTTGTATTCAGAAAAAATTCAGGAGGGAAGACTGACCTCTAGATTGTATCACATTCAACAGTGGAGGCATCCCACTTAACAATGGAGGCAATCCTTAGGTCTCCTTTAATCTGACAGTGAAATACAATCCTCAAAAATACTGCAGCAATGTGGATAAGTTTAATGACCTTAAACAGTAAACCCACAGAATTCAGTGAGGAAAAACAACAGATCAGAAAAATCCATGCATTCTGGCTCAACTAGGCCAGAAGTTACTAACAGGACCTCTGAGACATTAAGATGAGTATACTGATTTGTCAAGAGAAATGTTTGGACACAGAAATATTTATTTTTCTAATGAGAGATGCAGTCAACATCATAATCATAGGCTATTAACACAGACAAAAATGCTGTTTCAAGCACAGTGAACTTCAGGGGCTCTAGCAGCTTCTCTTTCCCAGGATGTTTCCATGAAAAGTTGGTCTCCATAACATGGATGCCTTTGACTATGTCCATGTGTATATAATACAGGAGAGACATATGTACTACTGCTAAGAGCGAAGGCACTTCATGCTGTAAACAGCATCCTTACAATCTACTGTAGTTGTTCTCAGTTCTTCTGAAGAAAGAACAGAGATAACTTTCCCAGGCTTGGCCTGGGAAACTCAGAGGTAAGAATATAAACAACTATCACCATCTCTTCCTGCACCTGTTATTTACAATAGTTGTTTTTCTGAGCTTGCTATTCATAGCTCACCGATAGTGTGCGGGGTGCATTCTCTAAGACCAATCAAGTCTTAGCAAGTGAGTCTGGTTATAAAACACTCACTGGATTTCTACTAGGGGGACTCTTATAATAAAACTTGTTCTCCTGCCTTCTGAATCGTGGAGTCTCTCATTTGCTTCCTGGCTCAACAACGACAAATGGTGACCACCCATACAACAATCCACATCATCTGTCTTTCTCCTTTTCACCGGTGTGAAATAGATCACATTAACTGGCAAGAGTTAGACAGAGATATTATTCTTTATTCTTAGAATAAATAACAATTAAGTAGTTTTGCACACGACTCACTTGTTTGCCAGCATGTTTGACAACTGCCCCGATGGCAGGGTTCTTCACATCTATGAAGCCCACAGTTGAGTTTACGACCACAAACCAAAGAGCACTTATGTTCTGTGTCCTAAGAGATGGCAAAAAAGAAAAATCAGAATTGAACTATAAACCCTATTTTTTTTCTGTCTTTGAAATTCCAATCTACTTCTAATAATAGATTGACGAAACTGTATAATGCAAAAAATAGCTTAGGCCAAATCTATACAGTTTTTCCAACACTGTATAGATACACAATTTTTAAAGCAGATTCTGTTAAGACTTGTTACAGACACAGCTACAAGGTTTATGCTTCTTCTATTAAGTAATATGCTTTCCCTCTCCATTCTCCTTGGAATCACTGCATTGACAAAAAGCACCTTTACACTGATTTAACCGCATTTAGGCTGAAATGTGGTTTTACATTTATAATGATATAATAAAACAAAATTTTCAAAACAAATGCACATATATAAAATTTTTGAGCGTGACCAACACAGCAAATAAGAGAATGAAGATGCACAAAAATGGAAAGATACAAAAGAAAAAAAGACTGTTAACATCACAACCAAAATCAAACACACATCACATCAAACAATTTTATAAAACCGCAGGTACACTTACCACACAGCAAACTTCATTACACTTGTGTCGTCCACATGATCTCTTCTTGTTGCATCGCTTGTCACACATGAACGTAATAGCAGCTATTAAAAAAAATAAAAAAGCCCCCCGAAGTCCTAACTTTTAGGTCTTTGCATATGCTGAGAAGGAAAACCTGGAATCACAGTATTATGCTAAGGCTGTTGCAGGGCATGGTCTAGGAGAGACTAACACAGGGTAAGCCAACAAGCAGACTCTTAAATTACTTGTTCTCCTTCACAATTATCCCCATATGGGCATTTGCCTTTCTTTAAAGAAACCCTTATTCAAAAGGATTTTGGAAAGCAGAATACATGAAGCTAGTTAATTTCCCCTTAGCCTTCACACCAGAAACTCCACACAACAGAACAAAGAAAAGAGGATATTCTGATACACTGAAGTACCACAAACATTAAATTTAAGACTGCTTAAATTGGTGGGGCAGTAAAAGTCAGCTAAAAACAACTACTGCCACATACTCATGAAACTACTGCTAGCGAGGAACATCCTTATTACCATACACAGCTAACAAAAGGGAATCACTTCTGGACTCCATAAGAGTAAAGTCTTCAAAGACAAAAGCTCAAATTAGAAAATATGCATGTTACTTCCTTATATATATCTTGTAAATAAATACCTCAGTACACAGGGGTCAATCAAGTTAAGAGTTCACTGAGGGGAATTTTGAGATGTTACATCCAGAATACCAAGAAGCATCAAATGTGAACTCTCTTGCCAGGGTCAGATGCAAAGACCAGCTTCAAAGACCAGCACCATACAATGTGAAGCAGAATCAAAGCTTGTATTTACCCAAAAACATAGGCAAGATCAGAGTTACTACACTGAATCTGAGCAAGTTGACCAAAAGTTATACAGGATGATGGGGGAGTAGGAGAGGGATGGCAACCTATTGAATATTGCAGGTGGCGTAAGAAGCTGTTCAAAATAAAACAGACGTTGTCTGAAATCTGAGATCAAATGTAAAGAAGTCTCTCCTTAAGTAAAAAATGAAAGAAAACTAAAGATGTGTATTTCAAACCTTTTCCCAAACATAGCAGCGTAACCAGTACCATGAACAAGCAGCAGAAATAACCAACTTGGCATAGAAGCGCAGATAAAAGATGCAGTATAGATCAGCTGTTCGCCAGCTTTGTCAATCAAACCCCAAATTACTATGAGCTGTGATAATTTTTAAACAATTTTACATTATTTATGTATCATAACCTTGTACCTTTATTTCTGAGAAGAGCACATGGGATTTCCTAGGAAACAAACAGGGAGCCATTAGATTAAAACAGATGAAACAACTGAAACATACCTATCTAGAAAACACTTGGTCACATGAAAGAAGAAGCACACTCAGTTTCCATATTTATAACACATCTGTATACAAAAGTAAAATAAAAACTGGAAAAAAATTCCTCAAATCTTTTAGCACAATATTTGTTCCTTAAAGATTCAATACCAATTAAAAAAAAAAAGTAGTTTTGTATTCTCCACTTAATTCAGCAGAATTAAGTGTCACTGTAAACTGAGAGAATCAGGCTTGTCCCAAGAAACCAGAAATTTGCATAATGGAAACCAAGAGAGCTCTCCCAGAGAACACTGACAAGAGTGCATAAATTTGTGCTTCAACCAACTGTCCCAAAAATGCAAGTTTGATGGAAGAAAGAAGAAGCCAAATGTTACAATCTATAAAGTTATACCTAAAGACCTCAACATGAAAATAAAATGTGATGGATGAAAATAATGTTGTTGACATTTGAATCATTCACCAAAACTTTATATTCTAAGCTGTCATTTCTGACACTGGTATCACAGTTTTAATAATTGATTTAAATTATCTCTGGTTAACTCTTTTTAAAGAAGCATCTTTCTGGTGTGTGAGCAACTTCATAAACTAAACCCAAAACCTCACTACTTTATTTCAAGATTGAAAAAGCAATCTGAAGCCTTCTACCCCATAACTACCTTCAGCAAACTTTTAGGAGAAAATTGTTCCAACCTCTAGCACACTCTCAGTCATTTTTATGCACCTATAGACTTATATATTCAGAAGCCATCTCTACTTGCAGATGATATATAACAAGTCAGAAAAGTCATCAAAGCTTCTGTAATAGTAGCCAAAAATTTCAAAGCTATGATTACAGAAAGTAGTATAGTTTAAAAATATAATAATTACTAAATAACAATAGCTGAGGATCTGCAGGATATAAAAATGTAAAAACAAAAGAAATCAGAAATTATATAGTCGCTAATAAAACTTCTACAAGGAGACTACAAGCTATTACTATAAAGTTTTAATTAGGCTGTTTTTCTTATCCCAGTTTACTCTTGGCAACACTATCAATTCCTTATGCTACAAAAATACTCCAGAATAATACAGAATTTTGCAGAATGCTTACACTAATAGAAAGTGCCAAAATACTTCAAAACTTGCCTTCATATGCTCTGTTCAAACTCTGCCAAAATACTTCAAAACTTGCCTTCATATTAAGAAGCATGTTACCACTTCACAGTATAAACTAAATACCATCTATCAGTTAGTATACAACATAGGTTCTTGCAACTAAGGAGCACAGTACTTCTTTATGCTTCTTCAGCTCCTTTTTCTCCCCAGCTTTAAAAAGCAGCAAAGATCACCTGTTTCCATGGTTGCACACTCACCTTTTTTTTGAAGCCACACCTACAATAAATATTTGATGTGTGAGAACATGGTCTACAGTCTCCTTCGTGGCAAAGGCTTTCACATGTATGAATGAACTCTAGCAAAATGAAAATACAAATATTAAGAACAAAAAAAAAATCTATGACCCATAACATTGTATTTATTAGGAGCATCACTGGTCAACAATACTAAGCTTATGCCCAGCTGGGTTTTATTTCCTTATTTAAAAGCATTGTTATGAACACACAGCCAGACTGCAGGCTCTGCAGTGGTTTTTACTCTCATTTTGGTTAAAATTCAAAATTGCTAATAAATATTTATTTCTTGAAATTAAAATACTTAAAGATCACTTTTTGTTTTGTTTTCAAAACTATTGATATCAAAGGGTTAATCTAAGAACAAAGACTGTGTCTGTGTACTTTTAACAAAGAAACAGGTGTGCTGGGCTTCCAGAGCCAGGACAGAGGGAAGACAAAGGGACTGGGGGAGTGAGTACATCTCATTAGGAATGCAACCACAGCCAAAATAAGACCAGGAGGAGAGTTTTATGGTAATGGCCAATTATAATATGTATGAGATTTCTGCAAATTGTGAAGCATATGTATGTAATTAAAGTATAAAAGCAATGTGCTTGCAGAGAATCAGAATGCACGCTAGCAGAAGCCATCCCCCCTGCAGCTGGTGCTGCAATAAAGAATGCCTGCTTCTAAATGCTGCACTGGTGTTCAGGAGTTCTAGTCACCTGACTTTCGGTGACACTATGAGATACTTTGAATACTCTGATACAGAGATTTCTAATTACCATAGCTACCACAAGAAAGAGGTTTGCCACATGTTTTTCCACACGATGGGATAGGATCTGTGCAAATTTTACGTTCAACACATCCTAGTTCCAGTAACTTGCTGAGAGGAGTCTGACCACAGGGACAACGATGCACAACTTGTGGAAGTCGTGGACAGAGCTGGCAAGGCTGAGGATGGCATACTTGCTTACAGTTGTGCCTCCCACAGTTTAATTTTCTGGGGAAAAAAAATCAAAGAAACAAAATAGAAAACAAGAAAACAATTAAAACGGGAATTATCTAAGAGTGTCACAGTAAGTCACTGTGAATAGAATGACCATTTTCCTTTTAAAAACCTAAGTTACAGTGATCTTACTTGCCACATATATTCTGACACGAGAAACTCCCAAAACCGTCAGAGAATTCTTCCTTTGATCCACACAATACTTCTTTAAAATTGCTTCCACAGTAACACACTGAAAAAAAGCAATATTCCACAGAAAACAACACAAGAGAGTATTAGTGACAAAACACCTCCAACAAATATAAAAAGGTAAAAAGTGAAAAATGGTTATAGTCAATTTTTAGGAGGATAAAGACATTGTTCCTCTTTAGATTTATTTCATCAATGGAAGTTTTTTGTCCTACAGAAGTTGGACTTCCAGCATTATTTGTTTTGATAAAGTGGTACTATGTGCACAAAAAGTTTATTTATTAAAGCAGTATACATAACAAGTTAATTATTACCTTAAAAGTTGAGAAAATTAACTTATGATTTTCTGTATAAACTGTTCTATAAAGTTATTTATATATTGGCATACATACTCAGTCAATTTAATTTCCATTCAAGACTAAATTTAGAAAATTTTAACAGAACTCATGAGAAGCTTGTTGTAATGTGTTTTCCTGTGAGTCCCTGGGTGAGCAAGGATAGGTTGGATTCGATCTACATAGGGACCCTCAGTCAATGCCATTCAGCTCTAAATGCAGATGTATCACTGGCCAGAGAGCTGGACGGGGCTAAGGCCTTAACAAATCACATGTGTAATGGGAGCTCCTATAAAAGGAGCTGGAGGAATAAACTCAAAGCAGTTTGTCACAAGAACTCTGGAGTGTGAGTCTCTGACCCACACCCCCCAGTCACGTTACACTTTCCTATACCTTTTTCTATTTTTCTTCTGTGTACTGTCTAATTAATTTTTATAATTATAGTAAAAAATTCAGTAGGATCAGAGGACAATTCAGGTAAGAAAGGATTAGTTAGTCCAAACCCTTACCTAAAGCACAGTCAGTAATGGGATCAGACCACATTACTCAAGTGTTTTATTTCAGTTGGTCTTGAAAATCCCAAGAAAAGAGGCTTCCCTTACAGCTAGTTAGAAGGAGTTTAAGCTCATTGTCTCTTATCCTCCACATCCTTCTTAAATTACTTATTAGCTACTGAAAGGCCACTACTCAGCCCTCTCATGCTAAGGAAGTCCAGTATCACCAGCCTGTCCTAATAAGGCACATGCTCCAATAGCCTAATCATCATGGCAGGCAGATCTTGGTTGTGTTAAGTAAAAACTGGCACTTGCCTCTTGGTACTGATCTTTTCCACCCTCTTGTTTTCATTGTATAGGGTGGCTATCTGTAAAGCATTTCACTACTTACCTTGCTGTACTGTTAACTGGCAAGGTGAACACTTTCCTGCATGGCACACTTGAGTACAGGTATGCTTTCCACAGTTTAAAGTATTTCCACATACATTAGAACAATGAATTTTTGTTGATTGGCCACAGCGAACTGAATGACTGTAGAGAAATGACACCATAGACTGTCAGCTACCTTGATACTATAAAGTATTTAATAAAAGGGGAAATACATTTTCAGTAAAATGCCAGAAATCTTCAAAAGGCAGCATAATTTATTAATGAAAGTTTTAAGGAAATAACACCCTAATTTTTCCCTTGCTTCCCCTCTTTCACTTCACTAAAGTAAAACTCCTGTAACAGTAGTTAGGCTACAGAACTTTTCCTGAAGAAAACGGGGGAAAACAACCCAAGGTGACACTAAAACTTGAACCTAATGTATGAACTCACATATGCATTGTCAGAAAAGCAGGTATTTCCAATACAGACGTTTTTCTGAAGACTTAAACAATCCTAAATCCATTGAACACAATGAAGATGATAATATGTGCCTTAACAGTGGGTCAGATGTCTGTGAAAATAACTGGGTTTTTAATTAAATTGTCAAAAAATAGGACAAAAATCAATTCTCCTATTTTTTCAACTCTGGATGGCTCATACAATGGCTGTAAAACATGTACTCAAAATAGTAATTTTAAAACATCCTTAAGTTGATGATGCCATGCCATACACCCTGAATATACAGTATATACAGCTTATACAGTACATATGAAATGCAATTTTGAAGCAGGTTTTAAGTATCAAATGTACTATTACAAAAATCAGCAATCTGGTAAAGTAGCTGACATCTGGAAAAAAAATTAAACAAAGCTGTTGCATCTGTTAAACTTTTAAAATGTAAGTCAGAAAGACAATAAAAAATCAAACACCCCCCGAAAAAAACACGAAAATAAAACAAAACAAAAACTCCTAAACAATAAAAGGAGATAAAATTCACTAATCTACAAGCAATCCATTTTTCTGCTGAAGACAAAGTGCTTTTATCAACAAATACTGCCACAGAAATTGCAGTACCTTTTTCTGAAAAAATTAAGATTATTTAGTATTAATTCAAACTCTGAGAAATAATTGTAAAAAACTGAAAAATCTTTCCTTCCAGAGCAAGAATGTAACACTGAAATAGCTTTATGGGTTTTTTGGTTTATGGTTTTAGGTAACTAGAAAAAGGGGTTCTAAACGCTCAGGCCAACTGATTATGAGAGATCACACATAGTATAGGCAGTACCATACTGCAATTGGCAATGACACTGTATGCAACAAACATGCAAGGAAAAGATAGTTTTCAAGTCTGGAATACACTATAGACTTCTCTGTATAGTTTCTGAGAAAAGCTTGTTATTTTTGTAATCATTATTTCTGAAATTAAGTAATTCAAGACCTCACTTCATTCAGAAGGAAAAGATGTGAACCTTTTTCTACCAAATTCTTGGAGTCTTCCAGCAAATAAAACGAATAAATACTAGTACAGGATTTCAAAATCGAATCAACTTACAGATTGCTCAGACAATTCAGCTACATGTATCATAAACTGACAAGTCTTTTTTTATTTTTACTTTCTCTCTTGGAAAATTAGAAGTAACCGCATTTTTTCAAAATATAAAATTCTCTGAATCATTTTCACCACAAACAGAAGTTATACCTCAGATTAAACTTTGTTCAGTATATTTTTAATTACCTATAAGAAAGAAAAAAATTTGTATATAAAATTTTAAACTGTTCTTTTGTTTCTTTATAATAACTAAACTTTTGTTTGCATAGTAGAAGCATTCTTACCTTGTCTGTCCACATTCACATGTTTTTGTCACAAAGGCTGGGCATGAAGGGCAAGGTCCTGGGTGGCACAGACTTAGAAGGAAGTCAAAAAAGCAAAGTTAACTTTAGCTTTATTACACTCCCAGAAACACAACCCACCACAACCCAACATCAGTGCATTATCAGAACATTATACAGGAGCCCTAACTCCTGTAGGGTGTGAAAGCCGTCTTAACACAAGGAAAAAAAAATTGATTATTACAATTGCATCAGTCTCAAAGACCACTAATGTTGAAAGAAAAACTGTATTCCTGCTGCTGTCAAATCAACACTGACTAAAACATCAACTCTACTACTGACACATTTGATATTGTGCATTTCATCAGCAAACATGCATCAATTCAACTGTGTTCATCACTGGTAACACCCAAAACAATCATCTTATGTCCAAACCATTAACATATTTATTTCTTCAGTGACCTTAAACACAACAGACATAAAAACTTCTCTAGTAAGTTCTTCTTTTGAGCTGGTGGTTTTATCTTTGAACTCAGCACTTCTAGTGCCACCACTAAGAAGTGTTGCTCCTCTTCCTGTAAGGCAACATATGGGAGATACAGCAAGACTGCCTCAGTTTTTTTCTTACTATCGAGGGCAATTTCCTGTGAGCGTCATCAGTTTCAGTCCCTTACATATCAGATCTTACCTCCTACTTCAAGAAACACTAAATGTTCCCTATCTGAATATGTAAGAGCTTAGCTGGGTACAGACAAGCCCAGGTTTGTGAAATTATACTTAACTATTTGTCTGCACTCTTCCTTAGCCAGCTCCCAGTTCCCTTCATTTGCAAAAACAGGAGCTTTCATTTGGAGCAATTATTACTGGCCAGGACTGACCAGCACAGACATCCTAGCTAAAAGAAAAAACCCAGAAACTTCAGAAAACCCCATAAACACAGATTACCCAGTTACATGGTAACTACTAAATTCCTCAGGGACAGTAACTATACTAAGTACTAATTAGTACACCAGTTACTACAGCCATACACAATATAACTGAGTCATGCCTCCAGCTTGTCAACAGTGGTCTGACTTCCTTTCTTCCTCTACCACTCCTCCCAGTTAGGCCTGATCTATTACTCAACCTATGCCAGCTCTAACAGTAAAGCCAAGCAATTACACAATAAACCAACTTATAACAATGAAACCCTCCCATCACATAAAGCAAATCCAGAAGACAAACACCCAAAACCACCATAACCCTCCATCTTTTGATAAGCTAAGTCAGTTTTATGACACAGTGAAGAGTTGAAAAAGCACCAGAGCAGGCACAAGGAAAGGGAAAAAAAAAGAAAAACTGGATGGATACACAGTAAAGCAGGAAGAAAGCAAACCCACTGAATTAATTAAAACTGTATTGTTGAACTTCAAACAGTGAGAATTAACTTGCATTCTGCAACACACAAGAAAACCTATCTTACAAGAAAACTTCTTGTAAAAGGACTGCACCATATATTTCACTGTCTTGATTTCAATTCTCACAGATCTATGTAGGATTCTAAAGACTGGATGCCAATTTATGAACTTAGGAATCAGATTAAAGTAGATATAAATTCAAAATACTACGATCTTGGCCATAACTTGGAAAAGTGAGAAGGCACATCATCTTCAGAAATCTTGTCATGTGAAGTTTTTTACCTGGTGCATTATTTCTCTCAACTCTCTCATATACAAGCAATGTTAAGATTTCTTCCATAACCCCACTCCTGGCATACTTTCTGATTATATCGTATCACACAATAGCCATTTATATTGATCACAAATATTTTAAAGTTGTAAATACTGGCAATAATACACTGCAGTCTTATAGCAAGATTCCTTTTGTTAGAACAGTATCACACAATTGATTTTCAGACATCTCAAAGCTTCGGCAATGTATGTTTCTGAGACAGTTTTCTGACCTTTTGTTAATATGAACAGAAAAATTCCAGTAAAGCAAAAACTAATGCTTTGAAATAAAACTTCTGACTTTTGAAATAAGTATTCTTTATGCATCCCTACAGATACACATGCAAAAGTCTCTGGTACAATTTAGTTTTGACAGAAGCTACAGTATGGCTACAGTTCTAGGATATCCTTGATCCATACAACAATAATTAAGATTGAAATTCATATTTCATTCAGCACAGAGACATGCACAGGAAGTGCAGAAAATGCTCCTTAGATTATAAGGATGGGTGATACCTTTAGAGTTTTGGTCCTGATTTAGGGGATTAAGCAAAAAACTAAGTTAAATGACTTAACAGTGCTGCAAACTGAATGCAAAAAAGCTGTTAACTTCTGTTTGGTCAATGCAGAGGTTTTTTTTTAACTGAACCTTCATTATCCATCATTAGCATGGAAGACTATTTTGCAATTTACTGCTGATGCTCTGGAGAACTGGCATACAAGAGAAGTTGTGGAGACAGATACATCTAGACAGAGGAAAAATTAAACTTCCATTTGCTTGACAGTGAAAACACTTGATATTGTAACAGAGCAAAAAAGAGACATCTACTGCTGTAGAAAAGATTACAGCACCAAAGATTTTTGAAGGAATTCCAGCTACTATAATTTAAATTAACAGAGAGAAAATTTCATGTATTGCCTTTGTAAGACCTTTTTCAAACACTCTCAAGGTCTTGAATAGTTTCAGTTGGCAAGGAGAATTTCAGAGTCTTAATAGAAGTTTTGCTTTGTCATGAACTTTATTATCAGGGACATTTTATTGAAGGTTAAGCAAGATGTTTCTTTGACGTAGAACCTAACACTGTAAAATAAATTTCAGTGTTTTTAGACTAAAAATGTGAAAAGAACGCACCTTGAGAAGTGTTATGCATGCCACAGCACAACACTAGCAAAAGGTCTGCAAAGCATTCCCCTTTCAATCAGCTGCTTGCCTGTTCCTCAGCTCTACCAAATCAGCTGTTTATATAAGTGGTTAGCATTTCAATAAATCTGAGTAAATATTAGATTTATTACTAAACCAGTTGATGTGCTCAGGCCTGAGCAGCAGGCCTAAGCCAGAATTGACTTACCAGATGGATCCTAAGCACTGTGTGTCTACTGACAGCATCAGTATTATTTAGCTAAAAATAGATGACTGAGAGCTTATGCTCACTGCTTTAGAAACCTTCACATAACCTTGTGTAGTTATCTGCAAGAAATGTATCATTTCAAGAAGTTTTCCCAACTGACATGAACAGAGGCTTGCTTGTAGGGTATTTTAGGGGAAAACCCTCCCAGCCAAGGCCCTGGCCCTGGCTGGTGTGGAAGTGTGCCATCAGATTCAGGTGTTTCTGTGCTAAAAATATGATCAAGTCACTTTGACTTGCTGATTTGGGCCCATAAAAGCTGGACCCACTTTTGGGGCAAATTTGGAGACCTCATCTACTGGTGGACTCATCACGTAGGATTTTCCTAATTATTGGGAAGGGTTCTCCAGGTCCTCACTGCGAAACAGGGCTTCTCAGCAACTGTGAACTCTGGATGATGGTAAAGTAGTTAGGCAACTGATGATGTATCTATCTTTCTAAATCACTACCCTTTCTCTCATGTAGTAATGACTAGGTGCACTACCTTGCTTATTACTGCTTGTTGCTAAAGCCAAGCACCTCGTTTTACTGAATGTATAATTTTACTTTTGTATTACCTTAATATTCATTGTAAACTAAGAAGACCATTCTTTCCATTGGTGTCTGTGTCCTTTAAGTCACCCCCGTCTATTGGCAGTGTAAATTACCTTTACTTTTTTTCACCAAAATGAGGTGTGGTATTGAAAAGGAAATACAAAACAGCTTTTAGGATATCTGCAAACAGAATGACAGTTCTGGTTCAAATCTTATCACCTTATAGGAACATGTGGGAGGAGAGGAAAATGGCACACAGCAAGTCCACAACCCAAAGAAATAAATGCCCGCAAGAAAAAGTTCTGAGATCACCTAAACTCAAGCAAGAGTCATAAAATAGACTCCTGTCCCAGAGAGCAACATTTAACCTTGAGCACTCTCTTGAAGAAAATCTCTGCCCAGACATGACCCAGACTTATCATCTGCATTCAAATAATAGATCTAATAATATATAATAACATATATAATATCTAATAATAAATCTGCATCTCTAACTCCACCATGGCTACAGCAAGAGGGAACCATGTTTCTACTTGCTTTTTGATACAGCAGATGATGGCTGCCTGTGTCCTCACAGACACCAAAGATTCCCATTTGGGAGAAAAAAGTGTCCAAAATATGAGGAATGTCCAAAACTGGGTCACACTGATGTTGAAAGAGCATTCCTCTCCAGTTTACTATCATAAGTTAGAGAGTGTCAAGAACCATTATCTTGATCTGGATGCCTACTCTTGCCTCACCTCCATGACTGGATGATCTTATCATGGTTTTATTCATGTGAAACATAAAGCTGAATGATAACATTTTTAAATATGCTACAAGTGGTCACAAATTGGGAGTCAATTTTCACAGCTTTTATGCAGATGAAACATTTAGAGACTAAGAATTTGCAGCACCCCTGTGGTGGCAGAAATGGGTAGAAATATTAATTTTGTATAGTGGTTTTGGTTTGTTAATTTGAGAATTTTTTAATTTTTAAATTTTTTTGGTTGATGTATTAATGAGTGTGATGGGTTTAGTGTTGGTTAATTACTAATGTACTTTTTTCTTGTTGAGAGGTAGGATTAGGTGAAATGTAAAGTAGGCTTAAAACTTTAAAAGGGTATAAAGAAAATTTTAATAGTAACTAAAAGAAAAAAAGTAGTAAGAATTAAAATAAATTTTTAGAATATTTATTATAACTTTTTTTTATTGATAATGTAAAGAAACAAAACAGAACATTTTTAGTTAGTTTACTACTTTTAAAATAGGGGGTTTTATTTATTATTTAATTAGTTTATTTAGGGAGAGAAGTTTTTTTTTTTGTTAATGTTATGGACTTTTCTAATAAGAAAAAAATAGGGGTTTTGTGGGGTTTTTAAAATAAATAGTAATTCTTTGGGGAAATTTGTAATTGTGAGGGTTTTTTAAAGATTTTTAATAAGTTATGTTTATGGGTTATGTTAATTTATGGAAGTATTGTTTTAAAGACTAGTTGTTTAAAGGTAAAAGTTTTTATTATTTATTTTTTTAAATATTTTTATTTTTGGGAACAGATTACTTTTTGCAGGGTATAGGTTTTTGGGTTTTTTAATGGGATTACAGTTATTTTAATATTTGTTTATTTAGTATGGAGGTTTTTATTTGATGTTTATGATTTGAATATTTTTATTTTTTTATACTTTTATGTGTTTTAGGGAAAACGAGGGTGTTTTCTCACAGTTTATTAAGAGAATTTTAGTTCTAAGATTAAGGCACCTCTTCATTCTTATTTGGGACTTAACTTTTTTTTCACAGACTTTGATGTTTTCATGTTGCTCTTTTATATGCTTATATTTGGGGGGTTTTCTTCACTCAAGGGAGGATTGAAATACTGAAAGAGTTAACATTTTGCTTGTGGCCTGTTGTATGAGGGGTCACCATTTGTCGTTGAGCCAGGAAGCAAATGAGAGACTCCACAGAAGGCAGGAGAAGAAGTTTTATTATAAGAAGAGCCTCCATAGCAGAAATCCAGCGAGTCTTTTTTATAACCAGACTCACTAGCTAAGGCCTGATTGGTCTTAGAGAATGCACCCCGCACACTATCGGTGAGCTATGAATAAACTACTGCAAATAACAGGTGTAAGAAGAGATAGTGATAGTTGTTTATATTCTTTCCTCTGAGTTTCCCAGGCCAAGCCTGGGAAAGTTATCTCCGTTCTTTCTTCAGAAGAACTGAGTAACTACAGTGGCCTGCAGATGGTTATGTGACTCTTTGGCAGCTTGTGGTGGGAGCTGTGGCTGGGGTTGTGTCAGGATCGGCTGCATGGCTGGTTTTTGGTTTTTGTTGTATTTAATTTTTTGCCGCAGGGCCACTCTGCACGGCCTGTAGGGTTGTTTTTACTTTTAGCTACGTGATCTCGTGTGGCAGCAGTGCTGGGGGGAGGGAGGAACCTGGCAGATGTTAACAGCCGCAGCTCGGCTCTGCCTCGGCTAAGGCTCCACAGCCTCCCCACCTCTTGCTCGGTAGCTCCTGAGGCCGGCCCGGGATGGGGCCCGGCCCTGCAGCACTCCCTCTCTTGCCTGGCAGCCGATGGGGGGCTGGTGGGCACCCCAGGAAAGGGCCCTGGCCCCGTGGTGGGGCCTGCCTGGCCCGGCCCAGCTAAATGGGGCTGTGTTACCTGTTTGCCAGATGGATGGGAAAGAGCTTTCCCGGGATTTTTCATCTTTAACGTGTTTTTCACAGAGGCGTGTTCAGCTTTCTAGTGGTTCTACAGACTGTCAGTTACACAAAAGCTTTTGTATAACTTCCCTAAAATGCTTCCCATGCAAAACCAGGACAGCCCCCAATGTCACAGTACTGTCATTGAGAATGCCAAAGACTGAGCCTCTGCTGTAGACCAGGACAGAAAAGAAGAGAAGAACATCTGCTTCCAAGCCCTACAGGAAAGTTTGTCAGGGCAACCAATTGCAGCCAGGGAGTTCTCAGAGTGGTTAAGTCTGATTATTTCTGACTGGGCAAAAGATGTCCATGAACATATGCCTCTCCTGAGATGGAGGCCTGCAGCTGGTCTCTAAGAGAATCAGTGTTCTGTTCAGGGTATCAGCTACCTCAAGTGTAGTCTGAAAGTTGAAAGTAAATTAAGAAAACAGCCGTGACACTTAAATTAAATAAAACGCAAATCTGTGTCCATAAATTCATAATGCACAAATATAAATTCAATCTAGTATCAAAAAGAAATCTAATAGAACACTTTCATGTATGGGAGAGAAGTATTAAAGAATTATCCTGACATTCAATAAAATGTTGAAATATATTTGAAACAGAACACATTAAATACAAAGTTCAGAGTAAAGTTCTACTGAAGTTCCGAGCTTTAGCAAATCTTGGAAAAAGTGTCGGACGACAATCTATTTGTTGGAATGACTGAAGTTTCTGACTGTGTATCAAGTGCAGAAACAACTACTTCTATCAAAAATTTCCAAAACCAGAAATATGAACAGGTGTTAAGGACCAACTTCCATGGAAATTGAAGTTAGATACAATAGGAACAACACATATAATTTGTTTCTGACTAGCTAGCATTATATAAGATCATGTAAGATCACATAATGGTGGTAATCTTAGCAATGCAACCACACTACTTAAAAAAAAACTAATGTAAAAAATCCAAAATTGAAAACAGAGATGGCCTCCTTTGCCTCTCTTCACTGAATTATACTAATAAGATGTTAGCAAAACCAATCTGAGTTACATACACTGATTAAAATCTCCATGAGAGATTCTAGTTAAACTATCTGATGGTCTCAAGAAATAAAGAAATATAAATGCCCTTTTAACCTCAACAGTTTGCAAGCCAAAAAAAAAGAAAAAGAAACAAAGGAAAGAAGTGGTCTTTCAGTTTAAACAAGTAGCCCTGATCTCAAATAAAGATATTCAAACATTTTTACATTAATAACAGCACCTGAAAAATCTGGTGGACCACTGGATATGTTCAGAGTTACTTTCAGACACTATTATTTCTACTTCTATGAATATTCTTGAAACCAAATCAGATAGCTGGTTCAGTTCCTAAAACGTGACAGAAATGTTGCTACAACTATTGTAGACCTCGTGCTCATGCTCTCATAGGAAGTCACTTTAGACATACCAACACAAATAGCTTTCAGGCTTTTCATTTCTTTCAGGCTTCAGCTGAACTATAAACCTCTATAGGTTCTAAATCTCTAAGCATATCCTGGAGTCAAAAAATAAGCAAATACAGTCTTCAGATATTTTCTCTAAATCATTTCAATGATTATATCATAAACATTTACTTACATGTTGCAAAGATGTGGACAGTCCAAGCACTGCCTCTTCTTTCCACAAAGTTCCCCACAGCTATGTGGGATTTCATTTCTATTCCATTCAGGATTGTGCACCTTACCTAAACCATGTCAAAGACAAAAAGATATTTATTCCTTTGAATACCAGACTGCATTTGTGAAAAATATCATACCAAAGAGAAAAAGCAGTATTTTTAATACTGCAAAAGACTGACAGAAGACTGGCAAATAGTCTTCTTTGACAAAAAAATCAGACAAATGTTTGTTTTTCTGTACTGATACATACTCAACTTCTTTAAAAGAATGCACCACTCGAATAGCAAGCTCCAGAATATTTTCTTCTGTATTCTCAATCAACAGACATGCAGGTAGCTGATACATTAAATTAAACTGATAAAACACGTGAAAACTAAAAGCCCTCTGTAGTTGGTCAGGCTGCACAGTAGATAAGAAAACTGAAGGGTGAAACTCCCTTGCTGTCTCAATGCAGCAGGGAGGGAAAAAAAGGAATAAAGTAAAAAGACACCAATCCCAGAAAGTAAGATCGTCCTGGTATGGTGATGGGGAATACGGAATTAAATGAGTGGGCAAATTACGAAAGTCACTTCTGTTAAAAGCAGACTCTACATTAATCTAAATATTAAAGGTTGATGAATTTTGATGAAAGAAGCAGAAGTCTTAAGAAGTATGTTAGCTTCAAGTTTTCTGTATTTCAGATAAGCACTAAACTGTATTTTCATTAATCTGAGATATTATCATCAAATCTCATAGCTCTAAATGCATGACATGGTCATGAGGGATTAAGGTTAATTGCCATCATTAACACTGTCTGG
Organism: Dicaeum eximium; assembly: GCA_013396995.1. NCBI lineage: Eukaryota > Metazoa > Chordata > Aves > Passeriformes > Dicaeidae > Dicaeum > Dicaeum eximium. Next base: position 229,587 of record VWZP01000141.1, on the reverse strand, counting down.
GCTTTCTGCAAGAGAGGAATTAAATTAACAGGGAAGTAACTGAGACAATGTTGCAAATTTGAGTTGTGACAATCAAAAGCAGCAAGAAATCGTATTTTTGGTGACATAGTTACATAATTTTAATTTTTTAATATACCTCTGTATATTCTACAGTATTAAGTTAGGAAAATATGAATAAACACTACAGATAGCATTTATTCACCTGAGTTTCAATTAAACTAATTGAATACCCATGAAAGTCCCAAAAATCTGAAGCTTCAGAAGTAAAATAAGCTAGGAATTTCCTCATGGGTGAAAGTGTGAAAAAAAACCAACAAAGCACACTTAACCATACTCAGCACATAGTTAGTACTTTGCATCAAACAGAAGATAGCTTTGCCTAAGTGACAGATGATGTCCAAATTATATATCATTAATGTAGAATTATCTACAGAAGATTAAACTCTTATGTTACTACATGGTGCTCTGTGAGTAATAATTCTGCAGACAATTTAAGGTTTTTACTGTAGATCTCCTAAAACATGAATTGGTCTTCAGGCTAAGGAGAATTTCTTCCCTATTTAACAGACAGATGTCCTGTCATAAAAAGTCCAATTTTCATATGGTCTAATTTTCATTCATGGTCAGTTCATTCTGACTGAATTATTATCCCTAATAACTGAATTATTATCCCTATATTCATAAGATTTCACATTGTCATACAAAAATTCTGTCTTAAGTGCATTGCACTGTTTCTAACTGATTCACTAACACGTTTAGATAAAAAGATAAAACTGCTATTTTAGCAAATCTAGCTTCTTTAGAGCAAGTTTACTGATACAGTTTCTGTCTCAACTTCAGAACATTCTGTTTTCTAGAAAGTGGGGTGAAAGTTTCCACTGACTCTGATTTAAGGAAAACTATGTGAAAACAATACAAATCACAGAAGTATAGATTCCAAACAAAACTTCTTCACATCTATGCAATTAAGTAGCATAATTAATTTCTCCTTTTTGTTTTATATTTATGGCTTGGTGAGTGCTGTACTCATGCCATTTACCTTTTTTATTAAACAGTGATCTGAAAAGTCTGAATATTTTTTCTGTTTCAGCTCCATGTGCCCCTGAACAACATAAATCACAAAATTGCTAAATCAATTTAAACGTTTAGGTAGTTGTATCCTTGAGTTGTGTGTTATTTTGGTCCTGCCACAGAGAACAACATAACACATGCAGGTTATTCCATTCCTTCTACAGAAGGAAAGCTCACAAGATACCAGCCAAAATCTATAATTATTCCATAAAAATCACTATTTCTACATAATGATATGAAAATATTTACCACTTGGGACTTGGAATTTTCTTTTCATTTTTCAAGCGGCATATGTATGATTCTCTGTGCAGCCACCGTCCAGTGTCAATAAAATTTTTTAAAAATGTAGTTTCAGGCATGTAAGCAAGCAAGCACCAATACTGAAATTCATATTAACAAAAAGGAATCAAAATGACAAAACTGCTGTTCTTTGCACAAGCAAGTGAGAAACTCACCACAGAAACAAGTGTAAATTTTAGGAACTTGCACAGAAGCATTCTGACAAGCTGGACATCTCCAACCGCTATTGCCATCTGTAGATAGAAAAAAGATTAAAAGGACTTGAAATAAATAAAAGACCCAAGCTGCAAGCCTAGAATAGGTTCTACTTTGTTTCTTACCACAGCTGCAAATAAATGAAATTTTTCCACTTGCACAGAAGTGGTGAGAAAACACATTATAAAAATACATTTTATACAGTATTGACATCAACAGAGCCGTGGTATTTCATTTCAACAGGCTACAACTTTTTATTGAAGCAAAGCCAGATTTTAAACTCACATTTTTTCTATTATCATATGCCCTGTTATGAGACATACAGCTAGAATATAGACAGTCTTCACCATATGTAAAGCTGTGAGAAAAAAAAAGTGTTAAGAGGGAAATTGGTGAGGAATACGTAATTACCTCACACCACCTGTACTTTGCTTTTCACTATCCTCTCATAAGTTTGTGTTTTGTAGAAGATCAATTTAGTGTTGCCTCACATCCAGATAAAATCAGTGTTATAGAAACCAGAATAATTTATTCATTTACAGTTCATAATACCTAGATATTGAATAGGACATTATTCTTCAAGTTGTTATTTTATTAAATATTAGTTTTCTTGTTTCTGTGTTTCGGGAGGGTGCTTTAGCAGTAAAGGAAGAACAGTAAAGTGGAAGAAAAGCAACATTAATGAAGACTTGTCCCCAATTCAGTACATATCTTGCTATTAAAAATAGTCTGAGAGCGTTGCCAAACACAGAAGACACTATAGAAAGAGAGGGATGTTTTTATAACTATATATAGATATTAAAAAGAAAAAAACCTGATTAACACTTTCTGTCTCTCTTAACTTAATCAATTCAGTGCTGGTAAATTAATAAATCTGTGATTTTAGAACTTTTATTCTCTATTAAGAAATCTGACCAAGATTCATGATCATTTCATGTTATGAAAGCAGATGGGATTGCAAACAGGAAACTCTTACTTTACGACAAGACAACTGCAGTGCAATGAGAGGCACACCTTGGTTCACCTTCAATTGGGCCAACCAATTTACGTTACCCATCATAATGTACAATGGACATTATTTTCAAATTGAAATGATTCAAATTACAGACTGCCTTGACAGTCTAGAAATGCAAATCTAATGCATGTCTGTTCTTTCCAATACTTCATGTCTATTCACCCCCCTCTTTATCCTGGCTCATATTACTGCCACCAAGATTGCTGCAGAGATCTGTACGATTATAGGCTGAGCAGCTCTACGACAGTGGCACAAGGCATATACTCTTATATTCGTGGTCAAGACCAATCTGCATTTCCTGACCAAGACTTGTTTTCTTTTGACTGCTAGAAACTGAAGGATCTCAGAAGAAGCAACTCAGAGAGGAGTGTTGAAAGTTACAGACAAAAACTGGCAGTAGACAACTAAAAGGGATATTTGCTGACGAAACTGTAAGTACCTTATGTGCCTCCTCCTAAAGCCAGCATACTAAATACTACAGGATTCCTTATGAGATTACAGTATAGTACAATACATTATACTTAATTACAGCATTAAGGATTTCTTTCATTCTTATTCCATGTTATGTCTTCAAAAGCTGTGAAGGTAAGTCTACCCTGAAAGCTTCAGGAGGCCAGCAGAAGACCTCTCCTATCAACAACTTCCTTGGAGCTGGATGCCTAGTCCTCTACAAGCAATGGTTTCTCTAGAGTATAGTGAAGGTCCCCAAAAAATAGGAACCTTTTTAAAACAGCCCTGCAAGATATATTTTCTTCTTCATCGTCATTGATTATCTTTGCTCAAAGTACATTAACGTATGTTCACCCGCAAGGGACATGCATGGTTACCAAAACTAGAATAAAGGTTTTGTTCCAGGATTCAGGTGCAATTACAGTAGTACAGAATGATGGCAGGATGACTCCTGACATACACATTTTTACGAAGCGGTCCTGTAAGCACTCCTTAAAAATCCTGATTACTAAAGAAAGTGAGAATGAGGATGATGCTCCAGAAAGAACATTCCACTTTCATGAATATTCTCATGAACAGAAGTGAAGTAAGTGGAACTCCAACCAAAGACACCAAAAGGAAAGTCATCTAAGCAGAATCAAGACACCTCACTCCCTTTCACTAGGGATTATTTTAGTAATCACCATCCTCTCCTTCCTTCTGGGATAAAACAATTCCTTACTTTAAACTGTTTACCAAAATTTTTGGTTACTTCTATTCTGACCACTATTCTGACTCAGAAGTTTAGAAGTGCTGTGTAAGAGGCCAGCACTGGACTGGTATGGACCTGGTACACTTTTAAGTGGAGCCCAAGGGCAGAACAGAAAGAGATAGTTTTATTGGTATTTTCATTTTGACTGGAAGGATTTGAGGTATTTGAGGTATTACAACTATCTTCTCTACAAAGAAGGGACAAACTTACTTAAATGTTTGTTCTATCAATTTAAGGGCACAAGGTAAACACCACTTAAGCATCAGTTTTTAAAAGAAGAAGAAGGAAAGGGGCAAGTGACAACAATTTCCCCTTAATAAACAAAGATCTTGTGTGCAGTGCAGGTATTTTTGCAGACTGACCTTAGCTATGCAATAACTTTAGGTCACATTCTTTCAAGACATAATTTAAAATGTTAGTAAAATGCTTGCTTCCTTACAGGAAATAATCTTTCCACATGATGGCAAAGTGATGCCCAGCAAAGCTCCTCCTGACCAGGACATCTCTAAGACACAATAAAAATCCATTCTCTAGCTCTGAGTGCTGTTGACAGTCTACATTGTAGAAATAAAGATGGAAAAATGTGTGTTAATGTCTTCACAAATGACTGGATCTGGAAGAATGAGTTGGGGGTCATTACAAACCGAATGATACAAGAAATGAGTATTTTTAACGTCTTCAGAAATTACTCAATCTGAAAGGACCAATCAGGTTCTGGAAGAATGGGTGTGGGGGTCATTATAAACATCAAGCTGCCCAAGTTTGTTGCAGATCCAAGCACAGCTTGAACTTCTGAACCTTGGGGAAAAATACACAGGCTTAATTAACAGACTTATGGAAATTAGCTTCTCCACCTAGGATGGGCTTGCAGCTAGTTGTAATGGTCATACAAAGTGTGATGGGGGGGAATATTTAGTAGGCAGTTTGGGAAGTCCGTACCTTCCTAGCACTTCAACTCAATGGGGAAAGGAGGAGGGCAACATGCAGCTGGGAGTTTAGGATAAAACTGTGAGAGACTACAGCTTGCTTTTAAAATTTTTAAAGGTTTATTAAAACCTTAACAAAAAATACAACAAAAGGACTAAGTAAGGAAAAATTTACAGTGCTAGGAGCTCCCCCCTGACTACCAGCCAAGTGCTCACCTACAAAATGGCTGCTCTGCCTTTTGTACCCCCTGGTGTTGCATCAGGTAACCCTAGCCCCACCCAAAGTCTGCCAGTCAACTCTCCTTTGCCATCCATTGGTGAAGACCTTCTTGCCACTTGACTGGAGGTCAGGTGCTGTTACTCTGCTCCTCCTGGTAATAAGCCGGCCCTCTCCAAATATCCTGACTGCTAAGGCTGTTACAAAGGGGTGGGGAAAGAGGTCTATGGGGGGACATATTACAATAACATCACTATACATCCACATAATACCTATCTCTTAATTGTGAGAGCCAACTATTACATCACTCATCTATAACAAAAGGAGACTGCATCCTCCAAAAACTCAAGAGCCCATGGGGGTATGGCCTACTGGACTGTCTCCCTTCATTTGAATGAAGCTGCAGGACTCCTCTGTCTCCTTTATGGACACTGGCTTTTCACAGCGTGATTTTCCGCACAGTGGGGAGTCAAGCTACACCCACAGCAACTGTCCACTGTGAAGGGGCTTTGGCCCCAGCATGGTGTTGAAAGTATGATTGCTAGAGGGTCTTGTGAATGGGAGGACTGGGAAGCTTCCTTAACACACCACAGAGCAAGCAGATCAAGAAGAGAGCCTTATGACATCCCACAGATAATCAGGAGATTCTTTCACTTGCCTTGGCCAAACCAGCTATCATTTTTCAGGTGACTGTCAAGACAGTAGAAGGCAAAGAAATCTCTGAGGGAAGACATCTTCAATACAGCCTGAGAAAAGAGATACTGTAGAGTGTGAGAAGACTTTGTTACAGTAACCTAGTTCTAGAACTGGTTTCTGGAACCTAGCAATCCAGACTTAGATTCATTGCTTCTTCCCATCCAAGTACATAGAGCTGTAAGCACATTTTATCACACTGACATGGTAATCCAGAATACTTCATTTTCCTTTTCAACCACACCCACCTTTGCATTGATACCAACCTAATAGCCTGCTGTGGATCTCAAAACTCAGACAAAAACACCTGCATTACATCAGTGAGTTTGGTATGAGCAAAACACACACACAATGTTTTAATAAGCACAAATTATAAAGGTGAGCTGTACACTCCTGTTTTTCACTTGCAGTAAGTGTTCTGTTGCACAGTGTCCTACAATGTAACTAATGTTGGTGTCCCAGGGCTCCCATCCTGGTAATGCCTTGCTTTCATTTATGCCAAAGCTCCCCCTTGCTGAGCATTGTACCTTGTCCCCAAGGGATCCATACCTACTTTTCCCTTGTAAGGAACACAAGTCACTATTGTTCTGGAAGATTAAACTGTATGAGATCCTCATGAGGGATGTTATCTACTTCATCCAAGTATTCATGATTTCTCTGATCCAACTCTGTGATCACAAAAAATTGTGAGAAATTATGCACACACACACACTTTCAGCCTTCTACTATGAATCACAGAAGTTAAGAGCTGCTGCAAGGCCCTATATGGAGGGCCATTCTCACTGGAACACTGTTGGAAGATTTTTAATTTTTCCCCCTCCCTTTCTCTCATGGAATTTTGTCCCCTTTGTTGCTAAGAGAAAATAACAACTGGTACCTAAGAGAGACAAAAGAAATTGGCAAGGTGGGGGAAGCGTGCAGCTGGCTAGTCTCTTACCTGAGGGGCTTTCCCTTGGGAAGGGCAGAGATACCGTGAGATTTTGGCTGGTGCATGAAGAACTTGGTTTAGCCCATAGCTCTCTCACTCTTGGCATTGGATGAGGACAGTTGAGCTGCTGCTTACCCTTGGGAGAATTCATTGCCACCACAGCACCCAGCCCTGCACTGCTTCTTCCTTACTATGGGTGAGCCTTTGCTCATAAGAGCAGCCACTGAACTGGGAACTAATTTACACCTGATCTGACTGGAAAGGACCCTCACTGTCTATTCAGGTGCCTCAGGGGAAAATCTAGGGCCCTGGATTTTCTGCCCCTCTTGTGGCAGTTGCTATGGAGAAGTCCAGCTGCCACTGCCCAGACCCACTGCTTTCTGCAGCAGCCTCAGGCTTTTTTGCTACACTCTAACCTAGCACTCCGTGTCCACGCAACCCCTGCGGCCCCTGTGAAGGCTGTGAAGTTTTCTGTTACATTTTTTTGCCACCCCAGGGGGTGTATTTCCTTCTGCCATCCCAGCTGCCACTCGGAGGTTGCTGCTACGGCCCATTTCGCCATCCAGCCTTGCCTGCCATGACCACGTGAGCGAAACATGGCTGAGCTCACGCCACAGCCGCGGGGGAATTATCGCACCCACCCTGCCCGGCCGGGAGCCACCAGCGCCCCTGCTGGCTGTGACCGTAACTGCACCGAAGGGGAACGCGCCACCGCCGAGAGAAGGCGTCACCGGGTTTGTGGGCTTGTCTGTTGAGCTGCCGTTGTGGTTGTTATACATACTAGTATAAAGAACTGAAATTATTCCTTTCCCTTTGCCTGAAAGCCTCTTAATTTCAAAGTTATAATAACTCTGAGGGAAGAGAGTCATATTTTGCTTTCCAAGGAAGGTTCCCGCCTTCCTTGGCAGACGCCTGTCTTTCAAACCAAGACACACTGCTACAAAAACATAAAATGAACATTCAAAATTCATCTTATTAGCAAAATAGGCTGGAAGTGAAATGTATCAATGAAATTTTGGTTGCTGAATGAGGTAGGATTTTCTGGAATTTATTATAACATTTGTAGAAGCAAAGGAAATAATGTCAAAAAAAAAAACAAAAACCAACATTTTTTTTCCCCTTCCAAAACTCAGTAAATTATGGAGTTAGGGAGATTACAGTGTCCCATTTCTCCTACAGCAGACAATAATAACTGCCAGGATTCTAATGAATTCCTCATTATACAAAGCCTGAAATGTAGAACATATACTGAAACAACCTATGATAAAACAAACACACTCTGAAGCACAAAATCTAAAAAAGATGGGATAGCAGAGCCCACTACAAAAAAACATGTACTTGTATCATTATTGGAGCCATGGTATCAGTTCTACTGAGGCCACAACCTTTAACTTCAGTTACTGATTAGCTCCAGTTCTCTCATATGCAAAATTCAGTAACATATTTAGTCCACAAATTCTTACACAAAAAGCAAATGGCCCAAAATTTTACTATTTTAAAAGCTTTCAGGATTCAAGCATCTAAGGTTACTCTCTCAAGAGATAAAAGCCCCCTTAAGCAAGCAGCTACTCTTGTCAAGGAGTATGCTGTTCCAGGGAAATAAATCAACTCAAAAAAAGGTGAGTCACTCAACAGTCACTCTCAGTTTGACTTATAAAGTTTGCCAGTAAAGTCTGGTTTATAACCGCCTGAGAATGTTGTTGCATTTCTCCCATGTGCCCACCTCAGGGTAAAGTGAAGTAGTTAGTACCTCAAGCCCCCTTGAAATAAACTTGCTAAGTGAGAACTGGGGCTCACCACCGGCCCCACCCAGAAGTCTGACTATGCATCGTCTGTAAAAAGACTTTGCAAGCAATCCTTTCTTCAGGAGATTTACAGTCTGTAAGAACTTCTGCCAAAAATTTGGAACTAGGTGACATTGTATTTCCTCCGTCTGTAGAACGGCAAATGCTGGACAAGCAGGGTACAGAAAAAAATGAAGCCTACTTCAGGTTTATCATCTTCACAGTGTGTCTACACCACTCAACTGAACTGAGCAGTGGCTGCAATTCAGCCTTAGCTTACATTAAATGATTCAAAGGGCATAACATACTGGTTTAAGAGTTTAAAAAAAAGTGGTATAATACAAGGAATCTGAGACAGTTTAAGCTGATGACAAAGGCTGAGGCTTTCTGTTTTCCCAGAATTCCCTTTCATTGCATGGCATGAGGGATGGATTTCAGGAGTATTTTACCTGAGAAACAAACTAAAAAGTGGTTCAGTAAAAGCAAACAACTAATGCATGAAGTGCATCATCTGCTTTACTGCTCAGCAAAGCACAGGTGAGCGATGAGACATTTCTTGTTGTGTAAAAACACAGCCACAGAGTTTTACATCCTCATGCACTGATTTCATTGACTGATCTTATGTATCCAGATCTGGAAATCAGCTTTAGCTAGAACACTGGAAGGAATCGAGTTATGAAGATTATATAAGGCATACACAGAACCATGGTAAAAAATTGATTTAGAACTTGTCCATTTCTCTCCTCCATCACAAGGCACCACCATGCAGCTGCAAAACTCTGAACCTTTGTTCAGAAAATTTTTCCAGGCACACCCAGACACATACACTCAAGCCCCCTGTTTGACACTGCCAGACTTCCAGAACCTTCCAGAAAGAAGACTGTGCATACCCAGAATTCGTCCTGGAAGAGGTACTGGAGTGTTTACTAGAACAACCAGGGTTATAAACCCCCCAGTTTTTGATGTGTATGCTTGCCCCCATCTCCAATGGACTCAGACTGCATATCACGAGCACGGACCATGATCCCCTGTCATGTCCCTGGAGCCACGGGTGGTGACAGAGCTCTCTTTTCCTCTGGTTTTCTCTTTCCTGTTTTTCTCTCATTGGGTGATCATACACTTCAGAATGGCTACAATACCCCTTCTCCAATCCATTAAGTTCCACTTATGGTTTCAAAGCAGCTCTAATAAAATATGTTGTTGTATCAGTTATTTAATGTTGTTTTGCTTTAATCTACCCCCAAGGATCCCTTTCACAACAAACTTGGTTGCCTTGCCTCAGACGTGGGTCACACTGTTATCTTAAACAATATTTCTAAATAGTTTTCACTACATAAGCAACACATGAATTTGGCTATTATATATGAGAGTAAATAATATACATTATACATACAATATGCATACATAATATAGAATATGGATAAAATATATATTTGAGAAAATACCAACCTTCAGCTTGTGAAGCTGGTGATCGTGCCCACTTCTTGATGCAATTCAGGTGGAATACATGGTAACAATTCTGACAGCTCCACACCGGTGCTACTATTCGGACCACCTCACAGCATACCATGCACTCATACTTCTCTGTGGTCAGCTGTTCAATCAACGACCCTGCAAACAAAATATATTACTCGTGCATAAAAGAACAGCTAGCTGAGAAATAAAACTCAAATTAAATTCCAAGATTTCATTTGAATTATAGTGAAACTTATTTTACCTCTGTGGCTATAAATAAGGCATTAGTTTACTCCTGGAAGATTCCAGTTTGATACTTGCTATGCATTTTTTTTAGCTTAAAAGCAGGAAGAAGGAATATAAGATTCTAATTAAAGTGGTAATGCAAATTCCACTTTGACAAACAGCAATTATTCTGATCTTATTAGTTTTAAGATTGGCAGAAGTTTGAGATTTCACTCATCACTTTATACAGGAAATTCATCTTTGCACACACTTTAAACCAAAAAGATGAAAGCTCTTAAATACAGAAATCCCTGCTAAAATTACATTAACTCCTATCCTTCAGTATTCCCAGATGACACAGCAAATATTAATAGCAAAGGACCTGGATTATGGAAATGAGCCCTTTATAAAATTAGTGCTTTAAGAGTGGAATCACTGGGAACGACAGTCAAAGTACAGGGTCTTTTGAGCCATATGAACGAATGCAAAAAAGTATTTTGAAAATAAAGCAAGACCTTCACATTAAAGTCAAAACAGCCTGATATGCAACCAATAAGAAAGGCACCATATAAAGCTTCATTTCTGTCATATTACTTCTTACCAAATACAACTTAGAAATGTCCACAGGATTTTAAAATATACTAACTATGAGTGTACAGTCTTAATATGTACCATTTTAATATTGTGCCAATACAAGTGTCAGAGACTGAAATGTTATGGTTTATGCCTTAAATATTTTTATGAAGGACTTTTCCCTATTACAGCAAATTGTATAACAAAAACTGCATGGAAGACCACTGCACCCTAAAGGAGGACTCTGGCTGAGGCCTTCAACTGTGAGTCAAACTGCCTAAGGGATAAAGCATCTGGGAAATGATGGATAAGACTGGAAAAGCATGCATCCACGGCAGAGATGTCCAGAAGCTTTGGGGTAGAGGTTATAGCCCCAGGTTTCTCTGCTGCCAGACTTGCACAGACCCTGACACCAAACGGGGGACGAGGAGAGGTTCTGGATATGTGGCACAGCCTCTAGTCAGAGGCAGTGAACACCATTCCAGCTGCTGTGCAAACTTGTCCAACTGCAGGGCCCCCCATCCCGGGAAAGCCACATCTACCGGACATCCACGTCAGAGAGAAAGTCACGGCCCATCAAAGGCCCACTCCAAGAGGTCCCTAGACCCTGCACCAGAGAGCACTGCACATGATGCAACTTGATGCAACAGATCCAGAGTCTTGAAGGTGACAATGTCAAACCTGCCCCCTCAGAGGAGGCACCTGGGCATTCCCACCTGGCCCACAATTAATCCATCAGATTCTATACTTTTCAGCAGAGGACTGTCATGACCAAGAAGACCAGAGGGAGGGGAATAACAAAACATCGCTGGAATCCATGGAGGGGTGATATATTTCTATTTAATCTGTCTCTGTCACTCTCCCTGTCCTCCCCTCCCCTCCCAGCCCCCTTTTTCTATTTCTTTCTTTTCTCTTTCTTTCTCTTTGCCTCTTTTACTATTAAGTAAAATATATGGGGTTTTTTGGTATCAACATCTAACCTTGTTTGTGTTTTAATCCCATTTTTGCAAACATTCAAACCCCAGTACATTCGCAGAGTTTTCTTTATTCAGAGAGTTTTCCTTGCTCCTCAGTGATTAGACCAGATCACAACAAGAAGGAAAGTTCAAATTCATAATGAAGGAAATAAAAAAGGAAAATAATAGAAAAAAATTACTGACAATTCAAAATGTTCTTGTACCACATGTGACTGCAAGCAAGCCCACGGCTTGCAAGTGTTCACATTGTTTGCCATCCTCAATACAATTTTCAAGTTTGTATTCTAGCCCTCCAGCATCAAGCCCCATAAGACTTAGGATTAACAGTCATTTCCACTTGTTATCCCACAATTATTATCTGCCGTAAAGGAAGATGCTCATGTAAAATGTACTTCTTTTCTCCAGAAGACTAAAGCTATACCATACTCAAAAACTGTAGCTGTCCCAGAAATAGTTAAAAACCCACAATCCTAGTTCCCTGAAAACAGTGGCAGACAGTGTTTCCAAAAGAGCTCCCAAATAAAGCATGCAAATAAACTACTATTTCGGAGGGGGAAGTTCCTTAAGTTCCCTGGGAAAGACTACTACTTCCTGCTTACTGCATGTGATGTTTTTCATTTAATAATAATGCTGAGAAAAAGACTCAGGTATCTTCCATTTTATGATTCAAATAGAACCCAGGAGTATGACAGGTAATTTATTTAGATTAGAGAGGATCAAGGAAGATCTTAATTCTCCTAAGAGAAGAAAGTTTCCAACTACACATATCTTATGCTTCCTGATTATGCTATTACTTTCTCAGCTGTGAAACAGGAGAGGCTGAGAAGCAAAGTCTTCAACAGATTTGATATCACAGTTAAGATAACAGGAACTAGTCTGCCCATCTCTATCATTCTTTGCTGCAGAAAATAAGGTTGAGATGCTTTGTGAAAAACCAAATAAATATAATTCTTGGTGTTTCTCCTTATTGCTTCTGAACATTTAAGTCTCTTAACACTTAGTGCTTAAGCTTATGCAAAACAGTAAGAATAAGCTACCTAAGTTGTTGTGGAAACAGAAACCAGTATCATAGCACTGAAGAGATTCAGCTGATTTCCATTTAATGTTTTCAGTCACTAATGGTATGAGTCAGCATAAAATTCATTCAGATAGCCAAAAACTGTGGGTCTGGTTTACACTGTCAAAAACACGTTTCTATTCTCAAACTTCCAAAAATAGTATCCAAATATTGCCCCTATTTCTAATTACCTTTTGAAGTGGTGCCTAATGTTTTTTGTCTTTTTTCTTTTATATATTCCTTGTATTCTTCACACATATATTTGGAGTATTTGGAGCTCTGTAGCCTATTACTGCATTCACAGCTAGTTTTCCCAGTACTTTTCCCTGCCCTGATAGACAGAAAGACAAAACACATTCCAAGACCCCTATGCTATCTTGGTTCTCCTTAGAAACCAAGCTTGAAAAACAGCTCTTCCGGACACATTTTCATCAACAAGGTTCAGTCCAATCTGAAGGGGGAGGATTTACAAGAGGCTTGAACTGTGGGGGGAATAGCATCACCATTTATGCTCCTAATTGGTGATTTTTGTCAATTATGCTAATTTACTAAACTTATAAAACCCCTGGGGAGCAGGGTAGGGTACATTTTCTGTATTTTCCCCTGGAGACCTCCAATAAAGAGCAGCTTTTTTATTACTTCCTATCCTAGTATTATCTTGGAAGTGTGTGTTGTTTCACTTATAGATTCTTTAAGGCATCAAAGGTGCAGAAAAAAGCACATAAAATTCAGTTATGAGTAGAATACTGTTTCTCTGGCATTTTTCTACATCTACATAAAACATGAGAAGACCTATTCTGCAAAAGTCAGTTTCAGCATTATCCTTCTCAAGCCCCATTGTTAAGAATGCTCAGAATTTTACTCCCTCAACATACATGTTTTAATATGGTATCTCACTAGGTCATTGTTTCCAGTTTGGTAGCAAATAACCAAAATATGTCCTTCTCTAGTAAACTTACAAAATATGTTCCCACTGAGATACCATGCATCTACATTTACTTCTACCCTCTGAGCCCAAATACCAATTTAATGTGAAATAATAAGCTTCTTCAGCTACTCAAGGCAGGAGCTGAAGCGAAGACTGTTAAAATTATTCAGGATCATATCTTCCATATAGGAGTCCAGAACAGTCTGAAAAACTTACCTGTATGAGTTTCTTTGTTTTTTGGTACATCACTTTGCTTTTTCCAGTACTGAGTCCAGCTGAAATGAAGTGAAGGTACTTGATCCCCCTTTAGCAGGAACTTTCTTCCACTGAACCTGAGAGACTCAGATGACTGATGTCTGATTTCACTGGTCAAGTTTTCATCATTTTTATGAGCAACAAGTTCCTTCTTCCTTTCATTTTTATCTTTTGGAGTATACGCAACAGAAGACTTCTTACCTACTTTTGTGTTTTTACTACGGTGAGAATCATGTCTTTTCTGAGACTCCTTGTCTACTGGGGGTTTATTCCACACAGGCTTCCGGGGATATCTTTTGTTTACATTATTGTAGCCTTTTTGCTCATCCCCACTTCCAAAAGGTGCATCACAGAATGCCTTTCCAACAGATGATTCTGAAGAGTCAGACTGTGTCAGATCCAAAGATGGAAAATTTTCAAACAGCTCTACTTTCTGTTTAGAGCTCACTCTCTTTTCACGGTCATGTACCTGCTTTCCCTTTTCCCTGAAACCTCTCCCCGATATATGCATCAGATATGTTTTCTTTGGCTTTGCACCTCTGCTATCCGCATTAGGCACCTCCCTGTCACTCTCTGAGGAGAGAAAATCGCTGTACCCTCTAGGAGGTGCTCTCCTCCCAGATACTAGTGCAGCATCTGAAATTCCTGGACCTGCAGCAGCATCAGTAGTACTTTGCCTTGTCTTATTTCTAGCACATGTGCTATCATTTCTTAGTCTGTGCAATCTCTGGCTTTGCAAGTTGCGATTCTTCAAACTTTTACTGGTACCAAAATATTGGTGGAAGTCTTCAGAATTCCCATACTGACTTTCCGGATTACAAAAGCCATGATGCTTTGTGGAAGAGCTTTCATAATCTGTACTTCTTTCAGAAGACAGACTAGGAATTGCTATATTACTTCTATTCTGATTACTGTTAGAGTCTTTCCTATCTTTATTTACCCAATTTATATCTGTAGGTTGTCTTTCTCCAGGAACGGAATCAGCAGCATCAGGACTAAAATTCAGTGTACCTAAAAAACAAAACAAAACAAAACAAAAAAATAAATTCATAAAACAGTACATACTTCTTTTCAGCCAAATTACCACACATGCAAAGCTCCAGAAGTTCCATCAATCCCACACTTGACAGAACAACTGCAAACAAGTGTCCAGAAACTAGAACTGAATCATACAGTGCCTTGTCTTGTCATCTTTACAGAAGGACTGTGATGACCCAGAGCTAAGAATATAAATATAAAAAGTGAAGGAAAACTTCTGAAGCAGTATAAGACACGCAAGTGTGATAATCAGTGTTTAATAGATAAAGTTTTTCCTAGCATGTTGACATAAACACAGGAACCTGAAAAAAAGGAGTCCTTCAAATACATCTACATCTGAGATTTGAATATTATACAAGACTTTGAATATAAATTAAAAGTAGGAGTAGTAAATACTTGCATCAACTCTGATTACACTGTTCTACAAACAGACATATTAAACATCCCAGGGCAGCTGTGCAGAATTATTTTTCTGAGACTATCAACATGAACCATGCCCCTACTTCAGTGGTCTTCTGTAATTTCTACATCTCTAGATAAAAGAAAGAGAAATACTATGTTGCTCAATTTCCTGTAACATTGTGCCAGTAGTGCCTGCCTGCAACAGAAATTATTAGGTGAATATCAGGGATAGTTTAACTGGCTGTGGCAGATTGGTTACAGCTTACACAGTAATGTGAAAAAAAGTAGTTAATAAAATCTCATGGAGGTAGTGCCCATTTTACTTACTGGGTAGGTTACCTCACATGGTAGGACAGAGAGCAGTTTATTTCTGGTTCATAACCCAGTTATTCAAAAAAATAATCAAGCACTTAGGCCATGACTTAGGTCAAGAGACTCTCCAAAAGGTTAATGCAATCTAGGTTCCTGAACTACGTACTATTTTTTCAATGAAGATTGTGGAAATTAACATTTTGAAGGGAAGAATAAACCAGAACATTTCAAGGCACTAACATACTTTTTTTCAGCGAATTTAATTTGCTTTCAAATGAAAAAAGGTTTTTTTAAAACCTCTAAGAATGGTCATAGCTGCAATGTGAAAGTTGGCAGCCAGAGGAAAAACTATAACATACAACTTTGTGGAAGTGAAGCTTTAGCCTTAATAAAAATTAAGACTTTAAAATTACATTTCAGGATGTATTATCTACATTGCCTACTTAATACTTTAGTTTTTAAAGAGCAGTTGAAATTGCTTTGGGGATTTTTGTCTTCGCAAAAATTATATATTATTTCTATTATATAATATAATATCTATATTTACTACATCCATATATATTAACATCGCAATGTTACATTACAAGATAGTGTATGTTATTAATACAGTACATTATATATTATTATATGCCACTCTATACAGTATTATATGTTATAAATAAACTAGATAGAAATGGCAAATACAAATAGTTTGGGGTTTTTTAAGCTGAAATACTAACCTGATTTTGAGAGAACAGAATGAAAAGACCAGACAGAAGTCTGGTCTTCAAAACAGCTTGAGACTGAGTTAAGAATCAATCTTAACTCAGGCAAAAAAGTAGAGACACAGGTGCTGATCTCTTCTTGCCCATACCCAGTGCCAGCACATGTGGGAATAGTTCAAAGCTGTGACCCCCCAGGGGGAGGGGAGGCGGTCAGACTGGACATGAGGGGACATTTCTTTGCCAAGAGTGTGGTCAAAACCTTTAAAAGGCTTTCCAGAAGGGTGGTTAATACTCCATGTCTGCCAGTGTCCAAGAGGCAACTGGACAACACTCAATATGCTTCAACTTTTGGTCAGCCCCGAAGTGGTCAGGTCTGGATTCAATTGTAGGTCCCTTCCAGTTGAACTATTCTATCATTAGGACTGCAAACCCTAGTAAGTACTAACATTAGGCTTATACATATGAAAGAATCTGACAGCATCTTCCCTAGAAACATTCTATTTTTCTCAGCATATCTATCCTGTGCAAAGAATGGCAAATGTAAAGATGGCCATTTTATTTTCTACAGCTACGCTTACTTCCCGTTTTCCCAGTGTTTTGCCAGTTTCTTTTCTATCACTAATGAAGAGCAGTACAATCATACACTATGCACTATAATTTTAACAGCATTCAGTATAGACTACTTAGGTTTCACACATTTTGATTTGAAAACAGAATGCAATCCTATAATTACATGCAAACCTTAATTGAAACAACCCATTTTATTAGCGGTTTTAAGCTTTCTTTTGTATACTCTAAAATTTAAGTCTGATGGATAGCTGAAGTTTAGTAAAAACAGACAGCAAAACCTACACAGCTTGCCTCTCAAATGCATATTCTGTTTTTAAAGACACTGTTTCTTTGGTTATGAGATGTTGTACATAAAACGAATGAAGGAATTACAGTCAGACTGACCTACAGGCATGTCCTCCAAGAAGTGTAACCAGGATTTGAAATATTAACTGTGGAAGTAATATTTTGAAAGCACTTTTCAAATAATCTATTAAGTCTGCAGAAAAAAAAAATTAAGAATTTTGGATTCAGATATTTAAAATCACCTCCAAAATATGAATAATTCATTAGAACTTTTTACATCAATAAGACTGCTCTTCTTGATGTCAGCTTCTACATAATGAAGAAAATTCCAGAGTGGTAAAATCTACTAAAACTGATTTCTGTCTGCCAAGACAAGAAACTGCAAAATAAATGCACAAGTGTAACAATAAGTAGCTAACACCGGCTGAAACTGTCTCTGACATGCTTACACATACACAAAAATTCAAAGTAAAAGGGATGCCCCAAAACTAAAGTCCAGCCTGTATTTCTATAAAGTAAACACAGAATATCATAGAACCTTTAGAAAAAACTTCTATATTGTCTATAATGTCTCACCTCTGTGCCTGAGAACCTCATACAACAGATCCTCCTAGAAGTTATGCTAAGGCACAGGGAGGTCAGGGAGGTGATCTGGGACACTCAACACAGCTTCATCAAGGACAAGTCTCACCCAACCAACCTAGGGGCTTTCTATGATGGAGTGACAACATAAGTGGACATATCATTTATGTGGACTTCTGTAAAGACTTTCATATGGTCTCCCCCAAGATCCTGCCCTCTCAATCAGAGAGATGGGTGGACTATTAGGCAGATAACAAATTGGCTGGAAAGTCACATCCAGAGAGTAGTGGTCAATGGCTCAGAGTCCTGATGGACATCAGTGACAAGTGGTGTCCCTCAGGGGTCTGTATTGCAGCCACTGTTGTTTAATATCTTCATCAATTATATAGTCAAAGAGACACATTGTACCCTCAGCAAATTTGCAGATGTCCCCAAGCTGAGTGGTGCAACTGACACAGCTGAAGAATGGGATGCCATCCTGAGGGACCTGGACAAGCTCAAGAAGTGGGCCCACAGGAATCTCATGAAGTTCAACAAGATCAAGGGCAAAGTGCTGCAGCTGGGTCAGGGCAAGCCCCCAGTATCTATAAAGGCTGGGGGATGAACAGACCAAGAACAGCCCTGATGAGAAGGACTTGATGAATGAGAGGCAGACATGACCTCACAACACGCGCTCACAGCCCAGACGACCAACTGCATCCTGGGCTGCATCAAAAGAAGTGTGGCCAGCAGGTCAAATGAGTTGATTCTCTACTCTGCTCTGAGTACTCCGCACATGGAGCGTCCAGCTGTGGGGTCCCCAGCACATGAAGGACATCAACTTGTTGAACTGAAGCAAGTGTGGAGGAGGCCACCAAGATGGCTGGAAGAACGAAGCATATCTCCCATGAGGAAAGGCTAAGAGAATTGGATTTGTTCAACCTGGAGAAGATGCTGCAAGGTGACCTAACTGTGACTTTCCAGTACCTGAAGGGAGGCCACAAGAAAAATGGACCGAGATTTTTAGAAAAGCATGTAGTGACAGGAAAAGGGGATCAGGCTTCAAACTGGAAGAGGAGAGATTTAAGTTAGATATGAAGAAGATCTTTACTGTGACAGTGGTAAGGCACTGGAACAGGTCGCCCAAAGCAATGGTCCCATCCCTGGAAGTGTTCAAGGCGGCATTGAATGGGTCTCTGAATAAGCAGGTCTAGTGGAAGATGTCCCTGCCCACCACAGCGGGGTTGAAACTACATGACTGTTAAGGTCCCTTCTAGTCCAAGCCAATCTATGATTCTGTGATTTTAACATCCCTAAGAACTTTGGTTTGAATTAGAATGAAGCATATGAAAGCCATATGGTTTCACGCCTGTTCTGCCATAACATTAAACCCCTTCAGCATTAACTGTTAACAGAATGCCCTGGCAAAGAGGAAGTCCTTGTGAACTATCTTTCAGACAAATAATTTGATAATGACACATTTAAAAATACAAAGCAAATTAATAAGTACTCATGTCATTTTAGTAAGTACAAGCTCATCTTCAAAAACAGAGTTTATACTTGGGAGCAGTACAGCCAATAGCTTAGGTACTTTATTAATACATTAACGATGGCATTTGAAGGTGCCACTTAAAGACATTATGCCTAAGTGACATATTTTAGAACAGTTTCACAGTTTCAGGAAGTTACATTCAATTAGATTTTTAAGAACCATTACATAATGTACTTTAATTAATATAAAGTTGATAATTAAAAACAAGTATAAGAGAAAAAAAATATACTGACAAAGTTAATCAGAAAAAATGTAACACAGTCCACAGAACAGCCCCTTAGGCATCAGAGTACTTCTTTATTCTTAAATTAATTCAGCTTTATTTCCCAGACAAGAAGAACTGATTTCCTTCTGAAGTTTCCTATCAATACAAAACTGGAATGAAGTAAACAATACTTATTATTACCATTCTTTCTGAATGGATTTCAGATGTCTTTTAACTGCTTTTGAAGACATACCCATAAATTCAGCCAAAAATAGTATCTTGTACTGTGCGCAAAAACAGTTTCTTCAGTACTGTGTGTTTGGCTCCACAATGCAAAAAGGACATAAAAATATTAGGTGGCCAAAGGAGGACAACAAAGATGATAAAAGGACTAAATGACATGATCAGCTGAAAATACTAGCTTTGTTGAGCTTGGAGGACACTGAGGGGTGACCTTACTGCCGACTACATTTTTCTCATGAGACGAAGTGGACAGACAATCACCGATTTCTTCTCCCCAGTGGCCAGTGACAGGATACGAAGGAAAGCTTAAAGCTTGGTCACAGAGAGGTCAGATAGGATAGTATCAGGAAAAACTTCAATTAAAGGGTGGTCAAGTAGTGGAAAAAGCTTTTTAGGAAAGTGGTCATGACCCCAAGCTTTTCAGTATTCAATAACTGTTTTAATAATGTGCTTAGAGATCTAATTTAACTTTTAGATTGCCCTGTATGGTATCAAGCATTTGACTCAATGACTCTTGTGAGTCCAGATTATTCTATGAATAGATGTTCCATCTACATACTCTCACCTATAAGACAAAGCTAATTTCAGGATGGATGCCTTCATTTTTAAAGCAATTCAAATAACCTATTCTTTCACCTAAAGATAGATGACAGTAGGATGTGCACACAACAATCTATTTGTGTCAGCATTACATATATCCAGACAAGAGATGATTCAGTCATCTGCACATGAGGCACAAATTACACAGAAAACACTTCCTGCAGCTCTTAAAAAGCCTGTATTAAACAGTACAACAACAACAACAAAAAAAAAAAGAAAGAAAAAACCACAAACAAACAAAAACAAACAAAAAATGAATGGTGCACTATGGAAATTTGAGGCTTCCCCCATAGCACTGGAAGCTTTAAACCAGACTACCAAGTTTACATTTTTTGTCTTCTCTGATCACTTTATACATTCACCTATGGCATCTTATCATTTTGAAGATGACACAGATTTACAAAATGTTTCATTTCTTCCCAAACAAGAGTTACATTGTTTCAGGCTTAACAACTCAAGCAGTGCAACCCATTTCCAGGCAAAACAATCTGCATGGCCAAAAACTCATTGTTTATTTCAACTGTATTAGCTCATGTCATAAAAGATATGCTCCCTTCCTACTACTCTTGCCCGAAATTATTAGATAATAACATGCAAAATCAGCCTAACCATAGAATTACAGAATGGCTCATCTTGAGACTCCTATAGATCATCTAGTCCAAAAATCCTGCCCAAAAAGGGTCAGTTGCCCATAACTGTGACCAGCTGGATTTTGAGTATCTCCAAGGATAGAGAGGCCATGACCTCTCTGAGCAACCTGTTCCAGTGTTATTACCATTCTCACAGTAAGAAGGCTTTTCCTTGTGTTCAGCTGGAATTTTGTATGTTTTGTACCTGTGGCCTCTTGTGCTTTAATCTAATACCACTAAGAAGAATCTGGTTCCATATTTTTTATTCCCACCTTTTCCGTATTTGCACACAGCACTAAGACCACTCTGAGACTTATTACAACTAAACATATCCAGCTCTCTCTACCTCTGCTCATGTGAGGGATGCTCCAATCCCTCAATCATCTCCATGGCCCATTGCTGGACTCAGTCCAGTATGTACATGTCCTCCTTGTATGCACAGAGCCCAGAACTGGACACAGTGCTCCAGAGGTGGCCTCACCTCACCTCTTCTGCAAAGCTATTTTCCAGGTAGTTAATCCCCTGTGTAAATTGGTGCACAGTGGGGTGTTATTGTCTGTTTTGATATTGTCATTCACATCCAATTCAGTGCATCCACACTTTAAATGGAACTTTAAAATTTTAGCCAGCCCATTTCAAGATGATATAGGAGAGAATTCAAAAGTAGGATTTCGTCATAAGTAGTTTCACCATCCTTAACCATCTAAAGGACCTGAGAATCCTACAGAATGGATATTGTATATGGAAAACAAATATATTTTAAGTTTTCACTTTCCTCTTCCCCCTTACACTGGGCAATGTTTTATAGCAATTCCCTTATTATCTTCAGCTTGATGATGCATTGTACCACGTATAACACCCAGCTGTCATTGTGATGGCAAAAAACCAAAACTACAATCAACAGCAATTACAGCAACTGATGGGGAAAAATCCATTAACAGCTATTAAATACATTTGTCCCTTCTAGGTGCACAGGGCCTCAAACTAGAAAGATCCATCAATGCAAACAATTATTATACAATTGCCTTGCTGCTTATATTTTTCCTCTTTGTCTTTTATAATAATTTTCTGGGTCTCAATAATACTTCACTATTGACAAAATACCCTGGGTGTGCAGCACATCTGCAGTGACCCAAAACTGTCACTAGACCCTGTTCTACTCTGAGAGCAGAAACATCTTTCAATCTTAAGCTTTCAAAATCAGACAATTCCTCCATCTATGAACTTGCTGTCCAAAACCCAGTTTCCATTCTAATGTGCACACGTACAACTCAAAACTTACATATGAGATTTTTCTTGAGAGCACGGTATTACCACAAAAAATGAACCAACTCCAGAACTTAATCCCAAGTAACAATATGTGTGTTATTTTAAGTATTATAGGGCAAGTGTAGAAATGGTGCCCCATCCAGGCTAATGTACTGCTTCACAGTAAAGAAACGTTTAGCCCAGTATACCTAAGACTCTTTATTCCAATACATATACACTACAGAAAAGATTTCACAATCAGAGTTGGCCTGCAGCCTGACAGCATGAAACACAGACAAGAAATCTGACTGCACCAGCTTTACTGAAGCTATGTCTCTGCTCTCTGTACCACATCCCAGGTCATTTCACTTCCAACAAGGCCGTCTGTGGACACATTCTCATACCACCAAAAAATGAACTCTCCATCATGATAGCCAGGCTGCCAAGAACAGGGGATGCTGTTAAGGACATTGACTGTTGGTAATCTTAATCTGAATTAACATCAGGATGCTGCAAAAGTAGAGAATGATACTTTCTTCCTCACCCAAAACACAAAAAGCCAGGATTCCCCCTGACAGAAATCCAACAACTCTATTAACAATGAAATTAGCCAGCTCATCCACTGACCTCAATGTGACGTTGATTACCAGAGAAGGTCTACCTGGACTACAGTAAAATTAAGCAAGACAATGAAAAAACTGTCATTAATTACTCTCAGCAACAGTGTTATTTCTAGATACATACTCATGACAAAATTACATAACGGTTCTTCCATTGTTAAGTACCCGGAATAGAGGACAAATAATTAAATGCAAGACTGAAATATCGATCTTGGAAGGTTTCCTCCCCACTCCTCAGCAACCACAACCAATAAAACTAAAGTAAATCTGAACCTGTATCATACTAGCAAGCAGGGCAAAACAAAAGAAAAAGTGTTTCCTTGCATGTTGCCCTCAGTCCCGGTCCAGGCCGTGTCCCTAAGACGCTCTACATCCGTGAGCCCTTGCCTGGATCCCTCTGAGCAGGCAGCACCTCCTCTAAAGCAGTAACCTCCTGCAGGTCCAAGACTTCTACTCAGAGATCCCTCTGAGACCCCTCAAAAACCCGCGGCTCGACAGCAGCTCGTGGGCTCAAGATGTTGTCACTGTCACTGCTCTGTGCGGGTACCCTGAAACCCGGCTTTCAAGGACATGGGTGGGCAGAGAGCAGACAGGTTTTCCACTAACCAAAACTCTTCATGTATTTTCTCTGGCGTTACCAGAGATATCACATTCGTTTGTCACATACCAGGAGCAAGTACGCTCCTCCTCAGGCAAAGTTCTGCCTACGGGCCCTGCGCCGCAGCCGGACCCGGCCATTTTGGGCGCCANCCGCAAGCCAGCCTTCGGTGGCGACCGCCTCGGCGCGACTTTCTGCCCGCCAGTATCGCCGGGGAGAGATGACTGCTCCTCCCCTTCAGTGCGCCCACCCAATCCCGCAGTCCCTCTCCGCAGTCCCCCTCCCCCAGCGAGGCAGCCACGCTCACCTGAGCCGGGCCTCGCCTCCGCCATGCCAGCGCCGGCCCCGCTCCGGGCTCCGGCGTCCCCGCCGCCGCGCACGCGCACGGCTGGCGCACGCGCCGCCACTGGAACGCGGTCTCCGCGCGCAGCCGCACCGCAGCGGCGAGCGCGAGAGCGCGGGCGAGCACGAGGCGGGAGGGGCGGGGCCGGGGGCGGGCAAGGGCTGAGGGGCGCAGCGCGGTCGCCACGGTAACGCCGCCTCTGCCGCGGCCGGAAAGAGCTGGGAACCGGGAACCTGGTTCGGTACTGCAAAGGAGGGAGAAAGGAAGGCAAACAGCGAGAAAGAAATGCCAGCTCTGGCAGTAAACTGGCCTTTCGTTTGGCAATCGGCTTGTCGCCAGCGTTTCAGAGCCCGGCTGAGCGGGCTCGGAGCAGGAGGGTGGGTTCAGGACAGCTCGGCGCTCTGTCTCCATGGATAAAAGAGCTGCTTTCTCTGGGCCCAGGATAGAAGGCAGGGATGTGTTATCAGGCTATCTTGAAGGAGGTAGCAGAGACATTAAACGAGTCCACGCAAGGATTCCCATACTACAGCTGGTGCTGCAGACAAATCTGCTCCAGCTACAAACACTCCATAGAACTGCATGATTCGTCATACTGCGGGTTTCAGCACCTGTGTTTAACCATTTTATGATTCACACCTTCCTGCAGAGGTTTGCAGTGCCATGGTTACAGAATATCTACTGAACAGCTCAGAGGCCTTCCAGAGCTGCTGATTTTTACAGAGACTGCAGAGAAAGTTCATAGTTCTGTAATATCAGCAGCTCTGAAGAACGACACGTCAGGAGCGCTGCCGCACGCAGCCTGTGTGCATTTTGACCTCCGCACCCCACCCTCCTAGTGAAAGTCAACATTCAAAGTTCCACTGGCTGCATAGTGCTGCTGTTTGTAGTGCTCAGAGTTCATGGCTTTAAAGTCCCTAAAGAACTTGTAGGTTATTGCAGAAACACTAGCTACTGAAATGCCGCCCAGACTCCTGCCATTGCTGCAAAGGAGGCTTGAAAAGCAGAATGGCAACGGCCTTATGAACGTGCTGCATGATTTGCCATGTATTTTTAATGTATTTGAAGTGCTTTGCTGTGTGTGAACATGGTGATCACCTAAGGCTGCAAAGAAAGGTATGTGTCATAGCATCCTTTCAGAGATGGTGTGTGGTTTTCCTGCTGCTGTCAAGAAATTTGCATTAGTCCTCTAGTTCCCATAGACTTCTCTGTCACTACTGTAAAGATGAGACCATAATATTCACGTAGAACTACTACAAAATTTTAACACTGCTTTTCATGAATACCACAACACTTCAGTATACACACTCTTTTTTTGTTATCACCAAGAAATCAGTCACTGCCTGGAAAGCACTAAGGAAATTTTTCTGTATGTTCTCCTGCACAATTGCTAATGGTTAGATCTGTACAGGTTTTCCTTTGTTCCCCATTTCCCCTTTTTTATCTAAACAGTTCTGCTTTTTTTTCCCCTTTCCTGTCTTAAATTTGCATTGTGTCAATCCCAGCCATTCCTGGTAGCCTAACTTAACTACCCAGCATTTCTCTACAGGCATTTGCTTTGATTTTCTTCAGTTTGGCCAAAATAGCCATTTTAATCTTTTCCTCATAATTTCTTTTTTTCACTGCAGGGATAGTGGAAAGGTTCTTCCCACTGTATCATACACTCTCTCTTAAAACATATATTTTGTTTCTACTTTGTCATGCTTGAATATTTCTTTTCCTATTCTTTTGCAATTTATCACTCATTTCTTTGCTCAGTCTCCTGCATACACACAGTACCCTTTTGTGCAAAGTATTTCCTGGAGTTCCTGATTTTTAAAGAAGCTGTTCATAGGTATTTCCAAATGCCATTGGGGTTACAATCCCTGCAGCCAGGACAGTAGTTTAATACAGTACTGTGTACACCTTCAGAAGGCAAGGGAGGAGTTATAAGGTGCTGCAGGCACAGTCAGTTGCAGCACACTGTGATGCTGTCTCTCTTTTGTTCTTTCCTTCCTTACATAAAGCTCCTATGGACAAGCAAAAAAAAAAAAACACAAAAAAAAATTCCACCAATATGTGCTTTAATTTTAAAAAAATGCCTGTTGCTGGGGACAGCATTTTAGAAGCATCCTTACAAAAGCTAAATTTGGACATAAAATTAAAATATAATCCAAACTTGTGACAGATAAAAAGTAAACCACACCATGAGACAGTCTAAAAGATTTTGAGGAATAACTTGCATGAGGAATAAAATCTAATAATAAATCTCCTTTCAAACACTTCAGCACTGGCTGTCTGCCTGACAGACTGCAGTACCAGAAAATGGAAAGAAATTTAAAAGAGCATACAAAGAAAATAACAGAAAATCTAAATTAATTCTTTACATCTGTGTTCACTACAGCAGAGATGGATGAGATTCCCAAGCCAGCTCTTCTTTTTTATGAGGGGGCTCAGTAGGGGTTATGTCTTGAAAGATCCTGTATGTAATATATAGGTTATGGAACATATAGGCAAAATTAATAATAACAAATCATAAGGACCAGACAGTATATGACCAGCAATATTAAAATAATTCAAGAGTGGACTACAAACTGTCCCGAAAAACCTCCAGTACAAAACTGATTTGGTAGCAGAAGGCAGGGTTGTATCAGCTACACCTGGCTCTTGAAAGCTGCTTTTAAAAGAATGCCATAAGAAATCTAGAAAAGTACAGTCCCAATGTCCATAGCAGGCAGGAAACTGCATATATTCCTGCATACAGCAGGAAACTGTAAAATAGATTGGAATTGGCAAGCATATGCATAAAGATGCTGTAATAGGGATGAGTCATAGGGGGTTTTGTAAATGGAAGAACTGCCTGACAATCTCACAATCCTACTAAAATACTTATTAGTTCCTCATGACTAAGGGACATAGATCCTGGAATACTGACCGTGGATTTCTAGAAGGATTTTGGAGAGGTCAGTCATCAAAAGCTCTGAAAAGCTACACTGCCAGTAAACAAATAATTTATTTAATTTCTGAATTAATAATAAATAACTGGTAAATAACTGAATGAAAGGTAGGAAATAAGACAGTCAATTGTCCTTTTTCACAGGAAGAGGAGGTCATCAGTAGAGTCCCACAAGGAAGTGTTTTGGAACCTGATCTGTGCAACATATTTCTCAAGGATCTGAAAATGGCACTGTCAGAGTCTGCTGGTAGTGCAGTGTTATTTAGGGAAATATAGGCAATGGCAGGCTGAGAAGAACTGCAGGCAGAAGAATCTTTGAGGACTGGGTATATGGGCAAAAAGATAGAATTTAGGGAAGCTCATTGTAAAGCAGGGCATGTGGGAAGAAACCATCCCACCTTCACATTTAAAAGAGCCCTGAGCTGTTACAAGACAGGTAGTTGTATGAAAATGTCTTATCTATGTCCAGTAGTGTGGAAAAAAAGCAAATCAAATTATTAAATTTTGCCAAAAAAGGAGTAAAGAATAAGTAGAGATAACACCAAGACAGTGTATAAATTGATAAATATTATATGCAAACCTGGGTCCTCCTTCTCAGAGGACAAAGGAATGGGGAAAAGACTTTGAGAGGTGGCATAGAATTAATGATCATTTAGAGTTCTGTCCAGGAAGCAGTGACAGAGAGTAAAATATAAAAATAAAGAAATTAAACTGCACATAAACTACCAAACAAGTTTGAAGCTGAAAACCATAATGGTAGGGTACTAATAACATGGTACTAGTAACAGAATGGCCAGTTTGGTTTGAGAAATCTGAGTGTCAGTAAAAAGACAGTGGCCCAGATGGGAGTCTGAGACATGACTTTTCAGATATTGAAATTCTGTACCCACTTCTGATTTCTGAGGTGCATAGCACAAGCTGATCCTGCCTTTGCTCCTGGTGTCCTAGGTGCTGTGTTTTTCCTGCTTATGGAAGACAAGTTCTGAAGTCCCCACATAGCTCTTTTACACAGACAAAAATAGGTGGCCTACAGAAACTGTTCCTTTCTACATACTGCTGAGTCACCAGACCAGTCCCACATGGCTACAAAGAGCTTCAAAGAGCTTGCACCTTGGTTTGAAGACTTCAGCAAGCAGCAGTTCTGCTGTCCAAGGAGGAAGAAATAAGCAGGTCCCCACACAGGCCTGAGTAGGTGATGAAAGCTGTCTGGTTTATGTTAAGAAAACTCCCCAGTCTTCCCATTTATGAGACTCTCTGGTAATCACATTCCCAATGGCAGAGACCGTAAATCTTAGGACTGAAGCCCCTTTACAGTGAGTGGCTCCAGTGAGCTGAAGGTGGCCCCACTTGACAGACCCCACTCACATGCAGTCAGACTAGGTTTCCTTCCCTGTTTGACCCCAGGTTTTCCATAACAGTCTCAGACGTTGAGTTCCAAAAAGGTCAGCGTTTCACAGCCTCTTGTCTCAGGCTCCTACCAAGAGCTCAATCTGCATCTCAATTTGCACCTATCAAACTGGGCTACTTGGACCAGGTGTATTCCTTAAGAGTTTGGAAAGCAGCAAATGAGGTAGAAATGTGCATCCCCAGAGACAGCACACTGTGTTACCAGGACCTAAGCATCGATCGCTGTTACAGTACAAGCTGGCTTGTACTGGGCAATTAATTCAGCTATAAATAAGAAACCAAGCTCGGTTCCATAAACAAGTCCCTGGCTGAGCAGTGATAGGATAGATTTGAATACATACAGGGACTTCACCTAATCACAATTCACCTTAAGCTGCAGACATCTCACTGGCTGGGGAGCTAGGCAGTGTTACAGTCAGACCAATGAGCTATCCACACCAAGAGATTCAAAACCTGCTATTTAAGGGGACTACGGACAATAAAACACGCTGTTGTCACATGAAGACCTAGAGTATGTGTGGTCTCTGTCTCCGACCATCCATGTAACAGATCACCAGTCTGGAGGTATAAAGTATCATTTTAGTGCGGCATCCATAGGGAGGTAAAGAAAGTGAGATGTGCATGGCATATTAGGAAGACATGCTGGCACATAGGACCAAAGGCCTTCATGCGAAAGGACTCCTGGCAGCTGACTCCTGTTATGATCCAGTTATCAAAATTATTAGAGAGATGTCTCTGCTTGAATTAAGGTGCAAATGAGACCATAAGCTGAAGTTAGTAGTATGGATTTTATTTAACAGTGAATGTGAGGGAGAGAGAGAGGGGGAGAGAGAGAGAGAAAGAAATAGCAGAGTGAGGGAGAGAAAGAGAGTGACAGAGAAGATAGATTAAGTAGACAATATTACCACCCCCGGGATCCCAAAGGTGTCCCATTGATCCTCTCCTTCTGGTCTTCTTGATGGTGAGGGTCCTGCAAAACTGAGTTCAACGGATTAATATACCTTTGGGCCAGATGGGAATGCCCCTGGGAGCAGGGGACAAGTTTGACATTGTCTCTTGGAACAGACTCGGCGTCTGGTCCATCAGTTTGCATAGTGGGCACTCCTCCGGTGCAAAGCCTCAGGAATGACTCTGAGGGACTCTTTCGGGGTCAGCTGCCTCTCATATGAATGTTCCCTGTGGGTGGGGCCTTCCCAGGGTGTGGGGGAGTTTACAAATGAGCCAGTTTGTGTAAGGGAGGATGGGTGTTAACTTTCTCTGACAAGAGGTTGCACCACACACCCAAAACTCTCCTCCTCTCCATGGCTGGGGTAGAGTGTATGCAAACCTGGCCTCAGGAAATGAGTTTGGGGGCTATGGCCTCCCCACCCCAAACCCAGCAAGAGCAGATTTTCAGGACAGCTGCTTTCAGGACAGCTGGGTTTGGCTTTCTTTGTAGATACATTCTTCTCCCTCAGCCTTGTTACTTCTTCTTAGACCTCAGATTGTTGGGTAATAGTGTCACCTTTATGTGATCTCAAGGTGCCTTTAGGTGGCTTAACTCAGAGTCCAAACTTCCAGTCAAGAAGAATATTCAGGGAGGGGTGGACTCAGATGGTGGCAGCTCCTTTATACAGTTTTGCCATAATGGGCAAAAAATACTTCATAACCATGTGTATGCCATTAATCACAACATTTCAGTCTGTTGCAACTTCTGGTTTGCTTGCAGCAGGCAACCTATTTTGGGTGGAGAATTTAGCTCTAATCTCTATCTTGCCTCAAAGTTTCTGAACATCCATAGTTCTGCCTGGAAAATCTGGACGAGTAGCAGTATGTGCTGCAGAGATCCCTAGTATGAACAAAAAGCATCTCCAATGTCCATGCAAAATCCAACATACTTGGCTTACCATGTATATATTTTTCAGAACTACACTTCTAACCAGCACACAAAGCACTTGTTCCATTACATCTATCACATGTACAGCTAACGTGGTGGATCTAGCAAAGAGCAGTCATATCCCTGTGATTTCTAATCAACTTTGCCTACTTCATGTAATTTCAAAGAAATTAATACAAGAGGATTCTAGCAGTGCTGTGTCACAGAATTTACTGCAATAAGGGTGAACTTTTTTTTTAAGAAAGATCTTAAAGTTTAATCATGAGGGATTTGAAATAGATAATTCCATTTCTCTTTCCTTTATCATGTAAACCACATAAAATAGTTCATTGCATACTGTAAAACTAAACAGGAGGACCATGCCAGATAATTTACCACTTGGATTTTCTCCCAATACTGAGAAGAGGCACCAAGAATGATACTTCAGAAATTACATATAAAAAATCTTTGATGCCATGGTAACAGAATGAAGAACCAAAGCCCCTTTCAAAGTTATTTTCATGATCAAAAGAAAGTGTACCTCTAAATTAGCAATGATGAGTGGCAACAGAGCTCTTTCCAATATCTGACAAATCAGAGAGGAAAAGAAAATAAGATCTAAAAAAGAGGTGTTGCAGTACTGAAGAAATGTGCACAGGACACTCAGAAAATATGGTAAAGAAGGAGAAATTTTGAGAAGGGAGACAAAAATATATCATTGGCACCCTGAACTAGATGTTGACTCACCCAGATTCCTACACAATGCCCATGAGACTATAGGAAACAGAAGCTTTTTGTGTCCTGTAGTACACTCGCCCACTGGGTGAAAAAACTCCTATATATTTCTTTTCAGCCCTCTGAATACTACGCAGAGATAACGCAGTAGATAAGTTCAACTGGTGTGACTGTATTTGGCTTATACTACAGCAAAAATCCAAAAGAGACGAGAGGTGAAAATTGAACAGAAAAGCAAAAATTAGAGTATTTGTCAAATTCCTTTACTGCCAAGTTATATAACAGAAACTCATAATTCTGCAGAATGTGTGTGTACATATCTGTATAAAGAGGGAGGGGGAGAGAGAGAGAGAGAGAGAGAGAGAGAAGTAAAATAGGAAAATGGTTGGTTATACCAGATAGCCAAAGGTAAATGACTCCACTATCACTAATTGCAAGTGATCATAGAGCTGGCAGCCCAGTTAAACAGGGTTTCTTAAGGGTCAACACTGAGGCTAACACTGTTTAACATCATCACCAATGGCCTAGAAAAGGGGACAGAAGGGCCCTAGGACCCTGGGCAAGTTGGCATATGACACAAAACTGCAAGGAGCACATGGCATGCAAAGGCAGGCCAGTCGTTCACCTTGACAGGCAGGAGGAATGGCCCACTAGGGGGATTATAGACAGGGAGAGCTGATTTAACTGGGTTTATCCAGCCAAGAGAAGAGAAGACTAAATCTAATTGCCATCTTCAATTATCTAAGTTATTTTATAGAGAAGAACGAGCCAAGCCATTCTCTGAGATGCTCAACAAGAAGCAACAGACTGAAACAGAAACAACAGAAATTCTGACTGGAGGCGGTAAAAGGTTCTTCACTCTTAGAACAGTTGAGCAGGTTGGCTAGTGTCCTGTGTAACCCAAAATGTTATTGTATTCTATCTCTAGCTGTGCTCTGTCATCTGCCCAAAACTGTGACTGTCTCTTTAAGAGATGATGTCCAGAAATGGAACTGCAGAGGCGTCTCAGTTTAGAGACAAATTTAGGAGAAAACACTCTGGAATGAGTTGTCTCCTCTAAAAGGGTTCCAAGAATCCCTTTCCACCAATATGAAAGGAATGAGAGGGAGGTGTCTTTACAAACAAACTGCGGGCCGGCTGGTAGATAAAGTCAGATACTGATAGGTGAAAGAAGCAACGTTAGGAACCATACCTTCCATAGGAATTCCATAATTTACACAGATTGTTGCTCAGCCAAGGCTATGCTAAATTCCTGGCCTCAGAGAAAAAGAACAGACACATTAAAAAAAGAGGGGAGGGGGAAGGCAGGGAGGAATGCATATTAGAAGGGGATCTCTATTATGTGCTTCAGGAAGTCTGTACCTCTCAAGTACCTCAGCCAATTGGGAAAGAGAGAGGGAAGTGCAGCCAGGAAATTCAGATGAAAAAAAGGCTGCATTCTCTAGCAATTTGAGACACGCCATGGGAAATGCCCTATGGCCTCTCCCTTCATTCAAATAAAGTTACAGAACTCCTCTGTCTCCTTTTTGGACATTAACCGCTGACACTGTGGATTAATTTTCCTGACAAATAGGAAATTAATACTACTGGGTGAAAGTGAAAAAACAAAAAACCGAACAGTTTATTAACAAACAATGCTCACAAGCCATGGTAAAAATAGTAAATTAAATGCTAGACATTAAACTGTCAGACCTTGCCTGCCCAAACTGTGAGAAACAAAGCCCACTCCTCAGTTAAAATTTAAAGGAAATTTAATATTGTCTCTTTAATAAGAGACAATAGGGGACAAAGTCAATAAAGCAAAGGAAACAGTGCTAGGTGCTCAGCCACAGCCAAAGGCACACCAGTCAACACAGGAACACCCCTTATATACCCTGGGTACTGCATTAGCTAAATACATATTCATACATGATCATACATATTCAATCATTTTAACATAGTTCCTCCTCCATCCCTGCCCTTCAGAGGATGTGCAGTCATCCTCCTTGTGGTTATCTGCTAGTTTTCGATACACTCAACAGGCCTCGAGTCTTTCACTGGTTAAATGTTAACATTACAACAATTCCCAGCCAATATTAGCATCACAACACAACATTCAGATTGAAAGATCTGTAAGCTTTAGTAAAACTGCTTTTACAAAGGTCAATATTATGAAACACATAGTATTCACTCTAACAATTGCGAAAGCCAACACTGTAATATATTTATCACATGAACAAAACCCCAAAATGCCAGGGGAAAAGTACTGGCTCATGCCACATGGCAGAAGATGGGGCTCGCTTCTCTCTCGGGAAAAGAAACCAAACAGGAGCTTCATGCCGTAGTTCAGGCAAACAGATGAAAATCTGGTGACTCTCTGGCAGCGATCTCCTCTCCACAGCAGATGAAGCAGGTGGGCTGGAGCCTCTCCGTGTGCGTTCTCTCCTCGGCTTGGCTTTCCCAAGGTCTGGGGCCAAAAACAGAGCAGACCCCTCTCTCCTGCTGATCCTGACCAACCCCTCTCCCACAAGTCCCATTTTCTCTAGACTCAGACTAAACAAGCTGTCCAGCTCACCTTGAAAAGTTGCTGAAGGATTGCTGCTGCAGCTTCTCTGAGGTCAAGAAAGAAAGAAAACCTTCTTGCCTGGGTTAACAAAAACCAAACTAGCCTAGGAAAACAAAAACAAAAACAAAAAAACCCCCACAAAAACTAACAAAACAAAACCACCAAATCCTACCCAGACTGTATCCCCATTCATCCCCATGCATCTTCTCTGAACTCTGAGGTCCTCATCACTTGAGATATAATGAACCAGAATATGGAACTCCATAGCCTACTTTCACT
Organism: Dicaeum eximium; assembly: GCA_013396995.1. NCBI lineage: Eukaryota > Metazoa > Chordata > Aves > Passeriformes > Dicaeidae > Dicaeum > Dicaeum eximium. The sequence continues at coordinate 196,124 of VWZP01000141.1, read as the reverse complement.
GTGAACATGAAAACAAGAAACATTGAATTCTTCTGAAAAGATCTTATCTATTAATTTCTTTCAGATATAGCGTTGTTTCTTCTGCAGAACCCTGTCCTGAAGAAACTCACCTAATTTAGTGCCTTGTTATTGACCTGACTACAGCCTCAAATTCTCAAATCTAAAACAAGTAGTACTCGGCTCCATTCCCTTGGAAGACACTTCATATGGGAAACTTACTCAGCCCAGAGGGTAAATTCATTCCAGTGACACAGACATTTAAACTCTATTGCTATTCTAAAGGGTATTTTATTACAATCTTGTAAGGCTCTCAAAGCAGAAAGACTGAGAAAGCCTGAAACACTGTGTTTATCAGAGCACTTATACAGGAGTTAAAAGTTTCAATGTCTTCATCCAGGTCCAGGTAACTGTGCAACTGTACGCATTACTGTTCATCAGGAGGAAGACTTAACATCGTCTTCAGAACTAGAAATTAATGTTGATTCCCCTGAGGAATATGTACAAACTACAAGGAAGACAACAATGAAAAAGCAGCTGGATTAATTGTAAGCCAAAAAAGTTTCAGGCAGACTAGAAGTGTAAGCAGCAGCGTGCAGCGAATAAAGTCCAACACTATAAGCTGAATAGAAAAAAATCACAAACTAATTCACACTATGTGCAACCATCTGTCCTGCCTGCTAAATACTGAGTGATTGCTGTGTACCTCAAGCAGTAATGCAGGGTGGCACAATGCAGTCAGCAGTTACTGCTTGGACTTCTGTACCTCTGAGTGATCGAAAGCACGGCCTGAAACACATAAGCAACCTGGTGTAGCAGCAGGCATGTGTCCCTGCCCATGTCAGGGGCCTTGGAACTACAGGATCTTCAAGGTCCCTTTTAAGCCAAACCATTCTGTAATTCATAAAGTCATTCCCTAGCTCACTCGCTACAGAAAGATGTAGTGTAAGTGGTAAATGCAGGCAGCCACGACAAGCGATGCCAAATATTAGAAGTCTTTAGAAGTGCTTCGACGACATAGAAAGCTTGATCTCTTGCCATGAGTATCAGCACAAGATGCTGTCTGAGTGAGCTGAACTGGTATGCTCCCGTTTGAAAAACTTGGGGAGGGGGTGTGTGTGTGCCAGGGAATAGTATCAGCTGTGCATGCCCTTCCCTAGGTGGCAGCTCTAGCTTGGCAGCACGGGAGCAGGGAAGGTGCAAGGGTGATTTGCCTCTGAGAGGTAACACAGAGAATAGAAATGTTCAGTTCCCCTAAAGTTCCTAAATAGAGTTTAAAAACTAACCAATTGAATACAAAAGTGCGCACAGGATCATAAACGTGGCTGCAACCAGTGGATAAATAATGAGGAATACAGTGGGATTTTTTGGCAAACTTATGTAGCAAGAAGCAACAGCACATGCCCAAAAAAAATGTTAAAGGTAAGGTCATCTGTAATATTGGAACACCCAGTGAGTACGACCATCAGAGACCCCTTTAGATGACCGGCTAGGACCATAACAGGACTTCCAACAGGAGGCGGGCGCATGCAAATCAGTTCTACCACAGTGATGGTGATGTACTAGCTAGGAACTGTCAGGAAAATTAATCCACAAACATCACAGGTTTATGTCCAAAAAGGAGACAGAGGAGTCCCTTTTACTTTATTAGAATGAAGGGAGAGGCCATGGGACATTCCCCTGGGGTCTCTCAAATTTTTTGAGGACACAGCCTCCTTTCTATCCTAATTTCCCAGCTGCATTTCCCTTCTCTCTTTCCCCACTGGCTGAGGTACTTGAGAGGTACAGACTTCCCAGAACGCCTGATCCCCTCTAATGTATAACCCCACTTTTTGATTTTTAATTCTCATGGAATTTTTAGAGTTTTTCCCCATTGTTCCTTTCATCTTCCAACATCCAATTTCATTTATCAGCAAACCTACAATTTGTTTGTAAAGGCAAGTATCTTTTCCCATTCATCAATCAGTGGAATCCTTCCCATTGCTTCTTTTATCTCTCTGTGCTAGTTTTATCTACCAGCAGACCCATAGTTTGTTTGTAAAGACAGTCCGTCATTCCTCTCAGAACTAAGTTATAATGAATTTTAATGATCATGATGGGATAAATGCCCTGTTATAGTTTCACGACACACATCCGATTAGAGGAGATATCCTCCCAAAGTGTCCAACGCTGTAATAAAGAACGCCAGCCTTCCAACACTTAAAATTGCGTTAGTTTATTCTCCGGCTGGTTTCGGTGTCACCTCACGCCCGTCGCGGATCACCGAGGCCGATGTTCGGGAATTGCGGCTGCAGCGGAGCTCGGCCACGCCCGGCCCGGCCCCGCGGCCACGCTCTGCGCCAGGACCGCTGTAGCTCCCTGTCAGAAGTGCCCACACCTAAAAGAAGATAAAACAACAATACTGGTAGAAGAACGTGGCTGAGGCGGTGCCTTTCAGTGCGCTAAGTCGTTACTCACCAGTTGCTTTCAACGCTCAGTGTCTGCAGAGGGCACTTTTTGCTGTCTTTTCTGCTGCTACTATTCAGGCAGCACGGCCACCATTCTCGAGGAGGCGAAGGCGAGCCGGGTCCTTGCTGAGGCGGCGGCGCGGTGTGTGACGCGCTGGAGCTGCCGGGCCGGCGGGAGGCGTGGGCACGATGATGCCCGGGGAGACGGCGCCGCCGGCCGGGGCTGCGGCCGCGGGCGGGGCCTGCGCCAACTGCGGCGTGCTCCAGCAGGTAGGCACGGACCGCCGGCCCTGCGGCGCTGCAGCGGGGCTGTTGCTCGCGGACCAGGTGTTGGGGCAGCGCCGGCCGCTGGCGGGTGAGAAGTGCCGGTACCGGAGCCTCCGCTGCTCCCGGTGCCGTGGGCAGCGCGCGGGGCGGGCGGGCGAGGGGCTCTGGGGAAGTGGCAGCAGCGTCGGGCTTCAGCCAGGCGGAGTGTGGCAAAGTAGCTCGTGCCTGGTGGGATCTGTCAGGGAATTTCTAGCCGTGCCCTTTAGGCTTTGCTTCGCTGCAGAAAAAGGACTTAGAATTACGTCCTTAGGGCTCTCCGGTGTGTGTGTTTTTAGGGTATTGCGCTTTGGGTAATTCTTGTTTCCCCTTTACATGAAGAGAAGGTTCTGCTGAAAGTTCACGGGGCGCACTTGGAATGAGTATGGATGGAAAATCTGTAGACTCCAGTGAGCTAATGTTTATTGCTGATATCTTGCCAAAGGTCAATTGGATTTTGAGGGAAAAAGTGATAGAGATTTAGTATAGAATCTACTGCAAAGGCGAAGTTTGAAGGGCTTTTATAGTAAGGCCTCACTTTAAGATGCATCCTTACTTGTGGAGCCTGTGTTCTCTGAGTGTGATTTAGTAGCTTGTTCACCAAGAAAACTGGAAAAAAGAAGACAGTTTCTTGTATTTTCTGTAACATTAGCAATCAGATTAGGGGTTATTTACAGTACTGATTTTGGGGTATAAGTTCTTCACTGACTTGAGACTCTTCCTTACAGAATATGAATGAATATATAGCTGCATTAATTGCACTGAAGCAAAAAATGATTGATGGAGAGTAAGTACAATTGCATACCTTTTTCTTTGATTGTTTGGGTTTTATTGCTCTTAAGTACTTACAACAGTGTAGGAAATATGATTTGTGGAATGTGGATTTTCATCAGTACACTATGCTAAATGCTCCTCAAAATGAAAGTTCTTCACAAAGACATCCTAAATCTAGGCTGTAAGGCTGACTTACTCTGTAAGATATCTGTGTACAATGGCAGTAAACAGGGCTGTTTTGTGTACCTGTAATATTATTAGTACAGGCAGAAGCAACTCATTGAAGAAATTTATTCATTAAGGCAGAAGCCGATCTTTGATATTTATATTTATTTTGTTCATTTAATTGTGCTTGCTTATTTCATTTTTCTGTAGTGCAGAGTATGAGAACTAAAAGTTGAGTACAGATAGGAACTTTTTCAGCACAGTTTAGTCTGATCATTAAGTCCTGAAATTCTGTTGGGATTAAATATCAGAATATGAAAAGTGAAGCTGAACATTGTTCAGAACAGTATGATTATAAAATCATTCTTACAGTTTCCTTTCTTTTCTCTGCTTGCTTCCAATTCTTCTCAAAACCCATCAACATATGGAATTGTATATACAATGTATGGATTGTGTGGAATAATATATCACAATATGTTATGGATACCTCCATACTATGGCCTAATATCCGTGCTCTGTCTCCCAATTGTAGTGGTTTGTTTCTTATGTACCCTTTCCTAGACATGTGTCAATCTCGCTTTGGTGACTCTAAATGCCAGTCCTGCATTCTATTTCCAGAGAGTATTTCAGCTGGCACACACTGAGTCTCTTAACTAGGATCTTTTTTTCAAAGCTCCTTTACTCTGTTGTGATTTCTTTTCTGACCTCTAAACTTTGTGTCCCTCTTCTTTCTGCTAGTGCATGTATTTCTTGTGGAAATTGCCTCTTCTTTAGCTACTTGCAGCTCAGCATTTCTTTTTTACCTTACTGGATGACTCTTAACTATTGCAATAGAAAGTAATGTAGCCCTCTCTGTATTGGGGTAACTCCCATGGTATTACTCTTTCTTGTCCTTTCTTTTCTCTGTTCTTAAAAAACATAACATTTGAGGAAAGAAGGGAGTAACTTTCCTTGGTGCTGTCCCACGGCCCTCTTGCATCAGGGTGTTACCCTTTGTGGCTGCTGGGAGAATAATATAAAGGTTAAAGCCTTTTAGAGTCTTTCAAACTATTTCTCTGATGTGTGGTTTTTTTGGGAAAACATCCTTTCAAGTTTGGAAACGTGTTATATATATATGAGTATATACATTCTAGTGTATATATATGTGTGTGTCTGTGTGTGTGTATATGTGTGTATATATATATATGTATATATATATGTATATTATGTCCTTTATCTAAGCAATATTTTTTTAAAGCTGCAATTAGTTAATGGCTACAACTTTGTGTAATTGCCAGTTGGATTTTTTCTACTCAAAGCAGTTTGATTTGAGGTTTGAATGGCTTAATGAAATCAAAGGTTTATATTAACTACTATCAGAAAATGTAAACCAATCTTACGCTTTCTCTATTTATCTATAAAGCAAAAGGAAAGATACCCTAACACACAATTGTCAAAATCAGATAAGAAATGAGTAATGTCTGTGTTTTTTCTTTTCTTACAGTCGTTTGCTGACAGAGTATCAACAGAAATGCACTGATATCCTTTAGTTTTCTATTTGTGTTCTTATGGGATTACTTACCTAAAACATTTCTTATAAAAGGGCTTGAGGCTTTCTATTTAGGTTATGAGATGATGTCTCTAATAAAGAATAAACTGGGTGGGTTTTATAAAGAAAATAGGCCTTTAGAATTAAAACTATCCACTTAAGATCTGCCTGTTTCTGGTATATGTTTTAAGGTGGTCTATTTGAAATCTGAGTTGCTGAGAATTACTCAATCTTTTTCATGTAACAGAAGAAGCTCTTCGTATTCACTTCAAATGTAGTGAAATGCATATATTAAACACTTAGTTCTGCAAGTCGTGGGGAGGGTTTTTTTTGTGTGAGGAAGTCTTTACTGGATGTTTCTTTCCAAGTAGCAGTTGGATTGAAATATACTTTAGGACATTTGATGAACTGTTTATAATTTCTACCTTAACGAGAGATTACAGCTTCAATTTGCTGAACGGTAAGTTTGATTTATATTATTTACTAAAGATGTATTACTGTGTTCTGTGTTGTGGTTAGTTTTAGGAGTCTGATGGTGTCATAGCAACAGCTATGAGTCTAAGATGTGCTTTTGGTAGGACACTTTTATCATGCTTCCTAGGTCATAGTTAGCAAAGGTATGATGAGGAGAGAAATCTGTCCTTCCTCTACAATACCTGTGTGGGATTCTTTCCTGGCCCTGGGCTAGTGAGAGTCTTAAGTGACCAAGTGGAGATATAAAGCTCATCTTTTGGTGGTAGTTAAATGTAAGCCTATTTGGGGCATCCAAATTTGTGTGAAGCGTTTTGACTTAAGAGTTGTGTCTATGTGCCCTTGCTTACTCTGTGATTATAGAGGAAGAGGCAGCGTATCATTTTTATGGGCTCTAACCTGCCTGCTGAAAAACACTGCAGTTGGACTCTGCTCTTACTGTACAGCACTGTGTGTGTATGCAGAGACATTTATTACTGGCACTTCAGTGTAGGCAGCATACTTCTGTGGCACATGCCATCTGCTTGCATCTAGCTTTGGGTTCAGTGTAGTTTTTAAATCAGATCTTCGATTTTCTTTAAATAGATGGGAAAATGAGAACACTGAAACTCTTAAAGTTTTTGGGTATCTCTCACAGCATTTTTTCCATAGGATTAAAGCAAAATACTCAGATGCTTGATTGAAGAATCAGAAGACTGAGTTTCAAAACATCTGTGGTTTTGGCAACTTCTTTTTTAATTGAACATCTAATTTCAGAGAGATCTCTGCTCTTCGTTGCCAAGTGGAGAAGATGTTAGAGAAAATTCTGCCTCTGGAAAAATGCCAGGAAGAGTTGGGTTCCTTGAAGGCAGAGTTGGAAGAAAAAAAGGTGTGCTTGTAAGGTTTAAACAACTTGTACTTTTTCTGTCGAAGGAAGTGCATATACCTAATGCTCGTCTTAATGAAGCTGACTTTAACGAGCTATGTTCTTACTTCCAGCTCGTTGGGACAGGTAGCTCTGGTGAAATTAGATGGAATTAATTAAATTACTTCAGGTTTCAGAGAGGCAATAAGTTTAGGATGTTGTAGTTCTTACAGTTTTTGTTCAGATTATTTGGTTATTTCCTCATTAAGGAAGGAAGGAGAAATATTCAGACTCCTTTGGTTTTCTGCTCTGATCTTGTCAGATTATTGAATATAACTTGTAATAGTGAAAGGTGCCGAGGAAGAGGGTCTGTGCAAAATAGTGTTGTGCTTCTGTTACCTTTTTGAACACGTTTTTACATCATTAGCTTCCTGAGTTTATTCCTAATTTCTCTCCCATCAGTTAGCTGAGATTTAGTCTACAGGAAAGAAGATTTAGATTGTTCAAATTATCTACATGTATGTATTTTCTAGACATTATTATAATTTCTGTAGAAAATACCCCACCTTCATTCTTGTAGTTTTGTATGGTATAAGAAAGATATTAACATTTGTATTGTTACTGTACCTAGTTGGTGTTCTGTGTTAAAATAGTTTTATAATCCTCTTCCCTCAGCAAGCATTAATAACTGATGTCTTGCTGGCATTATTTCTGAAAAATGGGATTATATGTATAGTGTATAATAGTTAAGCTCTTGACTTCAGCTTCAAGTTCCTATCCAGCTAGGTGTTGAAGGTATGTACTCAAAAGATGGACATATAGAGATTTATGTGTTTGTTTGTTATAACTTTTGGCTTTAAAGAAGGAAGATAACCTGACTTTCCAACTTGCTTCTTTTCTTACTGAATATACTTTTTTGGCCAGGCATTGTTTTCATTAGAAGAGGTAAGATGTCTGCCTTTTTTTTTTTGCCCTCAGTATGGACATATTTTAACTGTTCTTTCCTTCTTCAGAGTTCTCTCAAGATTTATCAGGAGAGTCAACTGGAATATGTTAAAATTAAAGAAGAAATATTAAACAGTGATGCTGTGTGAGTGATGCTTCTTTTTTTCCCAACCAATACTTAAAACTAAGCTGTAGGACTAAGACTGTGATTCAGGTTCTTCTGGAACTCTGACAGACTTTGATGTCAGTGATTGCTTCCCTGGGGAGCCTGAAGAACCTTTTCCTAATGTCCCATCCGAACTTCCAGCAATGCAGCGGGAAAGTGCAGCTTCATTGATTTCCTTCTGTCCTATCACTGGTCACCAAAGAGAGGAGGTCAGCACCTTCCTCTCCACTGTCCCCCATTGAGGAAGTTGTAGGCTGTGATGAGGTCACCCCTTACCCTTTTCTTTCCTAAGCTAAACAAGCCAGTCATGGTCTTCCAGCACAGGTTTTTGGTAGTCCCACGGTCTGTCATTGGTGACAGATGTGAAGAAGGCATTAAACAGGTCTGCTTTGTATTCTGCAGTTATATTTCTAATTCCCAGTTGCTGCTAAAGGTATATTCAGTGGACTGACTCTCTTAAAAGCAAACTTTGCCTCTGTAATAGATACAGCTGTTTGTGTGAGAATGTCAGCAACATGCCACCAGTTTAATTTTTCAACTTCAGGGACTCACTGGTCTCACAGGGCCTGGGTATAGGAGGTGTGCTTTCTTTGAATGGCTAGATTTATTTTTTTTCTGGCTTTTCATGCAACATAATTCTGTTTTTTAAAACGGTGTATTAATGTGTTCTTTTTAACAGAAGGAAGAAACTGGAAACTAAAGTGAAAAAACTTGAAGGTAACTTTCTACATTGAGTAGGACAACAGTACAGTTACATAATCTCTTTTTCTGTCCAGAGGAATTGTGACCTTAGTTTTGATGCCCAAGGAGCAAGGCAGGCCAGTACTATGTGAGATGCTTAGGTCTCTGATTTACAGCAGCCCTCCTGCAGAATGTTTTCTGCTGAGTGTCTTAGGCCCATGACATAGATGAAGTTGGAAGTGAACTTCTGGTCATGAAAACTTCAAAGGATGGAGTCTTACCAGCCTCTCTAGGCAACTTGATTCAGTAACAATTTTAAGTATTTTTCCTTAGAACTAGTTGGAAACTTCCTTGTTTCAGTTTACACCTGATGTCTACCGTACAGCAGTGAACAGTCTCATTCCGTCTTCTTGATACCTCCTTGTACAGGAAAGCTGTTCTTGGATTCTTTCTATGATATTTTATGTTTTCCCCTCTGACTAATTAAGTCTAGTTCAACAAGCCTGTTTTCACAGGGCATGTGCTCCAGTGTTCTAATAATCCTGGCAGGATTCTTCATGTTTATGTTCATATTTAAGTATATGGTGTTCCTGATGCATGTTTTCTGATTTTTAAATATTCTGGCACTTACTTTTGGTTGGTTATTTGTTTGCTTGCTTTGTTTTTACATGGAGAAAAAGCATTGGCTTCATGGCACTGTTTTTCTTGTTTTGCTGGTAGGGGATGGATATACGTGAGACTTCTTGAGACTTCACTTGCTGTGTCACCAATTGGCAAGGCAGATATTTGTATATCACACATATTTTAGCTGTGCTTACCATAGTTTAAAATATAGTGAACTGAGTGACTTAGTGTTAGAAACCCCCTGAATCTTACTGTAAAGTACAGGTACAAGGTGTTTATTTTGATGGGAATTTTGGAATTCATTGCAGGACAGCCAGGTTTTTTACACACTTGCCTCCAAAACCTCAAATTCTGGCAGAACTAGAACAAAATACTGCAAGAGTATGTGTTAGGTCCAAGTTCAGTGACTATTTTATCTGTTTTGGTTTTTTTCTATGTTTATTAAATATCTCAAACATTGTATCTTTTGTCAGTATGAAATTTTGCCATGATTATTTTTTTTGGTAGCCTACCACTCAAGGTTCCTATTTAACACCTTTTGTTTTAATAGGCTGTCTCCTGATTTGAGCAGCAGGAATATTCCACTTCTTTTCTTTCCTATCCATGTATAAGTCATCCAGCTGAACTCTCAGGGGTTCTCTCAGCTGACTCTGTCACCTGACAATTTTCCTAGGAACCTTGCATTTAGTTCTCACCTACTCTGTACCCTCTATTTCCACCCATCTGCATTCTTCCCAGGTGTCTGTTAGACATTAAGAGATAAGGTACTCTTCTCTCTTAGTCTTGAGTGCTCTCTGTATCTTTCTAATGCAGCTGGCTAGGGTGTTTTCATCTTTGAACCAGAGCTCTGATGTAAATAAGAGAATAAAACGTGTAAAAAAACCCTTGCACCTCAATTTTGTCCTTTTTTCACTTGGTGCATGTTGTTCTACAGTACAATATCATTACAATATGACCCACTCTTCATTCTTGCATATAATGGAGAAAACTAATAAATGCATTGCAGTGGTTCAAAACAGTAATTATGCAGTAGAAGGCAACATACTTGTGTGCGTTAGATGTTGTCTGAATGAACCAAAATACAACTTCAGTAGATTTGTATTTCACACTATCTGTTTTTTTCTGGTAATTTGATTTGCAAACTAGGGACCAGCAGCACTTAAATTAGTGGCCTCTTACAGTGTAGTTTCTAAATTGAATTTTGGTTCTCTTTTTTGAAGAGGCTGCAACAAAGCATACACAGGACTTCAGACAACTGAAAACTGAAAAGAAAAGGCTTGAAAAGGAGCTTAAAAAAGCACAAGTAAGACTTTCCTTGTCTTTGGGTGAAACTTCTTTTAGTATTTTTGAGGGAAAGAGAGAAGCAGTTAATGTAATAGATGCTGAAACAGTAAAATAACATTTTTGGGGGGATATTGAGTAACTAAACATAGCAATTCACTGTAAGAGAGAAGTTTTCCAGCTGAAGAATGACCTTTGAAATGTTGATATAGATTTCATGTTCTTTAGAAGCTGATGCTCTAAAAAATATGTATGGCATAAAAATTCTGTACTTTTTAATTTCAACAGGGAAAACTTGATGGTGTAATTAAACAGAAGGGCAGAAAAGGTAAGTGCTTACCTTTGAATGCCTTCAAATTGGTATGTGGTATTGTTCCATTTGAACATTTTCTTTCCACCTCTCCTCTTTTTAATAGTTAAACATGCGGAAACTCAGAGTTCAAGTGGAGATCTTGCAACAAATATAGACAAAGGTAAGACTTTTTGCAAGTCCATTCTCTGTGTGGAACCAATTGTTATGAATTTACTGCAGCTCTTCTGGAGTTCCATTTTTGGAAACAGAGGATACTGCCAAAGTGATGTAAGAGCAGATGTGGTTGGTACAAGTAGATTACACTGATGAAGGACGAATGTAATAGATTACTATTTTCAGTTTTTCAGTAAGGAAAACTCTTGATTCATAAAAATGACTAGTCTACCCTGTGCGTGTGTGAAGTCAGCTGATGTGCAATTATAAAACAGAATGCAAACACTGAAAAAAATACTAACAATCCCTCTGAAGCTCACTGAAATCATAAAGCACCAAATAGGAGAGTAATCTGCTAAAATTTCTATGTGAGACTTGGAAAATCAATTGGAAATACAGGAGGTATAGCTGTATCTTATCTTCCTGATTTTTTTTTCCTCTAGTGATCTAAAATATATGCTACAAATTACCTGAATCTGACTATAATGAAGCAAACTTCTTCGAAGCTTCCTCTAAAATACCGAGGCCAAACTTTAGGCAAATTTAGTTTTTGTATTTTTTGGAGTCTTTTCAAGTTTGAACTGTTTAGATATTCTGAAGGCCGTTTTGAGGCAAAAGAACTTCGCTGTTCTATTTCTTGCTTTGCAATAGGTTTGTTGCAGAAATTTTTTGAAAAGGCCACACCTTGTCAGTTTCTGTGTGTCTTGGCATATTTTTTACTTTTGGATTGTATGAATTGGTACCAAATTTAATCCTTTGATTTTTAATTAATGGCAAAATAGGAAAATTAATTTGAGCTTCAAATAGCAGCAAGGATTTATTAGTAATAAGTAAATGCTAGTGTTGTTATTACCTTTTTAGCAAAATTTGGTAGGTTTTCCTCTTATATGCTGAGGTTTTTTTAATATGTCTCTTTATAAAATAATAGCAGTTTGCTGTGGCCTTTCACTTACGGAATTTGTACAAAAACAGTCTCACTTCCTGACTGTTGGATCTGATTATAGTTTTGGCATAAGTAGATACGGTGCTTCTGTATTTTACTGAGGTTTTCTGTTGTTCTTCCCTCTCCACCTGCCCTTCTGTCCCAGAAACTAAGTTGTTTGACATCACCGAGCAGTGGTGCTGTTAGGACTGTAGACATAGTCTCTTAGTGTTGTGGCCTGATAATTAATTCAGATATGTGGTGCTATTACATGATAAAACTAAGATTAATTATTACTGATTGAGCATAAATGTGATACACATCTTCCTAGAAGATTTTCTCCCAGGTTCATGTAACTTGATTTGTTTTACAGAGCTATTTAATTTCACTAATGCTACATTTGAATCTGCCTTACATTTTACTCCGGGGGCTTGTTAAAACTTTCTGCAATACTCCCTATAAAAATGAAAAGCTAAAGCATTCTCCAGCTGTTCCTTTAGTCTGCTTTAGTCTGCTGGCCAGTACAGGATCTCTTCCCTAAATGGCATCTCGCATTTCTCTTTCACTGAAGTTTATGCCTTGTCTTAATTTTTCTGTCGGTATCTTGTATTTAGTTGTAGGTGTGTCTGTGTTCTTAGTAAAATAAACATAAATTCTTAGTTCAATTTCATCAATTTATTTTAAATAAATAAATGTTTTAATTTATTTATTCATTTTAACAGGAAGAGTGAAGCTCTTATTAGAAGAACTCTGGATGTGCATTGACAGTGCAACAGGAAAAAGAGAGAAGGAGAAAAATGGTCCTGTCTTAGGTACAATGGCATGCAAAGTCTTGAAATTTTCTTGATGCTCTCTCTCTTTCTCTGACCAAAAGGCAATATTGGTATTTTCTTTCAGCTTCTGTTCGGGATAAGGAATGGTCTGACAAAAGAAGACTAAGTGTTACAGAAGGTAGGTTCCAGTTGGGTAGTGACTGCATGACACTCTTTTGAAAGACTTACATACTTTCCTTAGTGTTTGTCTGGTCAGTTAAACGTGTGATTAGAATATCTGAAAATAAATCAAATATTAATTTGAATGGGTAAGTAAACTTGAACGTCTTCTGATAAAAAGTTGTTGTAATTTGCTGTTGCAATAGAGAAGTCAAATTCTTTTACTGTTTGTAAGTAGTCAAAACTCTCATCTCATGTTTAAAATGCAATTATTATATCATTATAAACTCTGTAGTGTATAATGTGAATGATGGTGCATATGGGCTCCTTTTAGTCTGAAACAAATACGTGGTAACATAGTTGAACTATAAAGTTTAAGAAGCTGTTACCTCCATTTCCCTTATTGTAATGTGATATTCAGATAATAAAAAATAATCTGAGTAGTTATCCACATGCATAGTCACAGCAAACTTGAACTGCTTTAACTTTACAAAGCAGATATTTTCTTTCTGCACTCAAGAGTAATAGGTGCCTTGAAACTGCATTTATTTCTGTGTTGCATTTCTGGATTGTTTTTATTAAGCTTTATTATTTTTTTTTCAGTTTCTCTACTATTTTGACTTTTCTGTAACTAAAGAAATATTGCCTGGGATAGGTACCCAAAAGCATTAAGAGCTTTGAAGATAAACTTTTCAAAGACCCTGTTAAGTCTGAAAATTTGCTACTAGTGTAGATCCCAATGAATCTGGCTTCATATGTGTTCCAATGCAATCCACTTAAGTGGGGCCAAAATATAAGGACCAGCTCATAAACCTGTTAGTCAGCCTTACTTCCATGAGTTTAATGCAGCAGATACATGGCTTCAGCTCCAAAACTGAGCTAGACACTTGTGCCCTGCAATTCTGAATTTAATGTCTTGATCAAGGGTCAATTAAATGACAAGAACGAGCACAGGAAACTGAAGAGTTTGAAATATACATGATTTTAGGGGTATCAGGTTCCAGAGTAATCCCTCTGCCATCCACCAAAAGAGGAACTTCAGATTCCAGCAATCCTATCCCATCTTTCCTATTCATATCTTCTCAAGGAAATGACAGTACTTTCATAGAAGGAAGCAATTACTTGTAACAGTCTCTTCTAGCCAGTCCTTCTTTCTGCCCACTTCAGTGTGGAGAAAATTCTAAGCTTAGAATATGGTTTTGTTGGAATGGTTAGATTTCATAGAAATACATCTTTTGTTCTGTTACTGGTTTAGTTTTTCCCCTCTTCAAGCCTAGAACAGCTGTCTTGTTATTCAGCCTCTTAAAAAGGTGGCCTCTACCTTGAATTCATAATAACAAAGTGCTTATGTTTACAGGTGCAATCTTCTAGGAGAAAAAGGATTTTAATGAGTTTGCCCTGATTTCTTGTCCCATATTATAATAGTTTCAACTTAGGGAGCAGATCAGCTTGATGGTAGTATCTTTTCCAGAGAATGTCAGTTCATCTGCTGCCTGGATCTAGCCTTTCAGAAATGTTCTTCTTATGACACATTTCTTAGTATATTCAAAAGTGCTGTAAAATACCCAAAGCTTTGCATTATGATCAGTGTCTTCTCTGTTCTGCTAAGGTTGATACTACTTTGAATGGTTTTCTTGAAGAATGTGTTCGTATACGAAAATGGAAGACTCACTAGGCTTCCTAAATGTGCTGTGAAAGCCTCATGGGATAATAGAGGTTTGCCAAACTTAATTTAAAAGCATTTGGTAGTATTGTTAGAAATCTACCAGTAATAAAGTTGATGATAACTGCATCTGACGATCAGACCAGTAACCTTGGGCCATAATCTAAGGTTAGTAAGACATTGATGGTTTTTCAGTCTTTGGAAAACTTTATCTCATATAGTTAGGACATAAAATCACCTACATTATGAATAAACATTTAGTGAAGCATTTGAAGAATCTTGCAGCTGGGTGCTGAATATTTTGGTAATTTGGGTTCTGTAACATGCTCTGTTCATACATTATGGTGAGATGAACTGGAGGAACATGCTAAAGACCCTGTGTGTGAGGACAGGCCTCTTCAAGAGGTATGCAGTAACTGGGTTCTGAGCTAATTTGGCTTACTACTCAGCTACATCCATCTTATCTGCTCACCTTTTTTGGTTGGGGATACAGAAGAAGCTACATGTAGATCTTAAATGCAGAGGTGGAAAGGAGTACACTAGAGTTGTCTGCTTTAATATCAGATAAAAATAGGTAAACACAGTGGTACTATATGTAAAACACAGATGAGACTGAATCCCCAGGGGTATGTGTATTTTATGGTTTTGAGATTAAAGTTCATAGTGCATGAGTGCTTTGAGAAGCAGACCTCTTTTCTGTCTTGAAAAACATTAAAATCTCTCAAGATAACACCTTGAAATACAACATAATAGCATTGCATATTTAGTTTTGGGTATGCAGTGTTCGCCATAGTTCTTTGTTTCATATAATGGAACATATGTGGATTTGCTGTCTCAGAAAACAGAATATTGTCTGTAGCTTCAAAGAATAGTTAGTGTATGAAGCACCCTGAAATTCACATAATTGGAAACGGGTTGAAAAAAATCTGCCTCATTGTTAGGCATTAAAAAATTTCTGTGGAAGAATTTTTTTCTCAGAGAAACAACACTGTTCTTGAGAATTGTGCAGTTGCTGGGCTAGGCATCTGCAATCACTGGGCTGATGAAGTTTTGCTGTAAATCAGATGAGATTCTGTGGCTAGATTATTTGTTTTTATAAAATATCCCATCTTAATCTGGTCCTTGAGAAAAACACAAGACTTGTTTCAAAAAGTTACTTTGTTGCTTGGAGTGAGGAGAGGACAACTTGCAACAGTGAATTGCTTTGCCATGTCCCCAATCAAGAATGAAGTTCTGAGTTGTAAAATTCAGTTTGTTTAGTACCGAGGCAACCAGTGTTAGCATTGGATCACTTATTTCATCTCTGCTTCTTTTTCCACTCATCATGAAGAAGGTATTTCAAGTAGTACATGATAGATTTAGATGGTGTTTTCAGATCAGAGTAATCTTAACCTTCTCTCAGAAGTGAGAGAAGGCAGCAGTGTAAGAGTGTGAAGCTACATGAACTAGATTCCGTTTTGTAGATTTCAGGAGAAAACTTTATCATTTTACTGAGTCACATGATTAACAAGAGTGCGATTCCCTGGATAAAGTAAAATTTGCCTGTGAAATACAGTCTTTGAGACTTCCAGTGAGATAGGCTCAATATTAGTAGGGGTTTTCCCTTCCAATGAGATAGGCTCAGTATTAGTAGGGGTTTTCCTGGACCTGAGGTTCAGGCCAAGGTGCCAAAGAGTTGACACTTGGAATGAAGAAACTTACTTACACTGAATCTTTAAAAATTGCTATGACAACTCTTCCTACAGATAAATGGGTAACTATAAGAAAAGTATCTCATTCCTAAAGAAATGCAGTTATCAAGTACTGGGCTGGAAAGGGATGAGTAGAGAAGTTTGGAGAATCACTAGAACCTCTTAGTTATTCAGAAATCAGGTCTTTGAGCCATTGTTCAGGGGAAACTTTTAAATGGATGATATGTATCAATAGTCTTGGACTTGTTGTAGGTGCATGACTGATTTTGAGAGTATAGATAGGATGTAAAGTTCCTGATGACTCAGTACTATTGTGTAGTTCACTGTGAAAAGTAAACTTCCTAATTATCTAATTGGAGTTCTTACAGGGGCAAAATAACTGTGTTGCTGCCCCTTCAGTGTAGGGTAAATTCTGAGCTTTGAAATGGTTGGCGCAAAACAACATGAAAAAAATCTGAGGCAACCAACTTCTGAATTCTCCTTTTCTTTGTTTCTGCTTGTCAGAGATCTCCTTTTCCCTTGGATTGGAACTCAAATTGTAAAAAGAATGTAGGTTTGTCCTGAGATAATCTGGAACATCCTGGAACCTCTATGTGACTGGCTTGTAAATGGTTTTATAAAACAATGTATTATGCAATACTTATAAGATGTAAAGGAGATGGCAGAGCTTTCTTCTCTTTGGTGAAATTGATGTGCTAGGGCCCTCCAGGCTGATTGGTTTCTCCCTCTTCCTGGTGTCCAGTGATTTTTGAGATTTTTACATGGAGTTGCTACATGAATTGACTGAGATGGATCTTTGAAATAGGATTTTTGATCAATTTTTCTAATTTATTCCTTTAGTGGTGCAGATGTATCAGAATGTGCTTAAAAGTTTTTGATCGCTGAGGAGGTTATTTTGACCTATCAAGTTAAGTTAATATTTTTGAATATGGTACTACCATTGATGTTGCTTTGGGAATATCTGTGCAAGTTCTAGTAGTGGATTAACACAGAAAGCAGTAATGAAGCACACAGTTTTTTTCCCCCAACAGAATGCAAGTTGTGCCAATTAAATTAGTACATCCTCTACTCAAAACCATTTTATGCATGTGTTATTCTTTCTGCTGTGGGATGGTGTTGTGACTTGCCTCTGAGCCAGGGCAACCAAGTTTGTTGCTAAAGGAACCCCTGGGGTGGATTAAAGTAGAGAAACGCTAAATAATTGATATAACAACAAATTTTATTAGAACTTTGCTTTTATTATGCTTTGAAAGCATAAATGGAAAACACGGTAATGGAGAGGGGTGTATAGCTATTCTGAAGTGTGATATCACCCCAAGAGAGGAAAACTGGAAAGAAGAAAGAGGAGAAAAAAAGATAACCACCACCTGTGACTCTAGTGATGTGTGGGTGATCATGGTCTGTGGTTGTGATACACAGTAGGAGTCCATCAGAGGTGGAGGCCCACATAAGCATGAAAATTTGGGGTTTTTATAACCCTCATCTTCCCAGTAAACCACCCAATACCTCCTTCAGGAGGAGTTTTAGGCATGTGCAATTTTCTTTCTAGAAGATCGTGGAAGTCTGGCAGTGTCAAGCAGAGGTGTGAGAGTGTGTATTATGGTGCATGAAAGAAACTGTCATCAAAAAAACCCTTACCCTGCCGCCACAGTTAAATTGTTTAAACGCGGTTTCTCCTTTAAATCTAAACTAGCTTGTTTAAGGCAAAATTTAGTCACAAAATCCAAGTGGTTCACTGCAGATGGTACTCATGTGTGCACAGAATAGTCTTAATCTCTTGCTTGAATACTGCTGATTTTGTGTACAGTAGTGTTTGTGAACACTATAAACAAGATCACACATACAATGTCATATAAGAATTGTAATTACTACAGAGTAGATTTTAGTTCCATATGACACACTGGGATTTGGAAATTGTTCATTTGTACTGTCTTATTGGAGGTAATATTTTCATTTTATAAAATCATAGAATTTAAATTTCAGGAAACTGGGCCATCTTTTCCCTTTTTGAAGTATTTAGCCCAATTATAATAAATTTAAATTATTTGTCTTTAGACTTTCCTGGATGAATGTGTTTTCTCTGCATAATAAATGAGTTACTGTGTAAAAGTAAAAACTGTGATTTGAAAAGTGACAAAACAAAAGTACAATGCAAAGAACCACACAGTATTTGGACATGGCTTTGTTGTTGTTAGAATAATTGTGAAACTGTATAGTTGATATCTTGAAAGGGTTGTCAACTGCTCAGTATCTTTGTCTTAGTTGTTCAGACTCCTTTATGCATAGGATATATTCTGCTTTTTTTATTAAGGGTTCAGATCTGACTAAATAATACCATTAAAGATAGAATCTTGTGTGATTAGACTCAATATTTAAATGTAAAGAACAAACAATTTAAAAGCATATGCATATTAAATCATAAACTAGAAACTAGAAAATCATAAACTAGAAAACTATAAACTAGAAAAATTGTAGCTAGCAGCTCCCGTGTTGTATTTATGGCAGGGTATAATTGTAACTTGCTTGGAAGTAAGCTGAGAATTACAGCCTGAGTGGGGAATGTCTGTGCATGGTTGTCCTGCGTTTCATGACTGTGAATTACTGGGCAAAAACTGAAATAAAACATATGGACCTTCAATCCTACCAAGAATGACCCTTCCTGATAAGAAAAATTGGGAATGTTTTAATGATCCAAGTCAGACAGTGTTTGGGGAGAAGCTGTTTGCACACACATATGCCTTTTTAATGAAAAAATAATCGTGTATAACATCACATCTTATAAGGAAAGCATTTCTGAAAGTGACTAAGATCTTCTATGGAAACATCACTTGAAAATATGGTATTACATTTTTATTACTATTATATATTATCTCTGTAAACAAAAATGGGAGAGGAAGAATTCTTAACAATATTTTTATGTCTTAGACCCTGTAGAAATCCACCAAAAGATCAGGAAGTGTGATGGCAAAACGCTACCCTGGTGTTCTTCAGTGGAAGGTGCTGTAAAGCAAAATCCTGTAACAGCAATGATAATTCAAACAAGTACCAAGCCTTTTGGAGATGATTGTGCTGAGAACAGGACTGCTGAAGAACAACTGCACAGTGATGAGGATAAAACTGTAGATGTGATAATACAAACAGGCAGGGAGCACAGCACTTCAGGCTTCTCCGATCAGGAGCAGAAAGATCCAGATGGAAATGTGATGGATATCTTGAATTGGGCCAGACCTCTCCCTGCTCTACTTTCTCCAGTACAGCTTTCACCACTGGCTACACGGGTGAGTTTCAGGATGCATCTGACTTGGCACTTAACTTGGTCTTAAAATTACTGAAGAAATAATGATTTTATATTCCTAGGTTTTGTTTTTTTTTTTTTTAATCAGTATTAGTTACTCATGTACTGAAGGGGTCTCTGTGTTTAGATCCATATGAATACTTCTTTAACCTGAATACTTCTTTAACCTTGTAGCATACTGCCTGTGGAAGGGAGCAAAAATATAATCTTCAGAAGTATATGTGTCATGGTTTAACCTCAGTCAACAACTAAGTACCATGCAGCCACTTGCTGACTTCCCCACCAGCAGGATCCTGGGGAGAATAGGAAGAGTAAAAGTGAAAAAACATGTGGGTAGAGATAAAGACAGTTTAATAGGAAAACCTGTGCATGCAAGCAAAGCAGAACAAGGAATTTCATTTACTCTTTCACATGATCAGGGAGGTCAACAGGGCTCCATCTTGCCTAACGGTGACTTGGGAAGATAAATGTCATCAGTCCAAATGCCCCACCCTTCCTTCTTTCCCTCTCTTTATATGCTCAGCATGATGCCATAATGGTATGGGATGTCTCTTTGTTCAGTTGGGGTCAGCTGTCCAAACTGTGTCTCCTCCCAACTTCCCGTGTACCCCCAGCGCCCTCACCAGTGTAGCAGTAGCAGAAGCAGAAAAGTCCTTGATGCTGTGCAAGCACCACTCAGCAATAATGAAAACATCTCTATATTATTAACACCATTTTCAGCACAAATCCAAAACATATCCCCACAGTAGCTACTGTGAAGAAAATTAACTATCCTAGCCAAAACCAGTACACAGTCACCTATGTCTCAACTTGCTGTCATAATTTCCCAGTGGTGCAGACTTAACGTCCCAATTTGTGTTCAATATAAGCATGGCTTTCACAGCAAAGTTAAGTGCTACTCAAATGCTCTTTTCCAGTAATTTTAGAATACAAGTAGGTAGATAAAGAAGTCTAGTTTTATAGAGGTACTGACATTTATTATGAAGACCAATGATGGAGAAGGTTGTGATTTTGTTGACCAGCCTTAATCTCTCTAAACCACTGCATGTCAGGGCCTTAATGTCAGTACTTGTTTAGAAAAGTGGGTCCTAAAACTCATACTATGTTTTAGATTATTAACTTTGGTTTTTTTGATTGAAGGATATGTTGCTGGGAGAACTCACAGATTCCAGTGATGAAGAAGATGATTGCAGTACTTGTGCAGTGGAGGGTATTTTACAAGAAGACCAAGTTCAGCCTCCAAGTTGTAATGAAATCAGCCCCAGTGATGAGTGTAACAGACAGTGCACATCATGTGAGCATGGTTTTGATGCAGAAATTTCGCTTAATCTGAGTTGGAATGAAAAGAATATTCCTATCAGTCCAAAGATGTCAATCAAGGAGGAGAGAGATGCTGAAAGAATGCAAGCTGAAGATGCTACTCTAATTACAAACATGGAAACTAACAAAGATTGTTTGGAGGAGAATTCTTGGGATGTGGAAACTGAGAACAGAGAACTAACTGGAGCAACAGCACACAAATCGGAAGACATGGAAGAACAGAAAGGAGATGGTGAGGACATGGACAGTGAAGAGGGAGATTCTTCAGCAGATTTTATGTTACAAAGTTTCAAGCCTCAGAATCAGATAGAAAAATGTAGTGTGGTAGAGCAAACAGAGGAGAATGTAATCTTAATTAGAGCTGTTGATAATGAGGGTGCACATGAAAAATGTGAATTAGTGAATGCAGAGAGAGAGAAATTAGTAGCACAGAGAGAAACTCCCAGAGAAGCATCTGTTCCACAAAGTGTTACTCCTTTGCTATCTGAGCAAAGCATTGTGCTTCAAAGAGAAGATGCTGAGGAAAAATCTGATGTGTTGATAGAAAATGAAGTGGTTGAAAATAACTCGGAAAATGTAATCAAATTAACTAATATGGCTGGAGCTATTGAGATCTCTGCACACTCTCAGCGCTCTGAAATAAAATATGACAGTGAAGAGATTCTGGAGAAACAATGTATGCAAACAAAAGACAAAGTGAACAGAGAATGTGAACCAGAGACTGTTAAAGTCTCTAGACATGACTTACCTGTATCTACTCCCGAAGGAATCAGGACTTTGACAGTCTTTCCAAAAGATGAACAGCTCAAAATTGAAGACATGAATATAACCAGAGCTCCAACAATTGAACTAGCTATGAAATTTAACAGAGGAAGTGTTCTAGAAGTAGCTGAATTGTCAGAGCTACTCCACAGTGCAGAAAATGTAAAACTAGCAGATATAAAGGAGGAGGTATGTTTACAAAGCAAACCCCATCACGAGGAAGATGATAGTAATTTATCTCAAAGGAAGTCAGACTTAGAAAATCCACTTGCACTACCAAAGACAGCACACATTATTGGTGCAGAAAGCAGTGTAGCTAAGTGTGAATCCTCTGTGTTAGATTTTACAGAAGTGAAAGGTGAAATAAAACAATCTGAAAACTTTTGTAAGATGTTAGAATGGGGGCAGTCCAAATCTCAAAACTTTGAAGTGTTTGAATCTCTAGGGACTGAAGTCAAAGTTAATCCAGAAGATTATGGAGGGGAAAGCGGTGAGTTGTTAGCAAGAGGGGATACTATTGAATCTATCTTAATAGAAAGTAATCCTACTTCTCAGGAACAGTTCTCAGCAAAACCTGAGACTCAGCTCTTGATAACTGAAAATGTTAAATGTGATGAAATAGAAGGGAAATTAAATAAACAAAGCAAGGAATTAGTGACTGAGACTTGTTCCAGTTCACTGAAGTGGGAGGAGAATATTGTGAAGAAAAATAATATTTCAGAGATCATTTGCCAGCCTACTTCAGAAACAGATTATAGAAGTGGCTTGGCTTTTTCTACTCAAAAGGACTTGGAGAAATGCAGTATACATAATGAGGAAACCAACTCTCCTGGGCAAGTGGGAATTGGCTTGGAATCCAGAAGACCTCCTGATCTAAATTTCAGTCTTCAGAAAATCGTTGGTTTCCTCGAAACTAACTTCACAGAAAAGGCTGCTTTTTCCTGTTCTTGGGAAAACAAGGGACATACAAATTCCATTATGAGTAGTACATTTAATTGTTCTTCAGAAAACTTAGAAGAGGGTGCTGAGATTCTGTCTACTGAAAAAGTCAACATGGGCAAAGAACTGGGCTGCCCTAAGAGAGAATATGAACACAAAAATGAAGTGGAAACTTCAGATAAGGAGCAGCCAGTAGATAAAGAACCTCAGGCATCTGTTAAATCACAGATCATATGTGCAAGCCCTTATAAGAAGAACGCTTTTCTCCTCCAAAAGTTTGATTGTCAAGAATCAGGATGCAGGACTTCTACATGGAAAGTTACAACAGATCCTTCTAGAACTAATTCACCAACAGGTGGGGGAGAAAATAAAGAACTGAATAGTGTTGTGGATTCTGAGAAAAATGCCATAATACAGTGTAAAAGTGATTTTTATATGCCAGAGCAGAGCAATGACTCTGAAGAGAAAGACTGTTCCATACAAAAAGTTAAGTATGCGAAGTGTTCTGAATGTGTTCCAATGTTCAGAAACAAACTGAGAGCTTCCAGGAGAATTGCAGTGGGTGCTCTGGAAACTGGTGCAATTGTTGATGCTGATTACCAAGTATGTGAGCTTCATTCAATGATGCACCCAGGAGATACTTTCACAGTTAGCCACCTAAAAGCAGGCACTGCTGTGGATATGAATACACACTGTGAACCAAACTACTGTGGAGATACTGCAGATGAGTGGTCAAGTGTGACTGGGGAGGGTGATCCTGAAGAATCAGCCTCTTGGAAAACAGAATGTATAATAGTAACCTCTGAAAATACTCAGAGTGCTAATGAACTCATCGTGGAGTCTAACATAGCTGGATGCATCAGTCACAGTAAGGAAAGTCTATTAAAACCTGAAACATCAAAAGAAAGCCCTGTGATGCCAAATGCTTCAAAAAATAGGTTACCACTATGCAAGATATTAAGCAGATTCTCAGAAAATTGCAGGCTGACTGTAAAAACCAGTAGATTAAATACAAGAATGTTAGTACTTGGCAGTTTCTTAGAAGAAAATGATTCTGCAAAACTTCAGTCAAATGGGGAACAAAGTCTATTACACAGTGTTGATATGGGGGTCTCAGTGTTTGAAGAATATAATAATAATCAAACTTACACTGCTTGCAATACAGGAGAAAGCAGCACTGATGTTATCATAGATAGTGGTAGAAAAAAAATTTTACTCAAATATCTTCCAAATCCAACCCTTACTGATGTAAGGTGCAGTTGTCAAACAGTTGGGCAGCTTTCTGAACCACAAAAGACAGTATTTGAGAAGTTACATATGGTGGAATCAGAGTCTTGTGCTCTCAAAAAGAGCAATAAATGGACGTGTAAAGAGCAAGAACCATCTGAAATCTTCACTGTTCCTACCAAGACAGCTACCCAAGTAATGCATACCAAGCTATCAAAGAGACTGCTTCAAGGTAAAAGAAAAAGAAAAACTCTTAAAGTTACTCAGCCGGTTCTTGCAAATGCTAATACTTCCGTGGCAACAAAATGCTCATCTGAGATTATAAATAAAATCAGGGAAGAGATAGGTCCTCCTCTGCCCCCCTTGCTACTGCCTCTGATTGCTAGCCCTCCAAAAACTGCCTGTACTGTGTCCCCAGTAATGTCTTCCTCAGGTCAATCCTCTTTGCTTTCCCCTCTTGATGACCTCATATCCCCACTGCGCAAAACTCCGATTCTTCCTCTCGTGTCTCCATTAAGAGATACTCCAACAGTAAAATCTGCTCTTTTATTTTCTCCTCCCTCACCCTCAGAAATGGCAGTAGGTAGAAGGATTTGCTCCTCACCTTTGAAATTTTGTACTTCCATTCCAAAGCATGCACTTCCCGTTCCAGGAAGATTTCCTCTCTTTGCAGCAGTTAGTGCTGATCCAGGTGCTCCTCAAGAGAACTCTGTGAAAATATTGGACACTATGTATCCAGAGCTGTCTGCAAGGGCAAGGACGCTAAACATTCTGAAAGGCAATATTCAGCTTAACCGATGTGCTTTTTCAGACAGCCAAAGTTTGCCAGGACCTGTGTCTCAAGCAGGTGGATTCAAAGCAATTGCATCTACATCAACTGCTTTTGTTAAAGCTGGGAGCAATTTGAAATCTGATAGTAACAAAGATGAAGACAAAGATGTGCAAAATCAGCAATTGTTTTCAAGATCATCAGATCATCTTGGAAAAAGGACACTATTGCAGGTATCTATGCCAAGAAGTGCCAAAAGACTGAGGCTGGACAGTGAACCGCCAAGAATGGAGCCCAGTGATATTACTGCTGTCAGAAATACTAAAAATACCATTTCTGAAATGAAGGAGGCTTTCCATGGTGAAAGGTATGAAATCAGTGATTCATCACAGATTTCCAATTTAGAAGAATCAATACCGGTAAAGGAGGATCCTGACTGCCAGAAAGTTTCTTTGGCATTAAAGAAAGTTGCTGAATCCTGTTTTGACTTGTTACCAGTTATTAAAGGTCATGTGTATGTTGGTAATATCTCAAAGATTCCAATAATGAGAGATGAAGAGAGAGAAGTTGTCTATGAATTTGGTATAAAGAACAAGGTAAGTAGCATAATTTTTAATTTTATGGTTTAATAATCACTTCTGTGCAGATGGAAAGAGTATAATTTTGTAGTATTTGAATTCTCAATTGTTCTGGCAATCTCCTGTGCTAAAGTGTAGTTTTGAAAGGTTATTAGAAATCTAAATTTGTATAACATAAGAAGGTACAGAACAACACAAGAAATTACTGTTTAGTGGTGTCCAAGATGCAAAACTGCATTTATAAATACATATGCTTTTCTGATGTATGCATAAACCACTTTATTTTTGTGGCACTTTTTGAAGTGGATAGTATTAACAGTTGTAGAAGTTCCTCCAAAATTACTCTATTTTTTTTTTAATTAAAAAATATAAACGTCATTGTATATACTGGTATGTCATTTAGTTCTGTGTTTACCTTTACTATTCTACATCAGGTTATTAAATTTAATTTTATTGGAAAATTCTTCCCTTATTTTATTTCTCAGAACTTCCTTAGCATCAGTGTTGAAGAATTTTGCTTCAGTTGCCATATTTCTCACAGATAATTTCTAGTCTACAGCAGAGCAATTCACCAACTGATACATGGCAGCACTTTGTTCTGTTACAGTCCTTGTATGTAATTAAGTTCTCATCAAAAGTTGATACCAAGATTGCAGGTCGTCCTTGTTAGGAGTTGTCAAGTCTGGTAGCTTCATAGAAGCAAGGCTTGCAGCTTTGTTTTCAGGCCCAGCCAGTGCAAGGCCAAGTACGTACTCCTAATAGAGAGACATGCACACAGTACACACCTACTCTTACTCCCTTGTCTGACTAATCAGATTGAAATCCTGGTAGAGGAAAATACATTCATATATGTACAGACACAGACTTACAGAAGTGTATGCACATTCCTCTAGCAGCTGATATATCCAATAAGTGACTGATATCCTTGCCACTTGTCTCATGTACTGACAAACTTACAGACACAGAAGTGTACACACATTCCTCCAGCAGCTGGTCCAGACTTGTGTCTGGGCCTCAGACTCATGGTCTTTCAGGTAGCTGGCTTAGACCTTCTGGTTCCTCCCAAAGCTAACACTCGGAATTCCTGTTGTCCACAGGTACCCAGTCTGAACTGTGTACTCTCCAGTACCTACCTCCTAAACCTCTCATTCTACTCCCCACTTTTAGGTCTCCCTCTAAGCACCCCCCTAGTGAGTCATGCGCAATCTGCACAATCCCAATATTCTTTTTCCTCGCATCTCATATTAAGTCCCATGTTACTATAGGCAGCAACATCTCCTCCCAATCTCCTGCAGTGTTTACAGTGACCTGGGGAAAGACTGCTGTTAACTTACCTAGTAAATCTCAGACCTGGTCAAATTTTGGTTTGTCCTTCTGTAGCATCTTTGGAAGTAGCTAAGACAGAGTGCTTACATTTGCTCTGATGAGGTTATTTGGGCTACTCTAGCTGTCATTATTCCTCTCCTCATTCCTTCTACTTGTCGTTATTCTCCTTGTTCTTTGAGGAAGAGTTGTTAATTACATAACTGAACAATTTATATTCAAACAATAGCAGCCCTATTCTTCATTTGTTTATGGCAAGTTTATTCTGGGAAGTTGCTTGCTCCTCCCTCTTTTTTCTTTCACTGGTTGCCTTTGATTTACTTTCCTGCATTTTTATATATATGCAAACAGTATTCTTGCAAATAAGATAGTAGTTCTTTTTACTTGTTATGTTACTACGTTGTCAAAGTATTCTTGAGTATGAAACAGTCTAACAATATATTTTATGTCTTACAGCATTTAGCAGAGTCCTTGCTGCATGTTATTCTCAATAAGCTGAAGGCTCAGAAGAATGCCACAAATTACAATTTCAGTCAAGCTCTGTGTCGAGTCTATGCAGGAATTTGTCGACAGTTGGGAGATTTGGAAAGAGCCCGCCTTTTTTGCTATAGCCTACTTAAAGAAGGTATAGTGTGGCTTAGTGGCTTTATATCTTAAAAATGCTGTGTGTCTTTGCTGTAGTGTCTCAGTTTTATTATGTTTGTAAAAATAAACAGAAATCCTATTTAAGGGTTGTTTTCCTTAGAACTTTTTTCTGTAATGCAGAAGTATAGACTGCTCTAGAAGAAATTCCCCTTCTCATAGTTCTGCCACATCTGTACTGTAGTTTTGTGGTGACCTGGGCTGTTAGTAGTCTACTTATTTTTCCAAGGAAATACTTCATTTAGGATACTCTGTGCTTTCATTTCCCTGCCATCTCCAAATCATAATGTGATTGCTGGGAATTTCGTCTTTTTAGTCTTTTAGTATTTTCTTATTTTAATTAAGTGGGTACTGGTTCATAAATGTCTTGGTTTAAAAAGACAGGTGTCTGCTAAGGGAGAAAACACAAACTCCCTCCCTCCAAATCACCACAATTTTTTGAAATTAAAACGCTTTTAGGCAAAAAAATATGGGGATAGGAATAACAGTTCTTTACTAGGAAAAACTAAAGGAAACAAAGGTACTAGTACCAGCAAACAACAAAAGAAACAAACAAACAAACAAAAATTCTGACAGAGTCAAGATATGACCTGCCACCCTGGGGCAGGGTGTGGATAACTGTCCAGTTGAGCAGTGGCTGCAGTTCTCTTAGAGTGGAAGCCACGGCTCTGTCAAAACAACAGTCCAGCAGAGAAGAGTGTAGGCAGATGGGTCTGGTTTTCCTCTGGAAATCCAGTGGAGAATCCAGGCTGTCTTTGTTTTAAAAGTGTCTCTTTTTATTCTACTAGAAATGCTTGGCCCCTCCCCCTGGGCAGAGCACCTCACAATGGGAATAATGTAATCTTATCAGTCATGTGGAGGCACTCAATGGCCCATTAACAGAAAATGTCTTCCCAGGGGAGGTATTGTTTGTGAAAAGATAAGGGAAACTTGCCTAGATAACAACCCCATCTTTATCAGATGGCAAATAGAATATCTTATTTTAACAATCCAGGACAATAAAGTAAGCGTGATTTAAAACCAGATATTTAAAATAGTGTCAGGAGTTGGACAATACCTTGATCAAAACCAGGGTATTTTTATAATATGTCCTCCTTAAAATCTTTTTACTTCCTGTTATCCAAATTCTCACTTGGTTGAGAAGTTTTTTCCGTTTTGGTTCCCTTCCTTTACTTGCCTGCCTTTTGGTCACAGGAACAAAAGTAACACATACATTTATACAAAGGTAACACTATTGCTAAGTTAAGAATCTTAGTTTTGGAAGATTAAAACTCAGTAAGTTTGAAAATAGTATACTGCTATCTGTGTTTCACATTAAAATAAAATTCAAGAGCACTGACAAGCAAAGTGCTACAGCTTGAGATTATTTCAATTACTTGCTATCTTTCATGTAACATTACTGTCTTTTTTTTTTATTCTTTAAAAGGTTTGTGATTTCATTTTGTTCCTAATTACCATTTTTTGAGGGGTGTAATATTTTTGTTTGTTATTTTTGGAATTCCTGTTTTCCCCTCTGTTTTTCTATCCTTCAGTCCATTATAACTCCACTTTTACTTCTTTTATGTTAATAGTTTTAATACTGCACCATGTTAGAAACTATTACTTATCAGATATATTTTCTGAGTCTAAAATAATAAGTATGTTTTGCAATATCTTACTGCTTTTTGTGGGCTCTTGCAAATATTAAACATTCTATATTTTTCCTTTCTTTTTCTGTCTAAGATCCAAACTTTAATAGCTAAATGCAGACTTTTACTGGATGATTTTCTCTTCTATACATTAAATTGCCTAAGTTTCTATTGTCATTGTTCTGTGGCTTTATAGTTATTTTTTGAGTGGGAACAGCTGTAAACACATCTTAAATGCTGTTTAGGCTTTTTAAAATTTGTTTTGTTTTATTTGATTACTGTGCATTTATTTTAGGGTTTTCTCTTCCATGTAGTTTCACATATTCCCATCAGAATTATGGCAACACAAGCTACACAATTACGAAATTAACTATAAACAATCAGTATTACTTCTTTGGACTAACATCATCTGTTGTCTTGATGTTGTCCTTCATTTTTGTTCGATTCTCCTTTCAAGTATTCTGCCTTAAGTGACTAAATGATTTTAAGTGATAAAATGTTACCTTTTTGATTAACTTTCTTTTTACCTCTTCTTTGTTCCCTTCCTTTTTTCTTTATTTTACTTTTCTTTTTTTAACTTTTTTTTTGATGTCTCTTGAACTCTTCCTCATCATTGAGTGAATTTTATAAGTGTTATAAGTGAATTTTATAAGTGTTTCAAATTCCTGGGCAGGCAATACCATTTGTCAGTAATTCTAGTCCACCAACAGTCCTGATAGAAAAAAGTTAACTCTTGCCATGATGAGCAGCTTCAGAGTAGAAGGTCCATCCAAAACACTTCATTGAAGTCTAAATTCTTTATGATCATTAAAGCCTCTTGTTTTGATGTTTTTTGATATGCTCTCTAGTATTTAAGGTTTTTCAAAAAATGTGGAAGTTATGCTGAAGAGGGGAGGTACATTCAGCTTTTCAGATTTAATTGGTTTTTGTATAGCATTCCACATATATGTATTCCAGTATAGCATTTTATGCATGAAAGTAATATCTGCTTTTTTACTTATTGCAATGTATTTGTTATTGCTTACAGTCTTACAGTCTACACACTCATGTTTTATCTAGTATTTTGCCTTGAAGCTCTCAGCTTTGGTATTAGAAGGGTATTTTGGCTTCCCATTGATGGCCTGGAACTCTGTCTGCTCTAACTTACAGTTGTCAGATACTTGCTCTGATTTACTTTAATGAATGAGGATTCTTCAGTTATATGGAGTAGCACAAATTTTTACCTCTGTGGAAGTACAAATAGTAGCACTCAACATTCCTATATGTTCAGATACAATTTGCATAATATGTAATTTCTCTGACAAAGTCTGGGAAAAGTGCTGAGCAATATCAGATTTAAATTGTGTGGAAAGTTCTTCGCAGGGTTCATATATGTGTATATATATTATATATATAATATTTTTTTTATATATATATATATATATATATATATATATATATATACATCTT